>CM019176.2:60318282-60489942 GCA_009739505.2 Apolygus lucorum
TACGCATACACCTAGAAACCACACTCCAGTGTATGAACCGACCTCCAGGCGATTTGATGTATCTTTATCACTCTGTTATACGGAATATTGATTCATTTGAATCTCGAGTCTCCAGGACAAATGGTTACTATGTTATGAGGAAAAAAAGTATATTTGTATGAAAAAAAGTGAGTTTCAGAGCTTCAACCCGATGCGGCACGAGTTAATGTTATCTGATCGACCTAAAACTTTGGGAATCTCATTTTCCAGTCAAATGGCAACTTTTATGGGGTTGGCACAAGTGATTTTCCAAAAAAAAAAAGAATTTCTTAAATTAATATAATAAATAAATTATGTTATTCAGCTTTTCCAATCTCACAACGTGGTCCGTTTTAGCAAATGTGCCTTTTTTACGCATACACCTAGAAACCACACTCCATGTATGAAACCGACCTCCAGGCGATTTGGTGCATCTTTATCACTCTGTTATGCGGAATATTGATTCATTTGAATCTCAAGTCTCCAGACAAATGGTTACTATGTTATGAGGAAAAAAGAATATCTGTATGAAAAAAAGTGAGTTTCTGAGCTCAACCGCGATGCGGCACGGGTTAATGTTATCTGATCGACCTAAAACTTGGGAATCTCATTTTCTAGTCAAATGGCACCTTTTAGGGGGTTGGCAAAAGTCATTTTCAAAAAAAATAAAAAAAAAATGTCTTTAATAATATAATAAATACAATTATGTTATTCAGTCTTTTACCATCTCAAAACGTGGTCCGTTTTAAGCAAATGTGCCTTTTTACGCATACACCTAGAAACCACACTCCAGTGTATGAAACCCGACCGCCAGGCGATTTGATGTATCAGGAACCAACTAATGCGACATCCCATTGAGATCACCTGTTCCAGGAACCAACTAATGGCGACATCTCATTGAGATCACCTGATCAGGAACCAACTAATGGCGACATCCATTGAGATCACCTCATCAGGAACTAACTAATGGCGACATCCCATTGAGATTACCTCATCAGGAACCAACTAATGGCGACATCCCACTGAGATCACCTGATCAGGAACCAACTAATGGCGACAATCCCATTTAGATCACCTGGTCCTCAATGGGATGTCGCCATTAGTTGGGTCCTGATCGGTGTGATCTCAATGGGTTGTTGCCATTAGTTGGTTCCTGGTCAGGTGATCTCAATGGGATGTCGCCATCAGTTGGTTCCTGATGAGGTGATCTCAATGGGATGTCGCCATCAGTTGGTTCCTGATGAGGTGATCTCAATGGGATGTCGCCATTAGTTGGTTCCTGATGGGTTGAGCTCTGTGGTATGTCGCCATTAGTTGGTTCCTGATGAGGTGATCTCAATGGGTGTCGAAATTAGTTGGTTCCTGATCAGGTGGCGACATCTCATTGAGATCACCTGATCAGGAACCAACTAATGGCGACATCCCATTGAGACCCCATGATCATCACTCACTTTTTTTCATACAGCACATTTTTTCATACATCACAACTCACTTTTTTTCATACAAATATTCTTTTTTTCCTCATAACATAGTAACCATTTGTCCTGGAGACTTGAGATTCAAATGAATCAATATTCCGTATAACAGAGTGATAAAGATACATCAAATCGCCTGGAGGTCGGTTTCATACACTGGAGTGTGGTTTCTAGGTGTATGCGTAATAAGCCACATTTGCTAAAACGGACCACGTTTTGAGATGGGAAAAGCTGAATAACATAATTTTATTTATTATATTGATTTACGAAATTTTTTTTTTTTTTTTGGAAAATCACTTGCGCCAACCCCCTAAAAGGTGCCATTTGACTATAAAATGAGATTCCCAAAGTTTTAGGTCGATCAGGTAACATTAACCAGTGCCGCATCGGGGTTGATGTTGCCATTAGTACGTTCCTGATCATGGGGTCTCAATGGGATGTCGCCATTAGTTGGTTCCTGATCAGGTGATCTCAATGGGATGGTCGCCATTAGTTGGTTCCTGATCAGGTGTGATCCCATTGAGATCACCTGATCAGGAACCAACTAATGGCGATATCCAATTGGGATCACCTGATCAGGAACCAACTAATGGCGGCATCCCATTGAGAACACCTGATCAGGAACCAACTAATGGCGGCATCCCATTGAGATCACCTGATCAGGAACCAACTAATGGCGACATCCCATTGAGATCACCTGATCAGGAACCAATTAATGGCGACATCCCATTGAGATCACCTGATCAGGAACCAACTAATGGCGACATCCCATTGAGACCCCATGATCGGGAACGTACTAATGGCAACACTCCATTGAGATCACCTGATCAGGAACGTACTAATGGCAACATCCCATTTAGATCACCTGATAAGGAATCAACTAATGGCGACATCCCATTGAGATCACCTGATCAGGAACCAACTAATGGCGACATCCCATTGAGATCACCTGATCAGGAACCAACTAATGGCGATATCCCATTGAGATCACCTGATCAGGAACCAACTAACGGTGACATCCCATTGAGATCACCTTATCAGGAACGTACTAATGGCAATATCCCATTGAGATCACCTTATCAGGAACATACTAATGGCAACATCCCATTGAGATCACCTGATCAGGAACGTACTAATGGCAACATCCCATTGAGATCACCTGATCAGGAACGTACAAATGGCAACATCCCATTGAGATCACCTGATCAGGAACGTACTAATGGCAACATCCCATTGAGGATCAGGTGATCTCAATGGGATGTTGCCATTAGTTGGTTCCTGATCAGGTGATCTCAATGGGATGTCGCCATTAGTTGGTTCCTGATCAGGTGATCTCAATGGGATGTTGCCATTAGTACGTTCCTGATCAGGTGATCTCAATGGGATGTTGCCATTAGTACGTTCCTGATCAGGTGATCTCAATGAGATGTTGCCATTAGTACGTTCCTGATAAGGTGATCTCAATGGGATATTGCCATTAGTACGTTCCTGATAAGGTGATCTCAATGGGATGTCGCCGTTAGTTGGTTCCTGATCAGGTGATCTCAATGGGATGTCGCCATTAGTTGGTTCCTGATCAGGTGATCTCAATGGGATGTCGCCATTAGTTGGTTCCTGATGAGGTGATCTCAATGGGATGTCGCCATTAGTTTGGTTCCTGATGAGGTGATCTCAATGGGATGTCGCCATTAGTTGGTTCCTGATGAGTTGATCTCAATGGGATGTCGGGAAACCGACCTCCAGGCGATTTGATGTATCTTTATCATTCCGTTATATGGAAAAGATACATCTGAATCTCAAGCCTTTTTACGCATACACCTAGAAACCACAATCCTGTGTATGAAACCGACCTCCAAGCGATTTGATGTATCTTATCTTTCTGTTATACAGAATATTGAATCAATTGAATCTCAAGTCTCCAGGACAAATGGTTACTATGTTATGAGGAAAAAAATAATATTTGTATGAAAAAAAGTGAGTTTCTGAGCTTCAACCCCGATGCGGCACGGGTTAATGTTATCTGATCGACCTAAAACTTTGGGAATCTCATTTTCCAGTCAAATGGCACCTTTTAGGGGGTTGGCAACAAGTGATTTTCAAAAAAAAAAAATAGTCAATCGAGATGACGTCCCATTGAAATCCCGTGATCAGGGAACCAACAACAACAATCAATATGACGTCCTATTGAATTCCCGTGATCAGGGAACCAACAACAACAATCGAGATGACGTCTCATTGAAATCCCGTGATCAGGGAACCAACAACAACAATCGAGATAACGTCCTATTGAACTCCCGTGATCAGGGAACCAACAACAACAATCGAGATGTCCTATTGAAATCCCGTGATCAGGGAACCAACAACAACAATCGAGATGACGTCCTATTGAAAACCCGTGATCACGGAACCAACAACAACAATCGAGATGACGTCCTATTGAAATCCCGTGATCAGGGAACCGACAACAACAATCGAGATAACGTCCTATTGAACTCCCGTGATCAGGGAACCAACAACAACAATCAAGATGACGTCCTATTGAAATCCCGTGATCAGGGAACCAACAACAACAATCGAGATGACCTCCTATTGAATTCCCGTGATCAGGGAACCAACAACAACAATCGAGATGACGTCCTATTGAAATCCCGTGATCAGGGAACCGACAACAACAGTCGAGATGACGTCCTATTGAAATTCCGTGATCAGGGAACCGACAACAACAATCGAGATGACGTCCTATTGAAATCCCGTGATCAGGGAACCAACAACAACAATCGAGATGACGTCCTATCAGAATCCCGTGATAAGGGAACCAACAACAACAATCGAGATGACGTCCTATTGAAATCCCGTGATCAGGGAACCAACAACAACAATCGAGATGACGTCCTATTGCAATCCCGTGATCAGGGAACCAACAACAACAATCGAGATGACGTCCTATTGGAATCCCGTGATCAGGGAACCAACAACAACAATCGAGATGACGTCCTATTGAAATCCCGTGATCAGGGAACCAACAACAATAATCGAGATGACGTCCTATCGAAATCCCGTGATCAGAGAACCAACAACAACAATCAAGATGACGTCCTATTGAATTCCCGTGATCAGGGAACCAACAACAACAATCGAGATGACGTCCTATTGAAATCCCGTGATCAGAGAACCAACAACAACAATCGAGATGACGTCCTATTGACATCCCGTGATCAGGGAACCAACAACAACAATCGAAATGACGTCCTATTGGAATCCCGTGATCAGGGAACCAACAACAACAATCGAGATGACGTCCTATTGGAATCCCGTGATCAGGGAACCAACAACAACAATCGAGATGACGTCCTATTGAAATCCCGTGATCCGGGAACAAACAACAACAATCGAGATGACGTCCTATTGAAATCCCGTGATCAGGGAACCAACAACAACAATCGAGATGACGTCCTATTGAAATCCCGTGATCAGGGAACCAACAACAACAATCGAGATGACGTCCTATTGAAATCCCGTGATCAGGGAACCAACAACAACAATCGAGATGACGTCCTATTGAAATCCCGTGATCAGGGAACCAACAACAACAATCCTATTGAAATCCCGTGATCAGGGAACCAACAACAACAATCAAGATGACGTCCTATTGAATTCCCGTGATCAGGGAACCAACAACAACAATCGAGATGACGTCCTATTGAAATCCCGTGATCAGGGAACCAACAACAACAATCGAGATAACGTCCTATTGAACTCCCGTGCTCTGGGAACCAACAACAACAATCGAGATGTCCTATTGAAATCCCGTGATCAGGGAACCAACAACAACAATCGAGATGACGTCCTATTGAAATCCCGTGATAAGGGAACCAACAACAACAATCGAGATGACGTCCTATTGAAATCCCGTGATCAGGGAACCAACAACAACAATCGAGATGACGTTCTATTGAAATCCCGTGATCAGGGAACCAACAACAACAATCGAGATGACGTCCTATTGAAATCCCGTGATCAGGGAACCAACTACAACAATCAAGATGACGTCCTATTGAAATCCCGTGATCAGGGAACCAACAACAACAATCGAGATGACCTCCTATTGAATTCCCGTGATCAGGGAACCAACAACAACAATCGAGATGACGTCCTATTGAAATCCCGTGATCAGGGAACCGACAACAACAATCAAGATGACGTCCTATTGAATTCCCGTGATCAGGGAACCAACAACAACAATCGAGATGACGTCCTATTGAAATCCCGTGATCAGGGAACCAACTACAACAATCAAGATGACGTCCTATTGAAATCCCGTGATCAGGGAACCAACAACAACAATCGAGATGACCTCCTATTGAATTCCCGTGATCAGGGAACCAACAACAACAATCGAGATGACGTCCTATTGAAATCCCGTGATCAGGGAACCGACAACAACAATCGAGATAACGTCCTATTGAACTCCCGTGATCAGGGAACCAACAACAACAATCGAGATAACAGAGTGATAAAGATACATCAAATCGCCTGGAGGTCGGTTTCATACACTGGAGTGTGGTTTCTAGGTGTATGCGTAAAAAGGCACATTTGACTAAAACGGTTATTCAGCTTTGATGGGAAAAGCTGAATAACATAATTTTATTTATTATATTTATTTAAGTAATTTCATTTTTTTTAGAAAATCACCTGTGCCAACCCCCTAAAAGGTGCCATTTGACTGGTTAATGAGATTCCCAAAGTTTTAGGTCGATCAGATAACATTAACCCGTGCCGCATCAGGGTTGAAGCTCAGAAACTCACTTTTTTTCATGCAAATATTCTTTTTTTCCTCATAACATAGTAACCATTTGTCCTGAAGACTTGAGATTCAAATGAATCAATATTCCGTATAACAGAGTGATAAAGATACATCAAATCGCCTGGAGGTCGGTTTCATACACTGGAGTGTGGTTTCTAGGTGTATGCGTAAAAAGGCACATTTGCTAAAACGGACCACGTTTTGAGATGGGAAAAGCTGAATAACATAATTTTATTTATTATATTTATTTAAGAAATTTTTATTTATAATAATATAGAATTATATTAAATTTATTTCAATTATAGAAATTTTATTTTTATTATTTTATTTGTGATGGATTGATGAAAACGAAGACTGAAACCCTGATTGAACCAGATTGAACGTTTTCCATTTCACTTGCATTATCATCAGATTTACTGACATTGTTATTTTAAACAATTGTTATTATTTGAAACTCGAAAACACAGTAGTGTCGCCACAAGCTGCTCGTAAATCCCCTCGTGACAGGTTTTGAAACCATTGAGAGAAGAGAGGGGGCACCTGTTAAGCCCTCCTTAAACAGTTATCGTTGTAGCTCGCTTGAGTGTGAACCTTTGAGGTGTCATGTGATCATTTTGATATCAAATTTGTAGTAAATACTGTCCGAGGGGGAGTATCGCTAACTCGAGTTCCGTTTCTGAAATAGTACAGTTTCTTCAGGTAATAAAATTAGTTTACAATTCGGAAGTGTTGTTCCTTTGCAAATACCGTGTCTTCCGACAAAGAGGAAGGTCAGCTTTGGGAGGAGGAGCCCACCATAACATCAGAAGTGGGATAAACAACTTACGTGCCAGATTTAGTGAAAATCGTGAACTCAATAGTGACTCTGTGAACAATTATTTCGTGAAAACGTTGGAAACGCTCGGGATGTTTGTGAAAACGTCGGTCATTCAAGTCTACGTCCGCCATTTTCAGGACGAGCCGAAAATACCTCGAGGGGGAAAACCCTCCACCGGACCAGAGAGGATGGACGAGGCGAGGGGGGTACACCCTTCCGTGCGTACGTACGCACTTCTGAACGCGATGTTGCCGAATTTTCACGAGTGGAGATCTTCGGAGACCTGTTCCTCCACCCCCCTCACCATACGCTCGGACAAGTATGATTCCAGGAATGAATTACACAATTTATTATTTGAACAAGCGAGAGTTATGAATGAAATGGCTGACAAAAAAAAAAATTGGTATAAAGGTATTGTTTTTCCTTCAATTTAAGACAGTATCGAATTTTTGAGACCACACGGAGCTCTGTAGGACAAACCGTTCATTCCCTATGAGAACTTAAGGGTTGGACTTAAGATGAATCAGAAACACGAGTGATCTATGTAGAAAATTTATAAACCTTTATGTAATCATATTCAGCGTTTTTCGTCTCAGGATCAGAATGCTCTCTCCTTCGTATGTCCATTAGTTCTAAATTACAAGGCACTTCTTTTAACAGTATAGTTCATTTGCATGGAATAGGATCTGCAGTAACCATTTCTAATTGCCAAAACGAGTTTTAATTACCATCAATGGTCGTCATACCATGTTTTGTTTCACATAGTGGCAGATAACTGTCTTCCAGTGCCCATAATTTTGGGGCGAGAAATTCTTGTGACAGATTATTATATGGTGATTATCCCAAATACGTGCAAATTGAGGAGGGACGATCCTCCTTTCTTGTCTTCTACTACTAAGAATATTTTACTGAACACTACCAGACATTTTATGAATGAAATTCGAGTTAAATCAAGGACACAGTTCCTGGAATTGAGTCGGAAGTTTTATTGGATAATGATATTAAGAGAGATAAGCATTCTGGAACTGATAACACTTGCAAATCTAATTATGAATTTTCTGATTTTTGAAAGATCCATGTTCTCTGGATCAGTTTACGGAGGATGTGGTTGTGTTGTTCAGTGAGATCCCAGGCTGTCACACCATAACCGTTCCATTCTTTGATTTACCCACACATGTAGACTCATTATCAGAAAGTCGTCAAGTTTCACCAGTAAATGATGTGAATTTCAACGAATTACACACAGATATTCCTATTAGTCAAAAATCAAAACTCGTTAATCTTTTACAAAATATTCAAAATTCTTCATCACAGGAGTTCTAACCACACGCATTTCCACTGGAACATTCAAAATTCGTCTCATTGATTCAACTAAAACAGTACAACAACGTCCTTATAGACTCAGTCCTGTTCCTGTACAATGTGAATTAGTTCGAGAGCACATAAAAGAACTCGAAGATGCAAAAGTAATTTGTCCTAGCTCATCCCCCCGTTAGTCCAATAGGTACTTCTTGTTCAGAAAAGGACTGGAGGTTTTCGGATGACTGTTGATTTTCGTTCCTTGGATTTGAACACAGCCCCAGAACATTTTCCTTTACCGTTGATTACTGATCAAATTGCTCGATTTAGCGGAGCTAAGTATTTCACCATCTTGGATGCTGCCTGTGGATTTTATTAAATTCCTGTTCAGGAAGACTCCATTGAAAAACTGTCTTTTATAACACCAGATGGACAGTGGGAATTTTTGGTTTTACCTTTTGGGGTACGTAACGGACCAAGTGTCTATCAACGAGCTATCATGAAAGCTTTAGGAGTCTTAACACATGATTATGTCACATGCTACATGTACGATAATTATGTTGATTTCTGCTAGCACTCCGAGTGAGGCATTAGAACGCTTAGATTGTGTTCTGGGAATATTAACAGCTGCTGGTTTCTCATCCAATTTTTCTAAATGCTCATTTGTTGTAACTAAAATCAAATATGTAGGTTATGAGATAGAGAACGGAGAGTTGCAACCCAATTAAACTAAAGTTGAAGCTCTCACAATTTGTGACCTCCCACAACTCTTTGTACACTTCGCCAATTCCTTGGTCTAGCATCAAATTTTAGACAATTGTGCATAATTTTGCACAGTTAGCAACCCCTTTGTTCCAATTGACCCGTAAACCTGATAATACGTCAGATGACAACAAAAATCGATCCTATTCCATTTTATTGGCCTCCTAACCTCAGAACCAATGTTAACCATTTTCAACCCTTCATACCCAATTGAATTGCATATTGATGCAAGTTCTTTAGGTTTTGGAGCAATACTGATTAACATCATTGATGAAAGCCAAGACCTGTTGCATACTACAGCTGCTAGTGTCGTCTCCTCCGCTGTTTCAGTGGTTAGGCCTGACTTATTTTTGCGCCTACTTGTGAATTAAAATTATTTGCAGTAAATCTCTTATGTTCTGCCTAGGCGCTAAGTTTCCTAACTATCCTATCCGGGGATTGGGTAAGCTGAAGTTTAAAGACGTATGACTGACCTGGCGATCCTCTTGGGTCCAGATAATCTTTAGAGATTTGTCCCATACGAAACTTTGTCAGCATGTGCGTCTGACAATAGCAAAAGAACCACTCTATCAGAATCACGTTACCACTCTTAAGAGCTGAAGACCCTTGTTGTGGTTTATGCCGCAATTCATTCTCATAACTATTTACAAAGCTACCAATTCATTGTAGTAACTGACTGCTTCGCTTTGTGCAACACAGAATAAACAAGAACTAATACCACGAGTCCAAAGAAGGTGGTCCTTTTTGCAAGGTTTGAAAACCCATTGATGACAATAATGATAGTACTGTAACTTCGGAACCAATTATTGAAAATCCAAATGCAAATTCTTTGTTAATCAATACCCTCATAGAGCAGCAACACCAAAAACTAAGACCTCATGGAAAACATCGTATATTGATCCTGATATTCAAAACACTTATGAAATTCATGGAAGAGTTTTGTGTAGGAAAGTACAGAGACATACACGCACAAGATATCTTCACATTGTACAACATTCACTACGTTATGCTGTTGTCAACAATGTACACGAATCTCTTTTTCCATTTTGGATATGAAAAAAAAAACCTTAGAAGCACTGTATTCATTAGCACACATGAATTTCGAGATACTGCTACTCGATTGATGCATAAGTCGATTTGACAGCGGAAAACTTGAAGTTGTGAGGTTTCATGAAAACGATTTGGTTTTTGCACAGATGGAGGCGAGGAATCTAATCATATTGGATAACGCTTATCGAGGACCATATTAAATTGTTAAAGTTTTACCAAATGACCGCTACTTATTGCAGTATGTTTCTGGAGGATCAAGGAAGTACTTGAAATACCCTCACGAACAGTTGCGCAAGGCTGATAATTTTGATGGCTCTAGCACTATCCCTGATGATAGCAGGGATTTATCGAAGTAATTTTGACTTTCTTGACTGTTTTTGTTCATAGTGGACTACCCACTGCTCTTCCAAGGTGACTGTGGATTCGCCCAGTCTTGTTATTTTGTTGAATGTGGATTATTCCACCTATGTTGACTTTGGATCCCCAAGTCTTCTCAGTGATCATCATGTTGAATGTGGACTATCCCACCTATGTTGACTTTGGATCCCCAAGTCTTCTCAGTGATCATCATAATCATTTTCTCAGTCAAGTATGAGTCTAATTTTGGAATGTGGGCTGGAGTCTACCTTGCTTGGCACCCTTACGTTGGCTGCGTCATAGTTGGACACTTGTTCTTTGTCCTTCCCTTTACGTGGTCAACGTCTTACAGTCATTACTTTTCTGATAGTGTGACTGTCAAGCCCAAGTGAGATAGACAACCTTCCCAAGCAGTTCTTTTGAATGAGTTCCTTTTGAACGAGTTGCTTTTAATGATTCCTAACGACTGGATTCGAGGACGGGACAATGGGATGTCGCCATTAGTTGGTTCCTGATCAGGTGATCTCAATGGGATGCCGCCATTAGTTGGTTCCTGATCAGGTGTTCTCAATGGGATGTCGCCATTAGTTGGTTCCTGATCAGGTGTCAAAGTTTTAGGTCGATCGGATAACATTAACCCGTGCCGCATCGAGGTTGAAGTTCAGAAAAACTCACTTTTTTCCATAAAGATATTCTTTTTTTCCTCATAACATAGTAACTAATTGTCCCAGAGACTTGAAATTGGTCTCATTTTATTGAAAATGTTATTTTCTCCAACTTTTACTCACACAATTTTTTCGCTACATGCTATAGATTTCATGTTATTCAGCTTTTCCCATCTCAAAACGTGGTCCGTTTTAGCAAATGTGCCTTTTTACGCATACTCCTAAAGACCACACTCCAGTTTATGAAACCGACCTCCAGTCGATTTGATGTATCATTATCACTCTGTTATATGGAAAAGATACATCTGAATCTCAAGTCTCCAGGACAAAATAAAATTTAAATAAAATGAGACCAATTTCAAGTCTCTGGGACAATTAGTTACTATGTTATGAGGAAAAAAAGAATATCTTTATGGAAAAAAGTGAGTTTTTCTTAACTTCAACCTCGATGCGGCACGGGTTAATGTTATCCGATCGACCTAAAACTTTGACACCTGATCAGGAACCAACTAATGGCGACATCCCATTGAGAACACCTGATCAGGAACCAACTAATGGCGGCATCCCATTGAGATCACCTGATCAGGAACCAACTAATGGCGACATCCCATTGAGATCACCTGATCAGGAACCAACTAATGGCGACATCCCATTGAGATCACCTGATCAGGAACCAACTAATGGCGACATCCCATTGAGATCACCTGATCAGGAACGTACTAATGGCAACATCCCATTGAGATCACCTGATCAGGAACCAACTAACGGCGACATCCCATTGAGATCACCTTATCAGGAACGTACTAATGGCAATAACCCATTGAGATCACCTTATCAAGAACGTACTAATGGCAACATCCCATTGAGATCACATGATCAGGAACGTACTAATGGCAACATCCCATTGAGATCACCTGATCAGGAACGTACTAATGGCAACATCCCATTGAGATCACCTGATCAGGAACCAACTAATGGCGATATCCCATTGAGATCACCTGATCAGGAACCAACTAATGGCGGCATCCCATTGAGAACACCTGATCAGGAACCAACTAATGGCGGCATCCCATTGAGATCACCTGATCAGGAACCAACTAATGGCAACATCCCATTGAGATCACCTGATCCTCAATGGGATGTTGCCATTAGTACGTTCCTGATCAGGTGATCTCAATGGGATGTTGCCATTAGTACGTTCCTGATCAGGTGATCATCTCGATTGTTGTTGTTGGTTCCCTGATCACGGGATTTCAATAGGACGTCATCTCGATTGTTGTTGTTGGTTCCCTGATCACGGGAATTCAATAGGACGTCATCTTGATTGTTGTTGTTGGTTCCCTGATCACGGGATTTCAATGGGACGTCATCTCGATTGTTGCTGTTGGTTCCCTGATCACGGGATTTCAATAGGACGTCATCTCGATTGTTGTTGTTGGTTCCCTGATCACGGGATTTCAATAGGACGTCATCTCGATTGTTGTTGTTGGTTCCCTGATCACGGGATTTCAATAGTACGTCATCTCGATTGTTGTTGTTGTTTCCCTGATCACGGGATTTCAATAGGACGTCATCTCGATTGTTGTTGTTGGTTCCCTGATCACGGGATTTCAATAGGACGTCATCTCGATTATTGTTGTTGGTTCCCTGATCACGGGATTTCAATAGGACGTCATCTCGATTGTTGTTGTTGGTTCCCTGATCACGGGATTTCAATAGGACGTCATCTCGATTATTGTTGTTGGTTCCCTGATCACGGGATTTCAATAGGACGTCATCTCGATTGTTGTTGTTGGTTCCCTGATCACGGGATGCCAATAGGACGTCATCTCGATTGTTGTTGTTGGTTCCCTGATCACGGGATGTCAATAGGACGTCATCTCGATTGTTGTTGTTGGTTCTCTGATCACGGGATTTCAATAGGACGTCATCTCGATTGTTGTTGTTGATTCCCTGATCACGGGATTTCAATAGGACGTCATCTCGATTGTTGTTGTTGGTTCCCTGATCACGGGATTTCAATAGGACGTCATCTCGATTGTGTTGTTGGTTCCCTGATCACGGGATTTCAATAGGACGTCATCTCGATTGTTGTTGTTGGTTCCCTGATCACGGGAGTTCAATAGGCCTTCTCGATTGTTGTTGTTGGTTCCCTGATCACGGGAGTTCAATAGACGTTATCTCGATTGTTGTTGTTGGGCCCTGATCACGGGATTTCAATAGGACGTCATCTCGATTGTTGTTGTTGGTTCCCTGATCACGGGAATTCAATAGGACGTCATCTTGATTGTTGTTGTTGGTTCTCTGATCACGGGATTTCAATAGGACGTCATCTCGATTATTGTTGTTGGTTCCCTGATCACAGGATTTCAATGGGACGTCATCTCGATTGTTGTTGTTGGTTCCCTGATCACGGGATTCCAATAGGACGTCATCTCGATTGTTGTTGTTGGTTCCCTGATCACGGGATTTCAATAGGACGTCATCTCGATTGTTGTTGTTGGTTCCCTTATCACGAGATTTTAATAGGACGTCATCTCGATTGTTGTTGTTGGTTCCCTGATCACGGGAATTCAACAGGACGTCATCTCGATTATTGTTGTTGGTTCCCTGATCACGGGATTTCAATAGGACGTCATCTCGATTGTTGTTGTTGGTTCCCTGATCACGGGATTTCAATAGGACATCATCTCGATTGTTGTTGTTGGTTCCCTGATCACGGGATTTCAATAGGACATCATCTTGATTGTTGTTGTTGGTTCCCTGATCACGGGATTTCAATAGGACGTCATCTCGATTATTGTTGTTGGTTCCCTGATCACGGGATTTCAATAGGACGTCATCTCGATTGTTGTTGTTGGTTCCCTGATCACGGGATTCCAATAGGACGTCATCTCGATTGTTGTTGTTGGTTCCCTGATCACGGGATGTCAATAGGACGTCATCTTGATTGTTGTTGTTGGTTCCCTGATCACGGGATTTCAATGGGACGTCATCTCGATTGTTGCTGTTGGTTCCCTGATCACGGGATTTCAATAGGACGTCATCTCGATTGTTGTTGTTGGTTCCCTGATCACGGGATTTCAATAGGACGTCATCTCGATTGTTGTTGTTGGTTCCCTGATCACGGGATTTCAATAGTACGTCATCTCGATTGTTGTTGTTGTTTCCCTGATCACGGGATTTCAATAGGACGTCATCTCGATTGTTGTTGTTCAAGTCTCCAGGACAAAATAAAATTTAAATAAAATGAGACCAATTTCAAGTCTCTGGGACAATTAGTTACTATGTTATGAGGAAAAATAGAATATCTTTATGGAAAAAAGTGAGTTTTTCTTAACTTCAACCTCGATGCGGCACGGGTTAATGTTATCCGATCGACCTAAAACTTTGACACCTGATCAGGAACCAACTAATGGCGACATCCCATTGTGAACACCTGATCAGGAACCAACTAATGGCGGCATCCCATTGAGATCACCTGATCAGGAACCAACTAATGGCGACATCCCATTGAGATCACCTGATCAGGAACCAACTAATGGCGACATCCCATTGAGATCACCTGATCAGGAACCAACTAATGGCGACATCCCATTGAGATCACCTGATCAGGAACGTACTAATGGCAACATCCCATTGAGATCACCTGATCAGGAACCAACTAACGGCGACATCCCATTGAGATCACCTTATCAGGAACGTACTAATGGCAATATCCCATTGAGATCACCTTATCAAGAACGTACTAATGGCAACATCCCATTGAGATCACATGATCAGGAACGTACTAATGGCAACATCCCATTGTGATCACCTGATCAGGAACGTACTAATGGCAACATCCCATTGAGATCACCCGATCAGGAACCAACTAATGGCGATATCCCATTGAGATCACCTGATCAGGAACCAACTAATGGCGGCATCCCATTGAGAACACCTGATCAGGAACCAACTAATGGCGGCATCCCATTGAGATCACCTGATCAGGAACCAACTAATGGCAACATCCCATTGAGATCACCTGATCCTCAATGGGATGTTGCCATTAGTACGTTCCTGATCAGGTGATCTCAATGGGATGTTGCCATTAGTACGTTCCTGATCAGGTGATCATCTCGATTGTTGTTGTTGGTTCCCTGATCACGGGATTTCAATAGGACGTCATCTCGATTGTTGTTGTTGGTTCCCTGATCACGGGATTTCAATAGGACGTCATCTCGATTATTGTTGTTGGTTCCCTGATCACGGGATTTAAATAGGACGTCATCTCGATTGTTGTTGTTGGTTCCCTGATCACGGGATTTCAATAGGACGTCATCTCGATTATTGTTGTTGGTTCCCTGATCACGGGATTTCAATAGGACGTCATCTCGATTGTTGTTGTTGGTTCCCTGATCACGGGATTCCAATAGGACGTCATCTCGATTGTTGTTGTTGGTTCCCTGATCACGGGATGTCAATAGGACGTCATCTCGATTGCTGTTGTTGGTTCTCTGATCACGGGATTTCAATAGGACGTCATCTCGATTGTTGTTGTTGATTCCCTGATCACGGGATTTCAATAGGACGTCATCTCGATTGTTGTTGTTGGTTCCCTGATCACGGGATTTCAATAGGACGTCATCTCGATTGTGTTGTTGGTTCCCTGATCACGGGATTTCAATAGGACGTCATCTCGATTGTTGTTGTTGGTTCCCTGATCACGGGATTTCAATAGGACATCTCGATAGTTGTTGTTGGTTCCCTGATCACGGGAGTTCAATAGGACGTTATCTCGATCGTTGTTGTTGGGTCCCTGATCACGGGATTTCAATAGGACGTCATCTCGATTGTTGTTGTTGGTTCCCTGATCACGGGAATTCAATAGGACGTCATCTTGATTGTTGTTGTTGGTTCTCTGATCACGGGATTTCAATAGGACGTCATCTCGATTATTGTTGTTGGTTCCCTGATCACAGGATTTCAATGGGACGTCATCTCGATTGTTGTTGTTGGTTCCCTGATCACGGGATTCCAATAGGACGTCATCTCGATTATTGTTGTTGGTTCCCTGATCACGGGATTTCAATAGGACGTCATCTCGATTGTTGTTGTTGGTTCCCTGATCACGGGAATCCAACAGGACGTCATCTCGATTATTGTTGTTGGTTCCCTGATCACGGGATTTCAATAGGACGTCATCTCGATTGTTGTTGTTGGTTCCCTGATCACGGGATTTCAATAGGACATCATCTCGATTGTTGTTGTTGGTTCCCTGATCACGGGATTTCAATAGGACATCATCTTGATTGTTGTTGTTGGTTCCCTGATCACGGGATTTCAATAGGACGTCATCTCGATTATTGCTGTTGGTTCCCTGATCACGGGATTTCAATAGGACGTCATCTCGATTGTTGTTGTTGGTTCCCTGATCACGGGATTCCAATAGGACGTCATCTCGATTGTTGTTGTTGGTTCCCTGATCACGGGATGTCAATAGGACGTCATCTCGATTGTTGTTGTTGGTTCTCTGATCACGGGATTTCAATAGGACGTCATCTCGATTGTTGTTGTTGATTCCCTGATCACGGGATTTCAATAGGACGTCATCTCGATTGTTGTTGTTGGTTCCCTGATCACGGGATTTCAATAGGACGTCATCTCGATAGTGTTGTTGGTTCCCTGATCACGGGATTTCAATAGGACATCATCTCGATTGTTGTTGTTGGTTCCCTGATCACGGGATTTCAATAGGACATCTCAATTGTTGTTGTTGGTTCCCTGATCACGGGAGTTCAATAGGACGTTATCTCGATTGTTGTTGTTGGGTCCCTGATCACGGGATTTCAATGGGACGTCATCTCGATTGTTGTTGTTGGTTCCCTGATCACGGGAATTCAATTAGACGTCATCTTGATTGTTGTTGTTGGTTCTCTGATCACGGGATTTCAATAGGACGTCATCTCGATTATTGTTGTTGGTTCCCTGATCACGGGATTTCAATAGGACGTCATCTCGATTGTTGTTGTTGGTTCCCTGATCACGGGATTCCAATAGGACGTCATCTCGATTGTTGTTGTTGGTTCCCTGATCATGGGATTTCAATAGGACGTCATCTCGATTGTTGTTGTTGGTTCCCTCATCACGGGATTGCAATAGGACGTCATCTCGATTGTTGTTGTTGGTTCCCTGATCACGGGATTTCAATAGGACGTCATCTCGATTGTTGTTGTTGGTTCCATGATCACGGGATTCCAATAGGACGTCATCTCGATTGTTGTTGTTGGTTCCCTGATCAGGGGATTTCAATAGGACGTCATCTCGATTGTTGTTGTTGGTTCCCTGATCACGGGATTTCAATAGGACGTCATCTCGATTGTTGTTGTTGGTTCCCTGATCACGGGATTCCAATAGGACGTCATCTCGATTGTTGTTGTTGGTTCCCTGATCACGGGATTTCAATAGGACGTCATCTTGATTGTTGTTGTTGGTTCCCTGATCACGGGATTTCAATAGGACGTCATCTCGATTGTTGTTGTTCGTTCCCTGATCACGGGATTGCAATAGGACGTCATCTCGATTGTTGTTGTTGGTTCCCTGATCACAGGATTTCAATAGGACGTCATCTCGATTGTTGTTGTTGGTTCCCTTATCACGGATTTCAATAGGACGTCATCACGATTGTTGTTGTTGGTTCCCTGATCACGGGATTTCAATAGGACGTCATCTCGATTGTTGTTGTTGGTTCCGTGATCACGGGATTTCAATAGGACGTCATCTCGATTGTTGTTGTTGGTTCCCTTATCACGGGATTTCAATAGGACGTCATCTCGATTGTTGTTGTTGGTTCCCTGATCACGGGATTCCAATAGGACATCTCGATTGTTGTTTTTGGTTCCCTGATCACGGGAGTTCAATAGGACGTTATCTCGATTGTTGTTGTTGGTTCCCTGATCACGGGATTTCAATAGGACGACATCTCGATTGTTGTTGTTGGTTCCGTGATCACGGGATTTCAATAGGACGTCATCTCGATTGCTGTTGTTGGTTCCCTTATCACGGGATTTCAATAGGACGTCATCTCGATTGTTGTTGTTGGTTCCCTGATCACGGGAATTCAACAGGACGTCATATCGATTATTGTTGTTGGTTCCCTGATCACGGGATTTCAATAGGGCGTCATCTCGATTGTTGTTGTTGGTTCCCTGATCACGGGATTTCAATAGGACATCATCTCGATTGTTGTTGTTGGTTCCCTGATCACGGGATTTCAATAGAACGTCATCTTGATTGTTGTTGTTGGTTCCCTGATCACGGGATTTCAATAGGACGTCATCTCGATTGTTGTTGTTGGTTCCCTGATCACGGGATTTCAATAGGACGTCATCTCGATTGTTGTTGTTGGTTCCCTGGTCACGGGATGTCAATAGGACGTCATCTCGATTGTTGTTGTTGGTTCTCTGATCACGGGATTTCAATAAGACGTCATCTCGATTGTTGTTGTTGATTCCCTGATCACGGGATTTCAATAGGACGTCATCTCGATTGTTGTTGTTGGTTCCCTGATCACGGGATTTCAATAGGACGTCATCTCGATTGTGTTGTTTTTTCCCTGATCACGGGATTTCAATAGGACGTCATCTCGATTGTTGTTGTTGGTTCCCTGATCACGGGATTTCAATAGGACATCTCGATTGTTGTTGTTGGTTCCCTGATCACGGGAGTTCAATAGGACGTCATCTCGATTGTTGTTGTTGATTCCCTGATCACGGGATTTCAATAGGACGTCATCTCGATTGTTGTTGTTGATTCCCTGATCACGGGATTTCAATAGGACGTCATCTCGATTGTTGTTGTTGGTTCCCTGATCACGGGATTGCAATAGGACGTCATCTCGATTGTTGTTGTGGGTTGCCTGATCGCGGGATAAAAAAGGACGTCATCTCGATTGTTGTTGTTGGTTCCCTGATCACGGGATTTCAATAGGACGTCATCTCGATTGTTGTTGTTGGTTCCCTGATGACGGGATTTCAATAGGACGTCATCTCGATTGTTGTTGTTGTTTCCCTGATCACGGGATTCCAATAGGACGTCATCTCGATTGTTATTGTTGGTTCCCTGATCTGGGGATTTCAATAGGACGTCATCTCGATTGTTGTTGTTGGTTCCCTGATCACGGGATTTCAATAGGACATCTCGATTGTTGTTGTTGGTTCCCTGATCACGGGAGTTCAATAGGACGTTATCTCGATTGTTGTTGTTGGTTCCCTGATCACGAGATTTCAATAGGACATTTCGATTGTTGTTGTTGGTTCCCTGATCACGGGAGTTCAATAGGACGTTATCTCGATTGTTGTTGTTGGTTCCCTGATCACGGGATTTCAATAGGACGTCATCTCGATTGTTGTTGTTGGTTCCCTGATCACGGGATTTCAATAGGACGTCATCTCGATTATTGTTGTTGGTTCCCTGATCACGGGATTTCAATAGGACGTCATCTCGATTGTTGTTGTTGGTTCCCTGATCACGGGATTTCAATAGGACGTCATCTCGATTGTTGTTGTTGGTTCCCTGATCACGAGAGTTCAATAGGACGTCATCTCGATTGTTATTGTTGGTTCCCTGATCTGGGGATTTCAATAGGACGTCATCTCGATTGTTGTTGTTGGTTCCCTGATCACGGGATTTCAATAGGACATCTCGATTGTTGTTGTTGGTTCCCTGATCACGGGAGTTCAATAGGACGTTATCTCGATTGTTGTTGTTGGTTCCCTGATCACGAGATTTCAATAGGACATTTCGATTGTTGTTGTTGGTTCCCTGATCACGGGAGTTCAATAGGACGTTATCTCGATTGTTGTTGTTGGTTCCCTGATCACGGGATTTCAATAGGACGTCATCTCGATTGTTGTTGTTGGTTCCCTGATCACGGGATTTCAATAGGACGTCATCTCGATTATTGTTGTTGGTTCCCTGATCACGGGATTTCAATAGGACGTCATCTCGATTGTTGTTGTTGGTTCCCTGATCACGGGATTTCAATAGGACGTCATCTCGATTGTTGTTGTTGGTTCCCTTATCACGAGATTTTAATAGGACGTCATCTTGATTGTTGTTGTTGGTTCCCTGATCACGGGATTTCAATAGGACGTCATCTCAATTGTTGTTGTTGGTTCCGTGATCACGGGATTTCAATAGGACGTCATCTCGATTGTTGTTGTTGGTTCCATGATCACGGGATTTCAATAGGACGTCATCTCGATTGTTGTTGTTGGTCCCTTGATCACGGGATTTCAATAGGACATCTCGATTGTTGTTGTTGGCTCCCTGATCACGAGAGTTCAATAGGACGTTATCTCGATTGTTGTTGTTGGTTCCCTGATCTTGTTATACGGAATATTGATTCATTTGAATCTCAAGTCTCCAGGACAAATGGTTACTATGTTATGAGGAAAAAAAGTATATTTGTATGAAAAAAAGTGAGTTTCAGAGCTTCAACCCCGATGCGGCACGAGTCCCCTCTCCCCAATATTTTTGATTTATTTATTTATTTAATTTTTTGGCGTGCCCCCTTCGTCACAGAGACCTATGGTCTTGAGGGGAGATTATTAAAAAAAAAAAAAAAAAAAAAAAAAAAAAAAAAAAAAAAAAAAAAAAACGGCCAAAACTTCTACATTCTCCAACCGATTTCAATGAATATTTCAGGGATGTTTTAGATTAGTAGAATTCTGATAATATACAAAAGTGTATTATCCCTGATCACGAGATTTCAATAGGACATTTCGATTGTTGTTGTTGGTTCCCTGATCACGGGAGTTCAATAGGACGTTATCTCGATTGTTGTTGTTGGTTCCCTGATCACGGGATTTCAATAGGACGTCATCTCGATTGTTGTTGTTGGTTCCCTGATCACGGGATTTCAATAGGACGTCATCTCGATTATTGTTGTTGGTTCCCTGATCACGGGATTTCAATAGGACGTCATCTCGATTGTTGTTGTTGGTTCCCTGATCACGGGATTTCAATAGGACGTCATCTCGATTGTTGTTGTTGGTTCCCTTATCACGAGATTTTAATAGGACGTCATCTTGATTGTTGTTGTTGGTTCCCTGATCACGGGATTTCAATAGGACGTCATCTCAATTGTTGTTGTTGGTTCCGTGATCACGGGATTTCAATAGGACGTAATCTCGATTGTTGTTGTTGGTTCCGTGATCACGGGATTTCAATAGGACGTCATCTCGATTGTTGTTGTTGGTTCCCTGATCACGGGATTTCAATAGGACGTCATCTCGATTGTTGTTGTTGGTTCCCTGATCACGGGATTTCAATAGGACGTCATCTCGATTGTATTGCCATGTAAGGTCACAGCCCTTAATAGCGACCAGTGGAAGGTAAATGTCTCTGATGGGGACATATACCGACAAGTCTCAGCCAAACTGAGAGAAAAAGAAATAGAGTGGTTCAGCTATGAGGACAAGAATGCAAGAGCCATCAAAGTAGTGGCTAGAGGATTGCATCCTACGTGCCCAAAGGATGAAATTGTGACGGACTTACTGAATCAAGGACTTAAAGTACTTGATGCAGTAAACCTAAAAAAACGTGTGGTGTTCGAAGAAAATGGCACCAAGACGAAAACCATGAAGGATCTCCCCCTTTACATGCTATCCTTTGACAACGATGAGAACATCGATAAGATTTATAACATTAAAACGATTTTGAATTTAGTGGTTCACATAGAACCAATGAGGAAATCTGGTCGACAGATTCCTCAATGCAAAAAATGCCAGGGGTTTAATCACACAAAGTCGTTTTGCGAAAAAACTCCAAGGTGCGTGAAATGCGCTGGAAGGCATGAGGCGAAAAATTGTCCTACTAGTGCTGATGAACCACCTAAATGTGTAAAATGTGGGAAACAGCATCCCGCAAATTTCCGAGGTTGCATTATAGCAAAAGAATTGCAAAGACTCCGGGATCATTCCAAGAAACCTGTGAGTGTCCCAAATAATCAACCAAACAAAGCGCCTACCCAAGCGAGAAGGGCATCAGTGTCCTACGCCAGCTGTGTAAAACAAACTCCAAAGGAAAACGTGGCTGGAAAATCTCCTAAAATGGAAGAAATTCTCATTAAAATAATGGATTTTATGGAAAAACAGTGTTCTAACAACAAGACATTGCTTGAACGTATTGAAAGACTGGAAAATAACCAGTTAAAAAGCAAAACTTTAAGATGATGGAACGTTTTAACATCCGCATAGCAACTTGGAACGCCAATGGGATCAACAATCATGTCGCTGAACTTGAGGCCTTCCTTCATAGCAATAAAATTGACGTATGTTTGATATCGGAAACACATCTCACTAGACAATCTCATCTATATATCAAGGGATACAATCTTTACCATGCCTTACACCCAGCTAATAAACCAAGAGGCGGATCAGCAGTACTGATCAGAGACTCTATTAAACATTATGAGAACCACAAGTTGGAAGAGGAAACTATGCAAGTTGCATCTGTCAACATTACATTGAAGGGGAAGGCTTGTAACATCTCCTCGATATACTGTCCACCAAAGCATAATCTGAAAGAAACTGACTACAAAAATCTATTCACTCTGCTTGGAAACTGCTTTATCCTAGGGGGTGACTTCAATGCAAAACATACAGCGTGGGGTTCAAGACTTATCACAACAAAAGGTCGTGAGTTGTTTACAGCAGGCCAAGTGTGCAACTGTGAATTCATGTCCTCAGGAAAGCCAACGTACTGGCCTTCAGATATTAATAAAATACCTGATCTCATTGACTTTTTTATTCTCCGGGGAATTTCATGTCAATATGCAAATGTATCGGGAAGCTTTGAACTGTCTGGTGACCACTCAGCCATCATTCTAACTTTAAGTGAAAACGTAATACTGAAGGAACAAGATCCCCGTCTTGTCAGCAAGCACACTAATTGGGAAAACTTTCGGACTCATATTATATCAAGAGTTCAGCTGAATGTACCTCTTAGAACAGTAGAACAACTTGATAACGAAGTTTCAGAATTCACTGAACTTATTCAAGATGCAGCGTGGCGTTCAACCCCCACAATAAATGAATCAACACGAGGCACTACAATCAACTACCCAGTTGCCGTTAGGGAGTTACTGAGGAAGAAACGCAAAGCAAGGAAGAGATGGCAAGTTACTCGGTTCCCTGGAGATAAAACAGAACTTAACAGATTATCAAAAAAATTGGGCACACTTATCGATGAAATAGAGCAAGAAACACTATCAAGAAAAATTCTAAGTCTAACGGCAGATACAACTACGGATTACTCTCTGTACAAAGCAGCTAAAGGCACGGAAACGTCGAGAAAACCTCTAGGACCCATCAGGGTTGGGAACAACTGGGCGAGAAACGCAAAAGAGAAAGTGACAATATTTGCGAACCATCTCTCCCAGACCTTCTCCCCCCTGCTACAGCAGTCACCGAGCGAAGAAGTTCTGAATGAACCCCACAGAATGGATAGTATTCCAATTAAACCTGTGAAATTTAGCGAACTCGCTAATTGCGTCAAACATGAGATAAAAACCAGAAAAGCGCCAGGATATGACCTGATCACTGGTCAAGTGTTAAAAGAACTTCCGGAGATAGGATTGCGTAAGCTACTACACCTCATAAATGCAGCGTTTCGATTATATCATGTTCCGCAATCTTGGAAAATTGCTGAAGTGATCATGATATTGAAACCAGGCAAAGAACCTTCGGACGTCAAGTCCTATAGACCAATTTCACTGCTTCCGGTTCTCTCCAAGCTGTTTGAGAAGCTACTAAAGAAAAGACTCATAAACATAATAGAAGAAAGGAATTTAATTCCACAACACCAGTTTGGTTTTAGAACAAAACATTCAACGATTGAACAAGTCCATAGGATAACAGATGTAATTGAAAATGCACTGGAAAATAAACAAGTGTGTAGTGCTGTATTTCTTGATGTGTCACAAGCTTTCGATAAAGTGTGGCACGATGGACTAAACAACAAACTGCAAGGGATGTTGCCTAATCAATATTGCCAAATTCTGGAATCTTACCTCAGCAATAGATACTTCAGAATTAAAAACGAAGATGAATACTCAAATCTCAACAAAATTAGAGCAGGTGTCCCGCAGGGAAGTGTTCTTGGACCCCTCCTTTACTTGCTATATACACATGATGTTCCTCGCACAATGGGAACAACTATAGCCACATTCGCAGACGATACAGCTGTTTTGGCAGTTGCAGACACAGTTGAAACCTCTACAGTAAAGCTACAGGAAGCTACGAATGCTATTGGAGATTGGACTCGAAAATGGCGCCTCAAATTAAACGAAACCAAATCCACTCATGTGAACTTCACCAACAAAAAAATTACAAATAAGCCGCTGATATTGAATCAATGCACAGTCCCATATTCAAACTCAGCTAAGTATCTGGGAATGACACTAGATGCGAAGCTGAAGTGGAAAGAACACGTCAAAAAGAAAAAGGAACAGCTAACAATCAAATTCAGAAAACTGTATTGGCTCCTGGGCCGACATTCACAACTTAGCTTACACAACAAAGTGCTGTTATACAAAACAGTACTTATGCCAATTTGGACCTATGGTATACAGCTATGGGGATGCACAGCTAAAAGTAACATGAAAATTATTCAAACGTTTCAAAATAAGATACTGAGGAGTATTGTGAATGCTCCGTGGTACATTCGTAATGATGACCTCCACAAGGACCTCAAAATTGAGACTATTAGCGAGGTAGCAAAAAGATACGCGAGAAACTACGAAAAGAGGCTTCACGCACACACAAACCCAGAAGCCATCCAGCTTCTGGACAACACTCATGAAATCCGACGTCTAAAAAGGATCAAGCCACTGGACCTTGGATGCTGAAGTGTAACTTTAATGTAGTGAAAGTCATTGGACTAACACTTGCATGAGAAACGCGTAATATATATGTGAAGTAAATATCTAGATAGTTGCGTGATGTATAATACCTCAATTGTAACTAGTTGATATATTGACTAATAAACGCTTAAAAAAAAAAAAAAAAAAAAAAAAAAAAAAAAAAATCTCGATTGTTGTTGTTGATTCCCTGATCACGGGATTTCAATAGGACGTCATCTCGATTGTTGTTGTTGGTTCCCTGATCACGGGATTGCAATAGGACGTCATCTCGATTGTTGTTGTGGGTTGCCTGATCGCGGGATAAAAAAGGACGTCATCTCGATTGTTGTTGTTGGTTCCCTGATCACGGGATTTCAATAGGACGTCATCTCGATTGTTGTTGTTGGTTCCCTGATCACGGGATTTCAATAGGACGTCATCTCGATTGTTGTTGTTGTTTCCCTGATCACGGGATTCCAATAGGACGTCATCTCGATTGTTATTGTTGGTTCCCTGATCTGGGGATTTCAATAGGACGTCATCTCGATTGTTGTTGTTGGTTCCCTGATCACGGGATTTCAATAGGACATCTCGATTGTTGTTGTTGGTTCCCTGATCACGGGAGTTCAATAGGACGTTATCTCGATTGTTGTTGTTGGTTCCCTGATCACGAGATTTCAATAGGACATTTCGATTGTTGTTGTTGGTTCCCTGATCACGGGAGTTCAATAGGACGTTATCTCGATTGTTGTTGTTGGTTCCCTGATCACGGGATTTCAATAGGACGTCATCTCGATTGTTGTTGTTGGTTCCCTGATCACGGGATTTCAATAGGACGTCATCTCGATTATTGTTGTTGGTTCCCTGATCACGGGATTTCAATAGGACGTCATCTCGATTGTTGTTGTTGGTTCCCTGATCACGGGATTTCAATAGGACGTCATCTCGATTGTTGTTGTTGGTTCCCTTATCACGAGATTTTAATAGGACGTCATCTCGATTGTTGTTGTTGGTTCCCTGATCACGGGATTTCAATAGGACGTCATCTCGATTGTTGTTGTTGGTTCCGTGATCACGGGATTTCAATAGGACGTCATCTCGATTGTTGTTGTTGGTTCCGTGATCACGGGATTTCAATAGGACGTCATCTTGATTGTTGTTGTTGGTCCCTTGATCACGGGATTTCAATAGGACATCTCGATTGTTGTTGTTGGCTCCCTGATCACGAGAGTTCAATAGGACGTCATCTCGATTGTTATTGTTGGTTCCCTGATCTGGGGATTTCAATAGGACGTCATCTCGATTGTTGTTGTTGGTTCCCTGATCACGGGATTTCAATAGGACATCTCGATTGTTGTTGTTGGTTCCCTGATCACGGGAGTTCAATAGGACGTTATCTCGATTGTTGTTGTTGGTTCCCTGATCACGAGATTTCAATAGGACATTTCGATTGTTGTTGTTGGTTCCCTGATCACGGGAGTTCAATAGGACGTTATCTCGATTGTTGTTGTTGGTTCCCTGATCACGGGATTTCAATAGGACGTCATCTCGATTGTTGTTGTTGGTTCCCTGATCACGGGATTTCAATAGGACGTCATCTCGATTATTGTTGTTGGTTCCCTGATCACGGGATTTCAATAGGACGTCATCTCGATTGTTGTTGTTGGTTCCCTGATCACGGGATTTCAATAGGACGTCATCTCGATTGTTGTTGTTGGTTCCCTTATCACGAGATTTTAATAGGACGTCATCTTGATTGTTGTTGTTGGTTCCCTGATCACGGGATTTCAATAGGACGTCATCTCAATTGTTGTTGTTGGTTCCGTGATCACGGGATTTCAATAGGACGTCATCTCGATTGTTGTTGTTGGTTCCGTGATCACGGGATTTCAATAGGACGTCATCTCGATTGTTGTTGTTGGTCCCTTGATCACGGGATTTCAATAGGACATCTCGATTGTTGTTGTTGGCTCCCTGATCACGAGAGTTCAATAGGACGTTATCTCGATTGTTGTTGTTGGTTCCCTGATCTTGTTATACGGAATATTGATTCATTTGAATCTCAAGTCTCCAGGACAAATGGTTACTATGTTATGAGGAAAAAAAGTATATTTGTATGAAAAAAAGTGAGTTTCAGAGCTTCAACCCCGATGCGGCACGAGTCCCCTCTCCCCAATATTTTTGATTTATTTATTTATTTAATTTTATGGCGTGCCCCCTTCGTCACAGAGACCTATGGTCTTGAGGGGAGATTATTAAAAAAAAAAAAAAAAAAAAAAAAAACGGCCAAAACTTCTACATTCTCCAACCGATTTCAATGAATATTTCAGGGATGTTTTAGATTAGTAGAATTCTGATAATATACAAAAGTGTATTATCCTTGTTACATTCATGACTGACACATTTTCAACAATCGCAGCCATCACTCTGATGTTGTTGGGGGCCTCTCTTTTTAGCTCTGACACCACTTGCCGTAAATCATCTCTATCATACTTTCTTACCTTAGCCCGCCAGGTCTGCTCCTTGTCCATGCTGCCATTGACAACCTAGATATCCAGGATAATAGACCTGTCAGGCTGCAATGTCGGTCTTCTTACCCTGGTTGCTCGGTATATTGTATAATCTATCCCTCTTAACATCCCAGCTAGATGACAAATGAGGAAGATGAGGAAGTGCCATCCTTTTTGAGAACTTTGGGAGCCAAATCTTGTATGCTGGAGCTTTCGTTCGGTAAATGATTGAGTGCAAAATTTGGCAAAGGAAGAAGTAAGAGGTGCCTATTACGAGGGTGGTTCAAGTATATACAGGCCTTTAGTTACTAAAATTTAATTTACATGGAAACAAAGAAAAAAACCTCTAGGATTACTCTAGCTTATAGACCCCTTGCTTGATAATACTGTAAGAGTGACAAAACACTTTTCGCAAGAAGACTGTATATTTTGGTTCACAGTCTAACAAAGAATGAATCTTTTTTAGTATCACGGGTAAACAATAACATCCTAACTTCCATATGCTAATTCTTATGTAGTGGCATTACATAACTCCTCCCCTCCTCTTAGCCTGTCCTCAGGCTGCGCTATATCAGCTTTGACCATCCTGTTCACATGCAAAAGCCGTGTCGTCTTGCCCATCTGCACATGAAAGAGTACATCATTGTTTTTCTTTTTGATTACCCAAGGACCAGTCCAAGCAGGTTGTAGTTTCGGGCAGAGCCCTCTCTTGCGTTGTGGATTATACACCCAGACCCAATCACCTTCCTCCAACTTTTTCGCTTTGGCGTGCCTATCAAAACTCTCTTTTTGTGATCGCATCTTCAGCTTCGCCTCGTATAGTGCAAAATTTCGGACCTTCTCGAGCTGATTCCTCAAATTGAGTACATACTCTGTTGATGGCCTTAAAGGTTGGTGAAGTGGTCTCACGAGGGATTCAGGAAGTCTCATGTCTCGGCCGTAGATCAACTGTGCTGGAGATAATCCTGTGGTAGCGTGTGGGGATGATCTATAGGCCAACAGGAACAGTGGAATTTTTTCATCCCAGTCGGTTTGACTTTTATTAACAAAAAGTGCTATGTGCTTCGTCAACGTGCGGTTCAATCTTTCCACCAGCCCTGCAGATTGGGGATGTAACGGAGTGGAGCGAGTTCGATGTACACCCAACAGATGCGAAACCTCCTTGAGCAATGTGGATTCAAAGTTTCGTCCTTGGTCAGTGTGCAGTTCAGCCGGAATGCCCACTCTGCTGAAAACATGCTCCATCAATGCTGAAGCAACAGTTCTAGCTTCTTGATTTGGGATTGCAACCGCTTCTGGCCACTTACTGAAATAATCCATGGCAACCATGACGTACTTATTTCCTCGGTTTGTGCGGGGGAAAGGTCCTAGTATATCCAATCCCATTCTATCAAAAGGTGAACCAATTGAAATTTGTTTCAAGGGTGCTTTATGTTGTCTTCCCGGACCCTTAAAACGTCTGCAATCTTGACATGTCCTGCACCAAGACCGGACGTCCGAAGTCATTCCAAACCAAAAGTACTGCTGTCGTGTTTTAGCTAGCGTTTTGAAAAATCCAAAATGACCTCCCGTAGGACTGTCATGACACTCGCGTAGTACTTCTTTCACCTTCGTAGTAGGAATAACCAGCTGTAGCCATGAACCTTTTGGGCCCTCCCATTCGTGGTACAACATACCATTTTGTACTTTCAAGGAATCCCAGCGGTTTACCAGTTGACGGACCCTAGCTTCTGCTCCTGCCAGCTCATTAGTTCCAGGTTTGTCATTTTTGAGCTTTCTCTGGATAATGAACTGGATGGCTTGATCTTCTATTTGATGGTTAACATTTTCTGGTTCGAGAACGATGGCTGCCACTCTTTCACTATTTTCTCGACGGTTACAGTAGCCACAATCAATTCCACAAGACCTGCGGGACAGGCCGTCAGCATTTCCGTGACTTTTGCCAGCTCTGTGAATGATTGTGAAATCGTACTGCTGCAAAGTTTCTAGCCAACGAGCAAGCTGACCTTCAGGACGGTGAAATGAAGTTAACCATGTAAGAGCTGCATGGTCAGTTCTTAACGTGAATGGTCTTCCATACAGATATTGGTGAAAGTGGCTCACACTGTTAACTACAGCAAGCAATTCACGTCGGGTGGCACAATAGTTGCTTTCTTGCTTGGATAACGTTTTGCTGAAATAGGCGATGACTACCTCTTGCCCCCCTTGTCGTTGAGACAAAACTGCACCTACAGCATGGGCACTGGCATCGCAATCAACAAGGAAAGGTAGCTGTAGATCAGGGAATGCCAGAACAGGAGCTGAAATCATCGAATTCTTCAACTTGGTGAAGCTTCTCTCGCATGAGTCATCCCACTGAAACTCAACATTACCTTCTGTTAATCGAGTCAACGGTTTTGCTATGTCAGCATACTGCCTTACAAATCTACGATAATAAGAGCAGAATCCTAGGAATGCTCTCACATCTTTTTTTGTCTTGGGAGTGGGCCAGTCCCTCACAGCTGTAGCTTTCTTAGGATCTGTTTGAACCCCTTTACCGGAGATGATATGGCCGAGGTAGCTAGTTTCCTTTTTGAAAAACTCACATTTTTTGGGATTTATTTGAAGATTAGCTTTTTTTAAACATTCAAATACTTTTCCTAACTTTTGTAACACCGTTTCAAAATTTGGTCCGTATACTATGACATCATCAAGGTACGTTAGAGCAACTTCAGATGGTATAACAGCTTCCATCAATCTCTGAAAAGTTGCGGGTGCATTAGTGAGCCCAAAAGGCATCACCTTAAATTGCCACAAGCCTTTCCTGTAGATGCTGAACGCTGTTTTCTCTTTATCGCTATCTTTTAAAGCAATTTGCCAATAACCACACTTGAGGTCAATGGTGCAAAACCATTGAGAACCACCGAGGATGTCCAATAGTTCCTGAATGCATGGTAAAGAATACGAGTCTTTCTTTGTTATACCATTCACTTTTCGAAAATCGATACAAAACCTCGTACTCCCATCCTTTTTGGGAACAAGAACGACAGGTGATGCCCATGGACTGTGAGACGGTTCAATGACATCTTGATCCAGCATCTCTTGGATCAACTTTTCAACATGACTTTCTTGTGCAAATGGTATCCGACGAGGAACTTGTTTGATTGGAGTACAAGAGCCTGTATCAATAGAATGTTCTACAACGTTGGTTCTACCTAGCGGTTTCCCTTCTGTGGCAAAGATTTCGTGGTGCTTACGTAGTAATGCCTGGAACTTGTTGTATTCTATAGAGTTAGGGATCAAATCAGATTTTTCCAAAGCTTGCTGGATCCATTCTTGTTGGTTTGTTTGTTGGTGTACGTCAATGGTAAGAATTTTTTCAGAACATTCCCAACGATTGAGTAATGGGATGGTTTCGTCGTTAATTTTCATAGTGTTTTTTCCCATGTCCAAACAAGCTCCTGTTAGTTGAAAGAAGTCTAGTCTAAAAATAGCTTTATCCCTGATATTAACTACTAGAAAACTGTGGTTCCAGTGTTTTCCTCCTATCGTTACCCTACCCTTTCCTTTTCCTAAGACTTGCAAGGAGTCTCCTCGAACTGTCCGTAATTTGGGTAAATCTGTTGGTTCTACCGTGATTTTTAGTTGCTCTGCCACATCTGGACGAAGTATCGAAACAGTGGCACCCGTATCAACCAAAAAACAACATTCAATGTCATTAGTTTTTGTCCTTACAAATAATGTTTCCCCCCTTGTCCTTACAGTACTTACATACAAGGAGGGCCTGTCTGTAGGAGCCTGGGTTTGGCCCTTGACCCTGGCTCTTTTCAGTTTTCCTGTGGCTGCTTTCTTTTTGGACACTTGGCTCGTGCATGGCCTCCTTGTCCGCATTCCCAGCATACTTCCTTATTCATAGCTGCTTCAATCAGTTGGGCTCTGGTCAACGCATCCTGGACAGATTCTGGAACTGCTGCTGCTAATACTCGTCTCAGATCCTCATCAGCTAGTGCCTTTAAGAATGCCCGGACTCCCATTTGGTCTTTACAAGACTCTGGCCACCCTGGAAGTGCGAGGCGTGCCATCTTCTCAATGTCAGCAGCAAGGTCTGCTAGTGACTCTCCAGTCTTCTGACGACGAGCCTCCAAATTTGCTTGCCATTTAGGAGCTAAATTTTGTTGCCCAAAACGTTTTGAGAGGGCTCTTGTAAGAGAGGCCCATTCCGTGCGTTCATTGGGGGGCAAAGTACTCAGGATACTCATAGCTGATCCTCTCAGAGAGCTCGCAAGTTTTTGAGCCTTCCTTTCCTCATCCCACCCATTCGATTGAGCCACAACATCAACATGGGTCATATGTTCCTCCCAATCAGTTTTTCCTTCGTATGGTAGAAGTGATGCTTCATAGGCAATTAATCTTCGGTTGGGGGGTAGGTTATCATTGCACCTACTACACAGAGTACTATTTCTCTCACGAAACTTTCTATTTTCTTCTTGAAGTCGTGCATTTTCGAAAATCAAACGGCGATTTTCAGTCAACAGCATGGTGAAATGATGACTGACATTATCATGGGTTTCGTCAGCACGATTCATCTGAGTGAAAATCTCACCTGACTCTACAGTAGGTGGTTCATCATTCGACGTTGATGGCGAGTCATCAGCAGCGCGTTGTCTTGTTGAGACAGTCCGAGCTGGTGGAAGTTGTTGTCGAGGTCTTGGCATGATTCCTCTCTCCCTTATCCAAACGTAGAGCGGCCCCCAAATTGTAAGAGTGACAAAACACTTTTCGCAAGAAGACTGTATATTTTGGTTCACAGTCTAACAAAGAATGAATCTTTTTTAGTATCACGGGTAAACAATAACATCCTAACTTCCATATGCTAATTCTTATGTAGTGGCATTACAATACAATTTCCCCAACGAATCGTAAGTTTTTAATTCCTTTCTAAAAGAATGATTTCGGACGTGTCATCAGCCAGTTGCGCAAGAACTTCTGAACCTGCTAATTGTTCCAGAAACGCTCTCCGCCAAGTGCTTCATTGATGTCCAATTTTAAATTTCTCAAACACTTCTTGCCCTTTTGAAGTTAAAAGATAGACTATTTTGAAACGAATGGAGAAGGGGAAATTGAAGAAGTTGAAGTTAAAGAAGAAGGTGGAGGACTCGCTTGTGTGCTGGAAATGAAAACTTAAGGAAGGCAAGGAAGTGAAAACTTACGATTCGTTGGGGAAAGTGTATTACCAAGCAAGGTGATTCTACTATAAGCAAGAGTGATTCTAGAGGTTCTTTTCGGTTTCCATGTTAAATAAAATTGTAGTAAATAAAGGCCGGTTTATATTCGAACCACCCTCGTATCTGCCATACCCAGTCAGAGGGAGCGTTCTATATCTACCAATCCATTGGTTAGTGAGAGAGTAGTCTGTTCACCACGATCAGTCGCTCTCCCCTTGTCCCGATCTTTGGGGCTTCATCATGTGTTCTTAAACTGTCCGTGTATAAGACCAAATGTTTGCTCTCATTCACGTACTTACGATATTTTATAAAAAAATAAAATTTTCGTTCTTCGTTTTAGTGACCAAGCCTTCCCCCATATGCATCAAGGCCTAAACAGGAATACCAGTTCCATTGTCCAACGGAATGGAATTCCCTTTCAGAATTTGTAAATAAAACTTCTTGGATGAAATGAATGAGTTTTCTTGCCTATTTTCAACATTTGAAGAAATTTTCATTTTCGAGGTGGAACGTTCGTGTTCAAATGGAAATAATATAATATATTGTAGAAAGTTGACTGCATTTTGATTAATCATAAAATCAAATGAAATAAGTTGCTATGAGTCGATAAAAAGAAGACACAAAAATTGGAAGAAGAAAAACACAGTTCTGTGTAGTTTGTACAACGAAAGTTGTTTTCGTGATTAATAAATTGTTTCGTGAAAGTTCCGTCTTGTCACATCACTAAATTTTGGTGTCAGAAGGTATTTCTGATGGATTCAGACCAATCGATTGCTGATCGGATACGCCAACGCCGTGGCATCCGTTCCATTGAGAGGGAGGAGAATGGTGAGCATAATTTGGAGCATGATGCAAATTTTGTCAATGCAAACGAGCTTCATGCTGAAGGGCCTGCAGATTTGCTCCAACCACCATTGATTGACCCGACACATGCCCTAGCACAACAGTTTGCTGAGCTGGCCAGAGAATTCAGGCTTTTCGATGACATTTTTAGGGATGACGCGGATTAGGTTGTAGATGGTTCACAATGAAAATCACGGCCTTAAAATTTACAGAAGCCTCTGCGCATGCTCATACGTAAAATCCTTGTAACAGCCATAAAATTTACATTTTTCATCCGAATTTGATTAAATTTTCTAGGATTGTCCAGATTGGCGTGTAGATGGTCCCCTGTGGGGGGTGCCCTGCAGTGGGGGGCTTAAAGAATACCTCTGAGGTACTCCCTGCGTGGCGTAGAAGGCGGCTAAAAGGGAATGGGAATGTGCAGCAGCATTTCCATTATCGTCTTGAGGCATAAAGGAAATAATCCTGGACTGGCTCAGGCGAAGTTAACGGAGGGCAGGACTGTAGTAGCAGTCGCACTGGCCTCCATACTGCGATGTGGAAGGCAACGGGAAACCACCACATTATTCTCCCTAGTAAAATCTTTAGCATGACTGGCGAACTAAAAATGGCCCCTAGTTCCCGGCAGCTCTTCAATGGGCGAAGAATCTCCGGGCCCGTCATGACAAAGATAGGTACTTGGAATGTCTGCAGTATGTTTCAGGGAGGCAAGGCCCACAACGCCATACAGGAGATGAAACGGCTTGGTATAGACATCCTGGGAGTAAGCGAAATGCGTTGGAAAGGTTCAGGACATTGTTTGGTCGATGGGTACAGTGTTTATTACGCTGTATTTATTTATTATATTTATGTATATTTATTATCCTAGCCACCCGAATGGGGTGGGAGTCATAGTGCATCCTGACATTGCTAGGGAAGTTTGTGCGTGCGTACCTGTATCAGACAGGGTAATATTTTTGAAACTCAGCGCTCGTCCTGTGCCCCTTAACATCGTCCAGGTATATGCTCCTACTTCCAGATCGGGTGACGATGAACTTGAGCAATTTTATGAGCATGTGAAAGAAGCCCTGAAGTTCTGCAAGTCCTCTGAAGTCACTTTGGTGCTGGGGGATTTCAATGCAAAGGTTGGCCAAGGTGGGCGCCCAGGCACCGTTGGTGACTATGGTTTGGGAACCAGTAATGAGAGGGGTGACAGGCTTATACAGATGTGCGTTGACGAGGGTTTAATTGTTAGTAACACTTATTTCAAGCTTCCTCCACGGCGACTCTATACATGGGTGTCTAATGCTGATAAAACCGTGCGTAATCAGATTGATTTCATTTTGGTGAGCAAGCGATTCAGGAATGCAGTGAAGTGTGTGAAAACATACCCTGGTGCAGATGTATGCTCGGACCATAATCTCCTGCTTTGTAAGTTCCAGCTTCGGCTGAAGAAGTGTGTGCAGAGAGTCCAGGCAGAACGTATCGACCCGAGGAAACTCAAGGATCCTGAGGTGAGCACCCAGGTGCGGGATGCCCTTGGCGTAAGGCTGAGTGGCATGAGGGTTGCTCAGGATAGTATTGAAGGCTCGTGGAATGGCATCAAAGAGGCTGTCTGTGGAGTGAGCAAAGAACATCTCTCGGCGCCAGCCAGCAATGAGAGCAGTCCGTAGATGACTGACTCCATATTGGACCTAATGGAACAGAGGAGGGCGTTCAAGAATAAGGACGAGTCAATGTATCAATCATTGGAAAGAGCAATCCGTTCGCAGGTCCGTGCTGCCAAAGAGTCCCATCTGGAGCAGGAGTGTGCAGAAATTGAGCAGTACAGCGCCAAAATTTGGCGCTGTCATATTTAATATGACTCGTTCAATATGCACAAGAAAGTTAAGCAGGTCTCTGGGTTGTGTCGTCGGATTGGTACCTTGTGCGACCGTTCTGGCAACATCCTTGCTAACTTACAGGAGAAGCTGATTGAGTGGACGAGGTACGAGTATGTTGGGGCGCTTTTTGCTGATGGCACACGGTCCGTTGGTCATTCAGTTCATGATGATGATGGGGTGATATAGCCCGGGACGAGGAAGAGCATGCACTGCACCTGATGAAGAATGGGAAAGCACCTGGGAAGGATGAAGTGCACGTGGAAGTTGTAAAGTTGTTGGCAGATGAGCAGTCACTCCACCTTCTGGTGGACTTGTTCAATGCCATATATACGACAGGTATATTCCCGAAAGATTGGCTTAAATCTACCTTCATCGCTGTTCCAAAGAAGCCCAATGCAAGAATGTGCGGCGATTACCGTACAATTAGCCTAATGAGCCATGTACTGAAGTTGTTCCTCAAAGTGATTCATCTTCGTATATATCGAAAATGTGAAGCCCATGTCGGCGATAGGCAGTTCGGCTTCAGAAATGGGTTTGGTACGCGAGAGGCTCTATTTGCGATGCAAGTGCTTGCAACGATGTAGGGACGTCAATGTGGATGTCTATGCATGTTTCATCGATTATGAGAAGGCTTTTGACATGGTCCGTCATGAGGATCTGTTGGAGGTGCTTAGAAGCTTGGGTTTGGATGGCCGGGACTTGCGTATAATAGGTAATCTGTATTGGCAGCAGACAGCGGATGTGCGAGTTGACGGTTCTTTTACCGAGGAGCTCGCCATACAGAGAGGAGTAAGGCAGGGGTGTGCATTATCTCCCCTCCTTTTCAATCTGTATTCCGAACAGATCTTCCAGAGGGCACTTGAAGAAAGGCCGGAGGGCATCGTGGTGAATGGAATTATAGTTAACAATATCCGTTATGCTGATGACACTGTTCTCCTAGCTGCGAGCCTCGCAGATCTCCAGATTTTGGTGAATGCTGTTTGTAAGCAACCAGAACTTACATAAATGTAGTTATTACTAATTTTATAATTAGAGAATAAATAAACATCTTTCTAGTAGTAACACTTGGAATCTTCTTTATTTTTCCAGTCTTTACCAATCCTCTTTCTTATCTTACAACATCTGTCCGATTCACATTCGTGGGGTTGAAACCGGAGTGGAAGTATAGTAGGTAGGTACCTACTTACATTCCCCCTCTCAAGAAGAATCACTGCTCCTGCAGTGATAAGGAATACAGTTCCGAACAGCAGCAGTTTTTAAATTTCCAACACTTTCTTCATAATGAAGGGTTTTTGGGTAGTTGTTTATCCTTATAACTTTTTTCAGGATGTATGGACCTTTTACGATTGGATCTTTTCCTCTATAACCAGCTTGAACTAGGATGCGCCCTCCTTCCTCAAACTGTGGGAGTTGCCTGGGATGACGCTTGTCGAACTGCTTTTTCTGACGTTCATGATATAAGGCTTTGGCTTCATCAGTCAAAGGCTCTTCGGAAATAATTGAATCTGGAATTTCGAACCTTTTATCTGCTGGGAGGGATGGAGGTTTTCCGAAAGCTTTATAATAAGATGAGCATCCTAGGCCTGCAGTGTGTGAACGGTTAAGATGGAGAACCGCAGCTTCAACAACTTTTCCAGCCACCACGGAAGTTCGGGTACAATGCCATATAAGTTTTTATGTCCCTTATTTTCCGTTCTGCCAGTCCGTTCCCTTCCGGATGGTAAGGAGCTGATGTTGTCCAAGTGATACCTCTTTCTTCAGCAAAGGCAGCCATCTCTCGAGAAACAAATTGCAGACCATTATCAGTCACAATTTTCTTTACTTTATGTATGTGTGTAAAGTCTTTTAAATATCTGATGACAGCCTGGCTGTTCTCTCTCATTGATTTGGCAAAAGTCATACGGGAATATTCGTCTACCATCACCAGGAATGATTGGGTGGTAGCTGTCGATTCCGATTTCTTTTTACGCTCCCCAAAATCAAGATGAAGGCACTCAAACAAGGATTCGGCTTTCTCTACCATAATCATGGAGTCGGGCTTTGCTCTATACTTGAACTTCGTTATCTGGCAGACATGACAACTTTTGACGTAGTCATGTATTTCAAATTTCATGCGTTTCCAGTAGAATCTCTTCATAATCTTGTGGTAAGTGCGGAAAAATCCGTCATGACCTCCGGATTCAGGGTCGTCGTGGTAAGCTTTCAAAACTTCTCTTTTCATTTCTTCGCTACTTATGATTTTCCTATGACCATCTAGTTCACAAGCTGAGATAAGGAGAGGCTCTCTATCAACACATAGTCTTGAAATTGCGTCGGCGTCTTCCAGTTCTTTCCCGCTTCGGTGGTTTATCTGAACTTCATATGACATCAGGAATATCTGCCATCTTCCCAATCGGCCTTTAGGTTCTTTGAGGTTGAGAAGGTAGGATAGTGCCTGGTGATCAGTGTGTACTGTGAACCTTCTACCTTCCAAATATGATCGAAAGTAACGGATGGCAGTTATCACAGCTAGGGCCTCTTTTTCTGTGACACAATAGTTTACTTCTGCTGATGTGAAGGTGTGAGAATGGTAGCCTACAACTCGGAGCTGACGAACTTTGGGTTGCTTTTCATCCCTTTGGTACAAAATTGCCCCACATCCGAACTGAGATGCGTCTGTACAGAGCTCAAACGGTAGATCCCAGTCTGGCAGTTGTAGGATTGGATTAGAGGATATCAAAGTAACCAAAGTTTGAAAGGCTTCGTCACAATCCGCATTCCATTCAAATTTGGCATTCTTTCCTTTTAGACGATCCAAGGGTCTAGCTATCCTAGCATAATCTGGAATGAAAGCACGAAAGTGACCCGTGAGTCCAGTGAAAACACGAAGGGTATGTAAATCGTGGGGTTTCTTCATTTTCCTAACTCTTTCAATCGACTCTAACTTTGTTGTCTTTGTTTTACCATCGATTTGTCTTCCTAGGAATGCTACTACCCTCTGATTGAATTCACTTTTCTCCAAATTCAACTGGATGTTCTCTTCCATTAACCGTTTTATGACTAGCAGAGTTTTGTGGGCACACTCTTGTTCATTCCGTCCTCCTATCAAGATATCATCGATATAAACACAAATGTGTGGATCGTTCAATAATTTGCCCAAAACCGTCGTCATAAACCGCTGAAACTTAGCTGGTGAATTTTTCCAGCCAAATGGGAGGCGATTAAACTCATACTGCCCAAAAGGGAGCACAAAAGCTGAATATTTCCTTGTATCTTCTTTAAGAGGCAGCTGTAAAAATCCGTCCTTAAGATCTAACTTAGAGAACCTGGTGCATCCACCAAATCTACAAATCAAATCGTCGATCACAGGGAACGGAAACGGGTCCAAGACGGTGTATTTGTTGACTGATCTGTAGTCCTGGCACAGACGCCATGATCCATTTGCTTTGGGAACGATTACGCAAGGTGAGGCAAATGCAGATGCAGAAGGTCTAATAATTTCTTTCTTAAGCAACTCGCCTATCTTCTCTTGAGCCCATATATACCTCTCTCGTGACAGTCGATAAGGCTTCAGACTGACAATGGGCGTACCCTCGGCCAATTGAAAAGAAACGGAATATTTTTCATGAACTGGTCTAGTCACATTGGGGAGTAGTTTTAGTACATCTTCCCTGCTGAAGATACCCCTGGTTTCCACAGAACTAATTTGTTTTGGTTCTGCTGAATCACATAGAAATGTAAAACCTAGGGCAGAGAGAGTTGGATACCCAATAATAAAGTCATAAGACATAGAATGGCATACAAATGCCTCGGTACTGACCTTCCTTCCATTCAAATCCAAAAAGGCATCAATTGATGAAGTTATTCCTTCTTTGGCGCCATTGAACCCTCGGAGAACCAATGGGTTCTCCTTGAGTACCCAGTCATGGGAATCTACCAAGGAAGCCTTTACAAGGTTAACAGAAGCTCCTGTGTCCAGAAGTCCTCTAACAACTGTGTCATTCAAAGTTAACTTCACTACAGGTAAGCTTGAAATTTTGTCACACGAAAAGGATCCAACTTCCTCTGTAGGAGCAAGAGCATGAGAGTTTGAACTACTTTGACCCTGATCAGCCACACAAGGGGAAGGCATCAGTCGAGTTAATGCTCTTTGTAAGTCCTCTCTAGTTGTACAGTTAACCATTGCAAGTAGCTCCTGCATGTGTTCTGGTAATCCCATCAAAATCATGGTGTTCAAAGCTCGCGCTGAGAGTTCACCATAAGCTATTTGAAGACGGCGAACTTTCTCATAGTAATAGTCCATGAGTGGTCCTCCTTTGTAACCGAATTCGTGAGCTCGGTGTGCTAAAAATACACAATTTTCACCAAACGCATTGAGAAAAGATATTCTCCATTCTGACCAAACTTCATGATTGTCTTCCAACAGACGGGCACAATACCACTTGTAAGCAATCGAGTACGGCTCAAAATGCCCAACGAGATTTGTTATTTTGAGAGAATCCGTATTCCAGCCGTTTGCTTGACATCCTCTCTCGTACATCTCTCTCGTACTCGAGCATCCAACTTTGTGGATCAACACTTTGGTCATCAAATTTGGGAACTTCAAACCGACTTGCAGTGAGTTCCCCCACTGATCGAGCGAAAGAGGATAAAATAGCCTCTTGCTGCGCTTGTAGCCTGTCAATAAAGGTTTTGACAAATCCATATTCTGGGAAATCATGAGATATAGGAGGATTATGAAGAGGTGGAGATGAGGTTGGCCTACAACTGTCATTCATATTGACTAAAACTCGAGATTTGACATACTCGAAGTTGTGCCTCTTCAACTCGTCCGTTTCTCCGTAAATTCTTCCGTAGACCGCGCCAATGTAAGCAACCAGAACTTACATAAATGTAGTTATTACTAATTGTATAATTTGAGAATAAATAAACATCTTTCTAGTAGTAACACTTAGAAATTCTAAGTGTTACTACTAGAAAGATGTTTATTTATTCTCAAATTATAAAATTAGTAATAACTACATTTATGTAAGTTCTGGTTGCTTACATTGGCGCGGTCTACGGAAGAATTTACGGTAAAGACTGGAAAAATAAAGAAGATTCTAAGTTAGAATCTTCTTTATTTTTCCAGTCTTTACCAATCCTCTTTCTTATCTTACAACATCTGTCCGATTCACATTGGTGGGGTTGAAACAGGAGTGGAAGTATAGTAGGTAGGTACCTACTTACACTGTTGTCGAAGCCAGTGTGGAGAGAGGCCTGAAGTTAAATGTCCGAAAAACGAAATGGATGGTGATCAGCAAGGACAATCGCGTTCCCCAAGAGCCATTGGCAGTAGGAGGTGAAGTGATTGAGAGGGTTGAATCCTTCAAGTACCTGGGTTGCCTTCTTAACGCCAATTGGGATGCTGCACGGGAAGTACGTTGTAGAATAGAGATGGCAAGATCTGCATTCTACAAGATGAGGAAAGTTTTAGTGAGCCGTGACCTTAGCCTTGCCATTAGGGTGCGCGTACTGAGATGCTACGTGTTCAGCCTCCTACTATATGGTGTGGAGGCCTGGACGTTAACTGAAACCCTGTGCAGCAAAATCCAAGCATTTGAAATGTGGACGTATCGCCCTATCTTGAAGATTCCCTGGGTGGACAGAGTGACGAATGTCGAGGTGCTCCGCAGAATGAATAAGGATGTAGAGCTTATGGACTCCATCAAAAGGCGGAAGCTTGAGTACCTCGGACACGTCATGAGGAATGAAAAGTACCATTTCCTGCAACTTGTCATCCGAGGGAAGATTGCTGGGCAGCGGGGTGTTGGTCGGAGGCGAACTTCGTGGCTTAAGAACCTACGCCAGAGGTTCGGGCTCAGTACACCCTCGCTTTTTAGGGCTGTAGTCAACAAGGACCAGGTCTCGCTACTGATCGCCAACGTCCTTCGAGGGCAGGGCACTTGAAGAAGAAGAAGAAGATGGTCCCCTGTGAGGGTAGTGAAAGGCACTAAGAGATTGGTGTTTTGATATTAACTACTATGCATCGGATCATCTATACAGTCGGGTGATGAATACGAGGAAGCTATGTGCCACACCCACTTGGCAGACGTTTTTGTATTTTGGTCTAGTGAACTTCCGGGGACTTTTCATGCTACAAACAATTTCTCTATGTAACAAATGTAGAATGAAGATTGGGCTGTGCATTGTCAGAGTCAATCCAGGTCTAGGGCCAATTACATTCCCTGCGGCGGCATATCTAGTATTGTATTTCGGATCCCTTCGAGAAACTTCAATTATGTTGGGTGTCCTAAAGAATCGCAATAGTAGGTTTCATTGCATTCATTACAATACATGCAGTTCATCGGGGAACGTCGGTCGTTTAACTAACAAACTCTGAAAATATTATCAAGTTTGAGCCACAATCTCGGATAGTTACGCTCTGGACAGGAGAGACGTAGTATTCGGAGCGAGAAAGCTACGTGCCACACCCACTTATGATTTTTCTTTAGTGTCCTTCTTGTTCCTACTTGAAACTTCCCTTCTTTTGGTAGTGAAGAAGCAATATGTGATTCACAGATAAGTGGAAAGGAAGGCGCAGGCCCATTCCCATTAAATTAGCTTCTACATCACTATAGTAACTACAGAAATTCGGCAAATCTATTTGAACTTTTGAAAAATCAACATAGATTTGTACGAATAAAATTAAACTTGGACAAAATTAATCAACTTAAGTTTTAGCTCTCCAAATAATAAACCTTTTCCTAGGTTGATTCGCCATCTATGCTATAATATTGGTATTTTCTTCCAATGATGCTGTTTATAATCTGATTCATACCCACCTACTGACCAAGATCATATTAAGATGTTCATAATAGTTATCTGCGTCATAATATCTAAATGACTATATTGAAACAACATACAGGGTGGTCCACGGGAACCTGACGGTTTTTAAATGAGTAGTACACATTTGTTTTTCAACATAAAAAATTATTTTTTCATATTCTTACAGCCAGTACCATGCCATTTAAGAAATCAAACCTTAAAAATAACATCTGTCATGTGGTGACCGTCTTGCTCGTAACATGTTGCAAGTCTGTTCAAAAACCCTTGGTGAACGTGCTCCAATAAGGGTGTGTCAATCGCGTGGACTTGTGCTCGAATCGCTTCCTTCAGCTCGCCTAACGTTCTTGGTTTGTTTTCATAGACACGAGATTTGAGGAAACCCCACAGAAAAAAGTCACAGGTTGTCAAATCAGGTGACCTCGGAGGTCAAGGCATGTCCCCAAACCGTGAGATCAAGCGCTCTGGGAACATTTGGCGCAACACATCCATCGATACTCTAGCTGTGTGAGGGGTTGCCCCATCTTGCTGGAACCAAATGCTTTCAGCAGGAAGTCGTAGTCTGCGTAACTCAGGTCTCAGGAAGATGTTTATCATCTCAACATAACGGGCTGCAGTCACAGTCACTGTGTTGCCGTTTTCCTCAAAAAAATATGGACCAATCACACATTTGGACGATACTGCACACCAAACCGTAACTTTCGGACTGTGTAAGGGCCGTTCATTAAGTTGCTGAGGGTTTTCACTGGCATAATAACGACAATTTTGCCGATTGACAAAACCGTCCAAATGGAAATGAGCTTCATCACTCATAAACAGTACAGCATCTTCGTTAACTTCAAGCATTGAGAGCCGTACTTTTGATCTCACGGTTTGGGGACATGCCTTGGCCTCCGAGGTCACCTGATTTGACAACCTGTGACTTTTTTTCCTCAAATCTCGTGTCTATGAAAACAAACCAAGAACGTTAGGCGAGCTGAAGGAAGCGATTCGAGCACAAGTCCATGCGATTGACACACCCTTATTGGAGCACGTTCACCAAGGGTTTTTGAACAGACTTGCAACATGTTACGAGCAAGACGGTCACCACATGACAGATGTTATTTTTAAGGTTTGATTTCTTAAATGGCATGGTACTGGCTGTAAGAATATGAAAAAATAAATTTTTTATGTTGAAAAACAAATGTGTACTACTCATTTAAAAACCGTCAGGTTCCCGTGGACCACCCTGTATTATATCTTTATTATGACCATGTTCAAACGATATATTTTTATAGCGTTTGAATATGATCATAACAAAATTATAACTCAAAAGCTTAGAAATATCAGGTATACAAGTGCCGGAGGTAAAAGCAGGTAAGAAAAACCATTTCAACCTGGGAGTGATTCCTCCAGCGGGGGATTTTGGATGGTGATCGCTGATCACTCGTCACCTTCGGACGTCGGCGAGTCGGTCACACGGGTATACCCGTATTATACGTATTATACAGTATTATACATAATACTGTCGAGGAGTAAGTTTACTTTCAAGATAGATATTATGTAATACGAAACCTGAGGGTGTGTTTGCGGCTTGGCTTTCTCAGCTTTTATCATTTGAAAATTTTCATGTAACACGATGAACCAAGAGTAGGATTTGAGTTTTTTTCAAGGCTTTATAAAAATGAAAGAAACTACACTCTTGATAAGTAAATAATGTTTACATGCTGATTAGGTAGAGTAGAAAACGTACATTTTTAGCTTAATACAGTTGTGGCTCCCGAGGTTTAACAGTCTCCGTACTGTTGAGACAGTTACTTCAGACTACAAAAGAAAAGTGATTTTAGTAAATTGAGAAATTCCATAACTGAATTGTACGTACTTTGAGTATTTACTCGAATGGAGAAAAGATGAAGAGAGGATTTGATGGAGAGTATCTATTTGCTGGCCCGTAACTGTTAAGACGACGCAGGTGAGGTTGAGGGCGAGGGTATGTCTAACCGTCCACAAACCATTAAATGGTCATGATAGGTGGAGGTAAGGTATGCAATTATCAAGACAGAGATTTCGACTTGAATGGGTTACTGTTGGTATCTCGAGTTGCCCTTATACTCTCCTGAGATCTGCGAAAGACGAAGGGAGGCTGGCACCTCCAGTCTCGGCCATCACTGTAAACATGAAGATGTACTCAAGACACAACCATCGTTTTATTAGTTTGTTTTATTAGCTATGTCAGGGTAACGACACATATTTTTCCGGTCGTTAATTCTCGATTTATCATCAGGCACAATTCAGGGAGTATTGGTTAACCCATTAACGCCCGAAACTTTTTTTTCAATATATACTTATTTTGAAAATAAATTTGGTATTCCGACTCCGAATAATCTTTTGAAAACGAGAAAAAAAATTGCAAATCTCCTGATCGAATTTCATGGGTTTACGTTGGTATTTCGCGACGCTGGGCACCTTTAGAACTGATGTTTTTCTTTCAAAATGAGTTTTTAGTAGATCGTGTCGTGATCTCACCGGTTCTACTAGGGACTCACTTGGAATATTGAATGCGTAATACGTCCAATATTAAGTAAGTAATTCATCAACTAATTTTCACAATCATATTTAGTAAAAAAAAAAAGTCTGCCAAGTACCCACTTGGCACATAGCTTCCTCGTATCCATAACCCGATTATATAGATGATCCGATGCGTAGTAGTTAATCTCAAAACACCAATCTTTAAGTACCTTCACTACCCTCATAGGGGACCATCTACACGCTAATCTGGACAATCCTAGAAAATTTCATCAAATTCGGATGAAAAATGTAAATGTTATGGCTGTTACAAGGATTTTACGTATGTGCATGCGCAGTGGCTTCTGTAAATTTTAAGGCCTTGATATTCATTGGGGACCATCTACAATCTAATTCGTATAATTCCTGAAAATTTCATTGAAATCGGGTAGAAAATTTGGAATGGCCGTTACAAGGAGATTCACGGTTTGCGCAGTGGCTACTATCACTCCGAAGATGGTGATTTTCATAGGGAACCATCTAAATACTAATCTGTAACATCCCTGAAAATTTCATTGAAATCGGATGGAAAATGTAGAAGTTATGGCCGTTACAAGGAATTCACGTTTGCGCATGCGCAGCGGCTACTATCAGTCCGGGGGTGATGGTTTTCATAGGGGACCATCCAAAACCCAATCTGCATAATCCCTCAGAATTTCATCGAAATCAGGTAGGAAATGTGGAAGTTATGGCCGTTACAAGGAAATTCACGTTTGCGCATGCGCAGTGGCTACTATCTGTTGGAATGTGATGATTTTCATAGGGGACAATCTAAATACTGATCTGTAACATCCCTGTGAATTTCATCGAAATCGGATGGAAACTGTAGAAGTTATAGCCGTTACAAGGAATTCACGTTTGCGCATGCGCAGTCGCTTCTATCAGTCCAGGGATGATGATTTTCATAGGGGACCGTCCACACACCAACCCGCACATTCCCGGAAAATTTCATCGAAATCGGACAATAACTTCGTATAGTTATGCGCGTTTCAAGGAATTGATGACAGACAGACAGACACACAGACAGACAGACACGGAACCAAAATTGTTCAGAAAGTCTAAAACGCAAAACGCGAGTGAAAATTTTGATTTTGGAGACCTTTTTTTTCATCCTTGAAAAGTGAAAACAAAGCTTCCGCTACCTTGGTAGACTCGGAAGCAATAGAAGGTGCTCAGCAGCTTCCGAACAGAAAGGGCTTTTATGTTGCCATATGGCAACACTGGGCGTTGATAGGTTAAGGGTTTCTCCACGAAGGACATTTTTCTCCTCAACTAGTTATATACAGGCACGCTAGCCATAGAAATTTGTTCGGCCGACCGACTAGGCAACATCAATAAATCATTGTTTGCTCCAGAAGGAGTTGCTCTAAAATTATACCAATGCTTGTGTTGAAATGAAATAAAGTGCATCAGCGGAGTCATAATAGTAATTCAAAATAATGCGTCGTTTTTAGGCATCCTTTTATACAATAATCGATAAATGCACCAATCTTAGATAATTTCCATACGAGGTGTGATATAAATTATGAAAAATCGTTAGGAGACTGAAAACTATGGAAGACAGAACAAACGAGAGTTGGATCCTTTTTTGGATTTTGGACCTCTCCAGGACGCAGTGGAAGGGGTCTGTAAATCAATTCCCGTCAGTCCTCCCACCTCGAATTAAACGCTGCAAATTATTTCACAAAGGTTCATCATTTTCCTTGTATAGATCATTCGTCTGCAAAGATCATAGCTTTGTCACTATTTATTTTTCGATTTTTACCTACCAACCATAGGTACCTATGTTGTAACTGATCACTCGATCCGAGATTCCTAGCCGCCTACTTTCTCTTGTTGCACGGAATAATAATGAAAATCGGAAAACTAGGAATAAATAAAAAATGACCTTGTCGAATCGAGATCACAAACGGAAGTCCTTTTTATTCAACGAAAATTATAATATAATACAGGAGCATCTAGAACGCGGCCGGCAGGTGTTGCACGCGCTTCCTTGCGACACTACGGCGAATCTCTCAATTATCTAATTAATGCTCTCAGATGACTAGACGTGTGTCATACCGGAGCTAGTTCTCCCTGGCCCCACGAGGAGCGCAGGATAATTGGGATGACCGATATTACCGATAATTGGAGCAAAGATAACACAAGATTACGAAATTTAGGGGTGGACTGGCTGCCTCGTTCTTTCACCTCTTTTCTTATGGTATTTGGTGCGCTGAATCCAAATCTGACGTCAGTTTTTTGCTTCCTCACTACCGAAGGTAGGGAAGCTTTGTATTCGTGAAAGAAGTGAAAAAAAAAAATTTCCTCCAAAATCAAAATTTCCACTTGCTTTTTGCGTTTTAGAGCTTCCCGAACAATTTTGGTTCCGTGTCTGTCTGTCTGTCTGTCTGTCGGTCTGTCTGTGGTCAATCCTTGTCCCGGGCAAAACTATACTAACCTGTGGTCCGATTTTGATGAAATTTTCAGGGATTGTGCGAGTTAGATCCTAGACGGTCCCCTATTAATTTCAGCACCTTCGGACCAATAGGAGCGAGTGCGCATGCGCAAACGTGAATTTTCTGGAACCTCGGTTTCTCGGTTTCTAATGAACCGATTTTGCTCAAATTTGGAGGTTAGTTAGGGACTAACTTCTAAGAGACACCCTATAAGTTTCAATCAAATTGGTCAAGCAATAGCCGCTGCGCATGCGCGAACATTAAATTTATTGTTACAACCAAAACTCCGCAACTATTCAACCAATTTCGATGAAATTTTCAGGGATTGTGTGGGTTAGGTCCTAGACGGTGGACCGCTAAATAAAGAATCATAATTTTTTCGCCAACTGATTCTATACGTCCATGTTACAATGAGTGAGGAAGCTATACTGCCCACCCAACTTGGCAGACGTTTTTAGTTTACGTCGGATTTTCAAGATAATATCTTGAAAATCCGACGTAAACTAAAAACGTCTGCCTATATTATAAACTAAACGTCTGGCTATATTATAGCCATTTTTACGATTTTTATAGTTCTCACTTTTCTTCATTTTTTAGTGAGCACTCATCTTGCTCAAATCTCCTCAAAAAGTACTTAAACTTATAGGAAATTTCATGTAGAATCCGAAAATGTACTTAGTTTTTAAGTAAAGATGTGTTAAACCCCCTATTTTCCACAAAACGTATCAAAAAACACCGGTTCCTAACGTTTTTTCTTCGGGGTTTCCCTTACATATTGCCACTTGAAAAAAAAATCAAGGCTAAAAAAAATTTTCTCGGGCTTTTACTTTGTAAGGGGACACCCCAGAGGAGAATGAGACCAATCGCAGCCTCCTAAACCAATTAATATCGAAGGAAGGAGCTTTTTCATGGCACTGAGATGAAAATTCACAAAAACCGTTAATTAATTTTTCGAGATAAGTATGTGCGTTCCTAAATCTGTTTTCCTCAAATGGATTTTCCTTTCTTCTACATTTTTTATACTTGTCACCTATTAAGAGTAAGATCGAAAATAGGTACTCAAAGGGGGTGTAAATCATATTTGGGAAACTCTTGTTTTGTTAAGTGATTTTAATTCAATTTTACAAACGATACGCAATAAACTGCAGAAAAGTTAACGGTGTAAATCTATTTCATGAAGGCTCAGATGAATCAATAGTTGGTACAATGTTTGGTTATTCCTCCACCTCAGAGTTTTCATCGCTGGCATCTACGTAGAAAAACTTCGCTGCCTGAGGAAAATCTCTTTTTAAGGTCCAACAATAGTCCGCCATCATGTGAACGTCCTAATACCCTTTGTACCGTTCTTCCATGGTTTTCATATCTTGGTGGAACCTCTGAGTTGGAGGATTAACCAAACATTGTACCAACTTTTGTTTCATCTGAGCCTTCATGAAACAGATTTACATCTCAGTGCCATGAAAAAGCTCCTTCCTTCAATATTGATGGGTTTAGGAGGCTGCGATTGGTCTCATTCTCCTTTGGGGTGTCCCCTCTACAAAGTAAAAGCCCGAGAAAATTTTTTTTAACCTTAATTTGTTTTTCAAGTGGCAAAATGTAAGGGAAAACCCGAAGAAAAAACGTTGAGAACCGGTGTTTTTTGATACGTTTTGTGAAAAATAGAGGGTTTAACACATCTTTACTTAAAACGTAAGTACATATTCGGATTCTACATGAAATTTCCCATGAGTTTGAGTACTTTTTGAGGAGATTTGAGCGAGATGAGTGCTCACAAAAAAAATGAAGAAAAGTGAGAACTAGAAAAATCGTAAAACTACCTAGCTATATCTTGAAAATCCGACGTAAACAAAAAAACTGATGTCAGATTCGGAATCAGCGCACCAAATACCTTAAGAAAAGTGGGGAAAGAACGAGGCAGCCAGACCACCCCTAAATTTTGTAATCTTGTGTAATGAAAGAAAAGACAAACTAGGGATTTAATGAAATGAAATGAAATAATGAAAAACAAATAATGAAAATGACAATGAAAATATTTAAAATTGGAAATTTAACGCTTTTTTTAACGGTGCAATAAGATTTGAATTGGCTTGTGATTTAAGGAAGTTACGGCCGTTTTAGTTTAGTCAAGTCGGTAACACGAAAAAAGCAGTTTGCCGCAGTGTCGATAGGAAGCGCGTGCAGCACCTGCGGGCCGGGTTCTAGATGCTCCAATATAATACGATGTCAGAATAGACCAATAAGAATTCTCCACGAACCCGTCCCTGCTCATGTGCTGTCATGGGGTTGGGCTGCCGGTGGACTAGAAACAACATCCTCCGAGCCGGAAAAGCAGGCCAGGAATCTGCTTGGGGGTATGACCTGGCGTCCAGATCTGGTGGTGACTGGTTGCCGGGTTGACTCCTGCTGTTGAACACTGCGAGTCATCTCTTCTTTCTCCGAGGTCGATATCTCGAAGGGGTACAATCGCTGTAACGGTCTCGTGAACGTCCCTGCCGCAGTTTTCACAGTGGCGACTCTGGAAGCGCCATCGGAGCCTGGATGAAGATCTATCACCCGACCCAAAGGCCAGGATTTCCGTTTAGCGCCTTCAGCTTCGATGAGAACAAGATCTCCAATTTTCACTCCACGTGGTCGGTCGTTCAAGTGCTGCACCAGGGATGAAAGATACTCCTTCTGGAACCGCGTGCGGAGCCCTTCTCTGAGCTGCTGCAGCTGCCGTAGCTTTGACCCCAACCTCCTAGAGTCGGTGTCGTCCAAGTCTGGGACCTCATTGACGTCAATGTCCTGGATGAACTGCAAAGGTGTGATCGGTTGCGGCTCTTCCGGGTTCTCTGAAACATAAGTCATGGGCCGTGAGTTTATAAGCCCTTCCAATTCACAAACAATGGTTAAGAGTTCCTCGTAACGTAAGACCGCCTTGCCCAGATTTCGCCTTGTCAGTTCTTTCAATATCCTATGCTTTTCTTCTATCGTGCGCGTGACAAATTTTTGGTTATAGGGCAACACAATCGGAAAATTTGATGGATCCTCGTTTCGGTTACCATTAACATGGTTTTGGCTCGAAGTAAACCACCATTTCCTCCTGAAATGTTCAATTTCTTGACCCTATTCTTATTTTCGCTGGATAGCACTAGATTACAAAATTTAGGGGTGATCTGGCTGCCTCGTTCTTTCACCACTTTTCTTATGGTATTTGGTGCGCTGAATCCGAATCTGACGTCAGTTTATTTTGTTTATGTCGGATTTTCAAGATATAGCAAGCTTTAAGATTTTTCTAGTTCTAACTTTTCTTCATTTTTTAGTGAAAACTCATCTTGCTCAAATCTCTTCAAAAAGTACTCAGACTTATAGGAAATTTTATGTAGAATTCGAATATGTACTTAGTTTTTAAGTAAAGTTGTGTTAAACCCCCTATTTTCCACAAAACGTATCAAAAAACACCGGTTCTCAACGTTTTTTCTTCGGGTTTTCCCTTACATTTTGCCACTTGAAAAAAAAATTAAGGCTAAAAAAAATGTTCTTGAGCGTTTAATTTGTAGGGGGGACACCCCAGAGGAGAATGAGACCAATCGCAGCCTCCTAAACCCATTAATATCGAAGGAATGAGCTTTTTCATGGCACTGAGATGAAAATTCAAAAAAACCGTTAATTAATTTTTCGAGATAAGTATGTGCGTTCCTAAATCTGTTTTCCTCAAATGGATTTTCCTTTCTTCTACATTTTTTATGCTTGTCACCTATTAAGAGTAAGATCGAAAATATGTACTCTAAGGGGGAGTAAATCATAATTGGGAAACACTTGTTTTGTTAAGTGATTTTAATTCAGTTTTACAAACGAAACACAATAAACTGCAGAAAAGTTAACGGTGTAAATCTGTTTCATGAAGGCTCAGATGAATCAAAAGTTGGTAAAACGTTTGGTTATTCCTCCACCTCAGAGGTTCCACCAAGATATGAAAACCATGGAAGAACGGTACAAAGGGTATTGGGAAGTTCACATGATGGCAGACTATTGTTGGACCTTAAAAAGAGATTTACCTCAGGCGGCGAAGTTTTCTCTACATAGATGCCGGCGATGAAACCTCTGAGGTGGAGGAATAACCAAACATTATGCCAACTTTTGATTCATCTGAGCCTTCATGAAATAGATTTACACCGTTAACTTTTCTGCAGTTTATTGTGTTTCGTTTGTAAAACTGAATTAAAATCACTTAACAAAACAAGAGTTTCCCAATTATGATTTACTCCCCCTTTGAGTACCTATTTTCGATCTTACTCTTGAAAGGTGACAAGTATAAAAAATGTAGAAGAAAGGAAAATCCATTTGAGGAAAACAAATTTAGGAACGCACATACTTATCTCGAAAAATTAACTAACGGTTTTTGTGAGTTTTCATCTCAGTGCCATGAAAAAACTCATTCCTTCGATATTAATGGGTTTAGGAGGCTGCGATTGGTCTCATTCTCCTCTGGGGTGTCCCCCCTACAAATTACGGGAGGTCGTTTATAAGTACGAGGAAGAGAATTGGGGCAAGCAAAGTGCCCTGTGGTACAGATCTCAGAAGATGCTTTACCGAGGAATACTGAGGGCCCTCAATCCCGTCAATCTTTACTCTCCATGGTCGTTTGGTAAGATATGATCTAAACCATTCCTCCGCAACTCCACGAATCCCCAGTCTTTTTAGCTTGTGCAGCAGAATGTCGTGAGGGGCTACGTCAAAAGCCTTGGCTAGATCAGCCATACAACCTGCTACACAGAGGCCCTGATCCAATGCTTCGCAAATTCCATTCGTTAAGTCAGCAAGAGCGGTCTCTGTAGACCGATTTTGAAGAAACCCATGCTGAGAATCATTAAAAAACTTGAATGAGTTTAAGTAATTCAAGAGGCGAGATTTCATGAGGCTCTCCAGAACTTTGGCTAAAAAACATACCAGGCTTATAGGTCTATAGTTGTTCACGTCAGACAAATCCCCTTTTTTTGGAATTGGGGTCACGATACTGCATTTAAGAGCTTCAGGGAATGTTCCAGTCTGAAAGGAGCAGTTGCATATATCAGCAATCACAGGAGCTACTAGGTGAATAACAGTTTTAAAGATTTTGGCAGGTATTCCATCAGGACTACCTACAGTGCTTTTCAGCTTCATAGTTGTATTGATCACCTCCTCTATTGAGACGGGTGTGATGAAGAAACTGTCGGTCCTCACGTTCATCATCTGTGCTGCTTGAGTGACACTGACCATAGGTTGGGTATAAGTAGAGCTGAATTTTCCAAATTGTTCAGAAAAAAGTTCAGCTAGTTCAGCCGAATCATCAATGACCCGGCCATTATGCGAGATCTTGTGACCAATATCCGAATTTGACGCTTTTTGCTTTATGATTTTCCACATTTCTTTATTTTTGTTCGCTGCTTTGTTGATTTTAGAATCATTGAACGTGCGAGTTTTCGTGTTTAGGAGCCGTGAGTGCTGTTTCAGGAGTCTGCGGTATTCCCTTTTTGCATTTGGATTTGACAAGATCCTGTGGTACCAGGTCTGTATACGATCACGTGAAGCAGCCACCTCAGGGTCACAGTTGATAAACCTTTTGCAGGGGTCAGGCTTATCTCTACACAAGACAGACTTCAGAGGAAAGTGTTGGTCAAACAAACCATAGAACCTCTCCCAAAAAGCACTGTATTTAGATTCAACTGAGCTCAGTTGGGAAATGTGCTCCCAATTGACACTCCCAATACTGAGGGAGAAACGCTCCATCTCATGTGCGCCATAGATACGTGATAACCTGTATTTTATTGGTTTACAGACTGTCTGGATATAATCTATGTGTAGCTGGAGGGAAACATGGTCTGACAGGTGGTTATCAAAAATTGTGCTATTTATCCCATTCGGAGCATTCGTAAAAATGTTGTCGAGGCAGGTATTTGAAGCAAGCCTCGTAACCTCCAACGTCGTACTTTGAATCGAGAATGATTCAAGCAGCGCTAGCAAGTCAGATCTCTCGTTTGAGTTTTGTCGCAAATCCACGTTAAAATCTCCAGCTAGATAAATCAGTTTATTAATTTGACCAATGGCCACATTCAGAATGTCTTCAAGAGTCCCCAAGCACTGGCTCACCGAAAAGCCACAGGGACGGTAGATTGAGCATATGATAATTGCTACGGAATTGGGTTGAGACACCTCGATAGCCGAGCATTCAAGACTGCGCATTTGGGATAGTTGTACCAGATCTTGCCTGGCGCGTACACTGTTTGGCAATCGTTCACGAACGAAAATGGCAGAGCCTCCATGAAGACCTCTTGTACGACAGCAGAACGACATAAGTATGAAGTCATTTAATTGTACCAGCTCTAATTCCTCTTCACTGAGCCAATGCTCTGTTAGACACACAAAGGACACGCCCATCAGAGGAGATCCCATCAGATAATGATTTAGTCCAGTGAGAGTAGTATCAGACAAACCCTGGACATTTTGGAGAAAGATCGAGCTCTCTGCAAGTGAAAGACGCTTACCGAGACCACCCACAAATTCCTGATTTAGCCCATTCAAGGAAGCATCACCCCTCCCTGAGAGTAGTGGTGGGATGAGTGCTACTAAATTAGGACCTTTGTCCAAGCATAAATTTAGTGATAACGAATTATTATCCTTTGCCGACGCGTCGAAAACCGGTCGTATCTTGGTGGTTAAACTTGATTCTTTGATTCTTTGAATTTGGAGACTCGCCGAAGACTGTCCAACCTAGCAGGGTTTTTTGAAGTACTAGTCCGGTTTCTGTTCTCTCAATTTGCCCAGTCAAAATCTTCCCAATGACGTCAGCTCATAGGAGAATACCTATCTTCGGCGCGTTAGGTCCCACATCCGACAGCTCAATCTTTTTGCATTTTAGTTCAGACAAGAAAGACATGTCCGTCAATCTAGGTACTGAGCTACAGATCTTATTTTGGTCTAGCAAACGAACGTCTAGCTTATGGTTGCCTCCCAAATCGGAAATCGCGAGTTTGTAGAGTCCTTGATTGACTCTCGTCGCCTCCAGACCGCCAAAGAGATTGTGCGTGAGAACCTCATAGCCTACTTTCTTGAGTCCTAGTTCCTGTACTAAACTTGATAGGATGTACGATCGTTGTGATCCTGAGTCGAGCAAAACTCTTACCGTAGCCATCCCCCCTCTACTTTTGATCTTTACTAGCAACGTCTGAAAAGTATCGGGTTAGGCGTATTGTTTGCAACTGCAAGACTCGCGTTTTTTCCCTCTTGACTACCCTCTTGATCTACTTTTCCGGGGCATAGTATCGGATAGTGCCTTCTTGAACAAACTACGCATTTCACTCTAGCCCGGCAGTCCTGCGCTCGATGATTTTTCCAGAAACAGCAACAGAAACAAGCCCTCTTCCTAGTAACCAGGTCTTTACGCTCAGATAGAGGCCATGACTGCGCTTTCAAACAATCTTGACTTTGATGCTCCTTATCACAAAAATGCATGATGTCCTATACGAGCTCTTATCATCTGGACTTAAAATGTTAGCTGCTGTAGGTGATTCTTCAACTTTGGGCTCCTTAAATTTATATAGCTTATTCGCCTTACTTATGGGTTTTTCCTTATACTCTCCAAGCGTGAAGCTCGTTGCCAGTTGGATCCTCTCGTCGCTCTCCACTTCTTCTTTGATGAACTGCATCAATGCCTCCAGATCCGTGCCAGTTGACGATGTCGCCTCCGAAGACAAAGACCGATGTCGTCCCCAGGCTCTGAGGATGTCGATCGGAAGACATGATTCCACCAACGGAAACAGCATCGCAGCATACTTGTCTTTTGCGACGCCGAGAGTCTCCAAAGCCCTAAGCTGCGTTTGTAGGCTGTCGTACAAAGAGGAAAGAGGAATATTAGCTTGTTGAACTTGACTAATTATCAATCTAAGAAGTTCTCTTACATAAGCTTCTACCAAGTGCTCTTCCTTTGCACACCTACTCTTTAAATGCTCTAAGGCCTTGCTGTAATTCTCTCCTAAGGGAGGAAAACTTTCTACAATTTTCAGCGCTTTGGATCCGGGAACAGTATATAAAAGCAGAATCTGGAACTTATCGTCATCATCGTACTCCATGTCTTCATGAACCTTACGAAATTGCCCCCAAAATCCAATCCATCCCAAGAGAGACCGATCATACCTAATAGGATCCATTTTAGGCATACAAAAATTTCTCTTACTATTCGACACGTCATCTCTTTTAGAAGTTTGAACGGAACAGGATTTACTTACATGACTACGTGCGTCTTCATTCTGCTGCTTAGTGAGACGGTCATACTTAGCTTGGAAAAGGTACAGTTTACCTCTATACTCTTGAACTCTGGTAAATTCTTCCATCAGTACGTCCTCGGACGTCTCTGCCTCCAACAACTGCCTCTGCACCTTCTCGTCGAGATCGAAGACTCGCTGCGCCTCCGTCTCCACCTGCGTGTAAGCTGTGGTCAGCTCGTCGATGTCGAAGTCATCCCTGCTCTTCTCTTCAAAATTCTTGCACAGGATCGTCAACATCCGCCGCCGAACAGTCCTTTCTACAGAAGCCGTTGCCATGGTCGTGGTTACTGGTACTCGGGATGCCAAATGTTGTAACTGATCACTCGATCCGAGATTCCTAGCCGCCTAATTTCTCTTTTTGCACGGGATAATAATGAAAATCGGAAAACTAGGAATAAATATGAAGGGCAACTTGTTGAATCGAGATCACAAACGGAACTTCCGTTACAGAAGTCCGTTACGGAAGTCCTTTTATTCAACTTTCAATTTATTCAATAATATAATACGATGTCAGAATAGACCAATAAGAATTCTCTACGAACCCGTTCCTACTCATGTGCTGTCATGGAGTTGGGCTGCCGGTGGACTAGACACAACAACCTACCTACTAGTGCATTTTTGAAAATTTCATCCTTTCGTTTTGGAATCCAAATGACAATAAATTAAGGGTTGATATTTTCAAAAATGCCCTAGTAGGTAGGTAGTCAGTAGGTACCTCTGGTTGGTAGGTAAAAAAACAAAAAATAAATAAATAGTGACAATGGTAAAGCTGTGATCTTTGGAGACGAATGATCTATTCAGGAAAATAATAAACCTTTGTGAAATAATTTGCAGCGTTTTACCTACGAACCGTAGGTACCTAATACCTACCTACGACATAAATATAACCTTCACAACCAAACACTCAAGTTTATTTGGAAGAAGTAAACGCTTCACACTCGATTCGAAGAATAAGGAGTTGTGTGTGCCTCCTTTAGGAAATTTGATTACTGGTTGCTAAGGACGCAAAACTTAATTCAACTCTTAGAAAAGAACAGCGATCGCATTTTGGTCTGATAAAATTTGGACGGAGATTAGACCTCTCTGGCGATTCACACTCGTGATTCTGTTTTTTCGAAGGAAAACCCTTAAGGCCTCTTAGGGGGCGAACGGTTTGTCCTACAGAGCTCCGCGTGGTATCTGGAAATTCAATACTATCTTAAATTGGAGAAAAAACAATACCTTCATTCCGAGAGTTTGTGAGCTAGGACACACTTCAAAATTTCAACCCTTATTTTTCACCCCTTAGAAGTGACGTATATCAACCAAAAGCTTCGCGGCACCTAGACCCCAAATGGAGCCCATATACCTACCATATTTCAACCAAATCGGTCCATGGTAACTAAGAAAAGTTCTGGGGGTCATTCCAAGATTTTCGACACACAAAACAATGCAACGCCTTTTTTCTGATGCTGTTGAACGCAGGAAGCTGAAATTTGAGAGGGAAGGTCAATCGATACATACATACATCATCAAAGTTGATGATCACTGATCAGCTGAGTAAGCTCCAAGGCCATTTCCTCTCCTGTTGAACGCAGGAACTAACTTCCTCATTTTCCACCCCACAAAAATCGTTCACCACTCATTGGAAAGCTCTCAATTTATTAAACATTGTACATGGTCCCTAATATGAATGTACATGTACGGAAAGCTGAATTATGATCGTGTAATGTAAACATTTTTTTTAACCCCCCTCAAAATTTGTTGATTGACGTTTCAAGGTACGTAGAATCCGAAAATCGAATAAAAAATTTTCCGTCCGTCCGCCGCACAGTGGGAAAAATGTCTAATCTAGGTGGACAAAAGTCAAGTCAAAACATGGGAATCTCTAATATTAGTGATTGTTCATTATGAGTTCGCAGTCCTCAAAACGTTAATATTTACATCGTCAAAACCTTCTACGGCTGTAAAAACTTCGACCAAAAGTGTCGCCGTTTCCGACCCGAAGAAGATTGTATTATCAGCTACTAAGAATCCTCAAAGTTTCTCGTCTACACTGCAGTTAGTTGTAGGCAGAATCGTTCCAGGCTTGGTGTCGGCAATGATGGAAACCATTGAAAGGAGTAAATACTATTTTTTCCTGCTAAAATTGTAAAAATAGCGTCTGATACTGTGTGTTTATGAGCATACGCCATACTGTGTTTTTAAAAATAATAACCATGTAATCGACATTTAATATACATAATTATATAGATTATATATATTTAATATATAATCGACATTTTGGAGTTGAAGTAGCACACGGCCAAGAGTTGTCAAGGAAATCCGATTTTTTTGGTTTCTTTAAGTGTTCTAGTTTCGGTATTCAACCATCTTTTTTGCGATTTTATGCGTTTTCCGAGTTAATTAATAAAAAGGTTAATTTTCAGGTTTAAATATCACGATTCCTTGCCATCAATTTGTCGAGGAATGGAAACAGCTACCGAAGAAAGATCGCCACGAAAACCTCACTAGGTATGTGATTGGGTGAGGTAATCTCGGCGATTCTTCAGAAATATTAAATTTAAAAATGATCAAAAACGCTGTGATGGAATTTTCAAAAAAAAAGTCGGAGAGAGGTGGGAAAAGTGCCATAGGAAAGAAGATATATTCGACATGGCTGAGTGGGAAAGAGTGTGAAGTTGTCATTTCCTTCAAAATTACTCAAGCTATCATGAACCAACAAGCTGGGCGTCCCGAAAAACCGTTTGATGACTTAAGCGATAAAACAAAAAGAAGAAAAGTAAAAGAATTGTTGACTGCTGGTCCCAAAAAGTTCACTGCTCTCTACTCAGCAGAAGACAGGACCACACGCCGTATCTTGCAAGAAGCAACTTCAAGCATATCAACAGTTCAATCTTCCACAATATCGAATAATAACATGACTATAATATTTTCAGATAATTATTTGATATTTCAGATTATATCCGTTAAACACTGTAATAATGTCATTAATCTCAAAGTAATTAATCAGTACCTAATCATTATGCCAAAATTTAAAACAAAACATGTACAAAAATATCATGATATACCGTATGCTTACTTTCATTGAAGTCAAGAAATCTTTTCATTATTTTTCCCGTAATCGACGTCTTTTTATCCAATGTTGGATAAAAAACCGACCGAAAAATAATTTTGTCCACCTAGATTGGTCATTTTGCCCACTTTGCGCCGTACGCCGTCCGCCGAACGCGGCACTTTTCTTAGCAACCCTGGACCGATTTGGTACAAATTTGGGCTCCATTTGGAGTCTAGTTGTGCCGCGAAGCTTTTGGTTGATGTCACTCACTGCTAGGTGGTGAAATTAAGGGTTGGAATTTTCATTAGTGCCCTATCTCGAAAACTCTCGAAATAAAGGTATCGTTTTTTCACCAATTTAAGATAGTATTGAATTTTTAGAAATTTTAGAGACCACGCGGAGCTGTCCTAACATAGCTTCCTCGTATCTATAACACTATTGTATAGATGATCCGATGCATCGTAGCTAATCTCGAAACATCAATCTCCAAGTACCTTGCACTACCCTCATAGGGGACTATCTACACGGCAACCCATACGTACAATCCCTGAACATTTCATCGAATTCAGATGAAAGATATTGTTATGATGAAGTTATGGCAGACAAGGAATTAATGTTTGCGCATGCGCAGTGGCAATCAATCCGGGAACAATGACATTCATAGGGACCATCTAAACCCAAATTCGCACAATGCCTTAAAATTTCATCGAATTCGGATAGAAAATAATGGAGAAGTTACATGGCTGTTCAAGGAATTCAAGACAGACAGACACAGACCCTAATTCAGCTACAGCAGGTACTTTATAGACTTCTCACAATAAAAAATGTCTCCGAAACAAATCGAATTGTAAGGTCTGCAAGAGGGTGTGGCGGATAGGTTCTTCAGACCGATAAAACATTCATAAAGACCTCAAAGAGGGGAGAACTCAATCCTGAACTAGTCTCCTGTTTTGGAAAGAATCAGATCAAGTAGTGATGAAATTTATGTTTGCGTATTCGCAATGGATATTATCATAATAATATTATGACTAATTGAAGACCATGACGACCCTCAATTTCATCTCATTGCGATTGAATCGTTAGTCCTCTACCATGCCGAGTCTGCATAGTGAGCAACAAGGAATTCTTCCAACACCTCCAACTTTCATGTACAAATTTAAATTGGAATGTAATGCATTCTGAATAAGTCATAGTAAGTCACTAGTCGACGTACGAAAGAAGCTGTACTTAGTTGACAATTTGTGCACTAGAGCACTCTAGCACTCCTGTTAAACAACTGTGTGGATGTGCAGAGTTTTTTCCAACCCGTCCCTCCGTACCACAACCCAGAGAGGAGTCCAAACCGTAATTATAGTCATTCCATCGGAGTAAGAAGAGCAAAATATAAATTACCTAAAATGAAAAAAAAGTAGGGAGGTAATGATGGTCCGGTTCGATATGACTTTGACCTCTTAACTTTTAAATATCATCATGGAAGTAGTGCTTACAATTTTAATTTAATCTTACAGATGATGAAGTGGTTGTTACTAGTAGCAGTCGTAGCTTACGCTAGCGCTGACTCCAGCGAGGACGGTGTATCCCCAGGAGCCAAGGGAACTTCCTGCAAATGCGGTTGGGCCAACAGGGTAAGGCATTCTCAAATATGATAAAACCATTATTAGATCTCGTTATTGGTACCTATTATCTCTGTTATTAGTTTTGAATTATTTTGGAGAAATAAGCACGCGTTTTTTTAAATCTAACACAATTATGAAAATTTATTAAAACAGAAATATTACATGCATCTTCAACATGTGGTCAAAATCATGTGATGCTATTTTCAAAATTTTGTAGTGTCCGTTCCGGACATCCTCCGAAACCCAAAAGAAGAAAGACCAGGTCGGCGGAGGCAGATCAGAGGAGGCTTTCAGAAACTTAGCTTCTCTGGCTTCCTCCTGGTTCTTGAACTTCTTCGAGGAGGTGCAGCAGGAATCGCCTGTCCTGAGGTCACCTCAGTTGCAAGGGGTACCCCTGGTGATTTTTTGAGGCTTTGGGTCTTGACTTCCAGGTTGTATAATCTCTGAAAAGGACGTACTATTTCACCCTTGGATGTTTTCACCTTGGCAATTCTAGCTGTGTTGTCTTGTCCAGAGATCACCTCGATGACCCTCCCAAGCGGCCAGTTTATCCTCTTGTTATTGTCGTCACCCAGTAAGACTATGTCGCCGACTTCAACTTTGGTGCCTCTTTGTTTCCCAACATGTACCTACGAGTTGCGCCAGATATTCCTTTTTGAATCTTGCTTTGAGACCTTCCCGCACAGTCTGTAGGTGTTGCAGGTGCTTGTTCAAATTCAGGGCGTCCAGCGTATCCACATCGACCGTCTCCGTCGTGCCTGGAATGCACTTGACGAAGTGTGCTGGTGTTATGGGCATGAGGTCTTCTGCATTTCCACTGACGTACGTTAATGGCCTCGAGTTCATCACTGATTCATATTCGCACAGTAACGTATACAGTGAAATATAGTCGAGTTTTGAGTGCCCTAAGTTCCGTCGTAAGAGGCCTTTTAATATCCCAATCAACCTTTCGTACCAACCACCCCACCAAGGAGAGGCGGGTGGAAGGAACTTCCATTTAATTCGTTTGATGGCCGTTTCTGTCGTTATTGAAACCCAATCAAGTCGACTCAATGCATTGTAAGCTCCCCGAAAATTCGTAACATTGTCCGAGTATAGGGTTGAGATTCGACCACGGCGGGCGATGAACCATCTCAATGCAGCTAGAAAGGCTTCAGTGCTCAGATCCTCTACAAGTTCTAAATGCACTGCACGGAATAGAGCACAAGCAAAGAGTGCAATCCACACTTTCCTCCCCCCTTTCAGGTATAAAGGGCCAGCAAGATCAACCCTAGAGGTTTGGAAAGCGTTTTCCCCTTTCATACGATCCATTGGCAGAGAGCCGGCTTCTGGATCCACAGCTCTAGCATTTCGACGTTTACAGTCTACGCATTTACTGATGACTGTATTGATGGTACGCCGACCTTTGAGTACCCAAAACTGTTCTCATAGGGTACTCAGAAGGGTTTGAGCACCAGCGTGTTTGTGCTCAAGGTGTTCTTCCATGATGAGCATGGCAACCAATTTATGATTGGATGGAAGGAGAATGGGACTCTTGAAATCTTCCCTATCGTCTCCTAGAATAAGTTTTGTTTTGACTCGTAACAATCCATTCTCATCTACTATCAAAGGAAATTTTTTCGATAGATTGGACTTGAGGTTCGACTCTTTCTGTATGTACCGTAGCAGGGAATGTTCAGCTTCCTCCATCTCTCCCACTCCTAGTTCCTGAATCGTTTCAACCCAAAGGGTATTGGTCCAGCCACCATTGACGAATTTTCGTTTCAACGGAATGTGTCGAAAGATGGGAGATGACAGGATACCTCGACTGTACATGCGTAGCATCCAGGAAAGTACCCGTACAATTCTACTGTATCGATTAGAAATTGAAAGAAGATTCGAGATTGGTGAGCATTCTTGAGGGACGAGATCCAAAGAGCATTTTTTCTGCTCAATGTATGCTTTGCTATCAACGACGGGATCACAATTCGGCCAAGAACTTGGAGGTTCATACAACCACTTGAGCCCTTCCCACCACTTCGACAAGAACAAAGTTTTCTCAGAACAACCCCGGGAAGGAAGATCTGCTGGATTTTTCGCCGAGGGGAGATGACGCCAATCCAAAATGTTGCTGATGTATCGAATTTCCCGTCCCTATTGTGAACAAACACATTCCACTGCTCATTTTTGACTATCCAAGTTAATGCTACGCTCGAATCGCTCCAATGAAAGGTTTTGTAATTTGAATATGCAGAATGTCGTCTGATCGTCGAACATAATCTGGCACCTATTAGAGTAGATAGCAACTCGAGTCTTGGAATAGTCAAAGTTTTGTGAGCCGGACTGACTCGTGATTTGGCTTGGAGTAAGTTGATTCTTACGCCTTCAGCAGTTTCAGTTCGGAGAAAAATCACCGTTGCGTAAGCATCCTTTGAGGCATCACAAAAAACATGTAACGAAGCTTCACAAGAATCAAAAACCCATCTTGGGACCTTACAAAGAGTAATCCATGAAATCTCGCTGAACCAAATACAGAATCTCTCGGACATGTCCTCTGGGAGTTCATCGTCCCAACCTTTTCCTACTAACCAAGCTTCCTGAAGTACCAATTTAGGAGTTAGTGTGGCTGGGCAGGTGAAGCCAATGGGATCAAAAATTCCTTGAGCAAGCGAGAGTAGCTTACGTTTTGTGATAGGCTCATTCTTTGAATTTGAGCTTTCTTTGTTAGCTATGTTGCATTGAAGAATATCATTATTTACGTCCCAAAGTAGACCTAAGACTGAAATAGGTGATTCTGATGCAGGATTTGCTTCATTATTTCCTACCCATCCCCGTAGGTCAAATTTCCCTAGGATCATGAAAGCCTTGACCTCTTCGATGAATTTGGAGCGTTCTATCTCCAAGTCGAAGGATGTCAAAGAATTTTCAACGTAAAACGACTTCTTGAGAATATCTGCCGTTTTCTTATATTCGATAGGACAACGCTCTAAGTGATAAAATAAGGTTGCCTCAAGTAGATACGGGCTTGGTGCAACTCCAAAAACTACTCGGCGATACCTGAAAACCTTGAGCTTTTGATTTTCGTAGTCTTCCTGTACGAGGGCAACACTAAAATAATAGGTACTGCATGATCAGAACTCTTGTTTAATAATAAAGTCAATTGGTCAACACTCATGTCATGATTAGGCAATTATACAATGACGCCGCCACCTTGATGAGGCCAATGCCTCCTAAACATAGTACCAACCTTACACCCTTCCAATCATGACTAAAATAAGCTGACAATTCAAGTAGTAACAGTAGTACAAGTAGTATAAGTAGTGACAAGTAGTAACAGTAGAACAAAGACTGAAATAAAGAATAAGAAATAAATAAACAACTAAAGCGATAAGCTTAAATTAAGAACGTTATACATAATTCCTTAGGTAAGAAGGTCTTTTTATTTCCCTCCCCAACCTAGTGGTATTATACCTATAATAGGTAGTACTTGACTGAGAGCTCCCTGTGGAAAGCATCATTGGAACTTCTAGGGAGGTTGTACCCCCACTCACCCGTTCATGAGGAGCCCAGTTTTGACAAAAACCAGTACGCCGCCTACGAAAGGTTGTGTTGGGTTTTCTCCGAAGGAACTTCCTATTGCGTTTCAATGTATAACCTCGCTCATCCCTAATCAAATACGACCTATATGGGAGAACCTCAAGGATTACACCTGAACGCCATTTACAGCAATTATCATTAAATTTAAGTTTGAAATAAACAGGAGTGCCTGGAGAAAGTTCCTCAAGTTTAGTGGTTCCTCGGTTAAAATAACTTGCCTGTTTGGTTCTAACAATTTCCCGGCGGTTCTTTATCTCTGCATAGTTGACTGATTGAGGAGTCAGTGTTGTACTTACGGCAGGTAATTTTGATTTCAAGGTTCGACACATCATAATCTGTGCTGGTGACAATCCTAAGGCTTTGAGAGGACTATTTCTATACTCTAAAAGTGCATAACTAACGTCTTGACCACTCTTGAGACACCTCCGAAGAATATTTTTAACAATACTAACTCCCTTTTCAGCTAACCCATTTGCTTGGCTATGCTTAGGACTGATCAACACCGATTTAAAATTCCAATCAGTGGCAAATTGTTGAAATTTAACCCTGGAATGGAATCGTCACCCAATGTGTGCTTAATGGAAACGTCAGGTGTAATTTTTACACCAGTCAGAAAACATCAATATTCAACCTATTTCGTCAGCTCTCTGCATTGATTTACACTTTTTTCATTCAAATATAGTTCTCTACTACATTTGTGGCCGTTCTCGAAACAATTATTGCCTCTATACTACTAAAATGAGGGGATTCTGAGCCAATTCTCTTTGCTTTCTCTATTTTCCCTTGATTTCTATTCGTTTTCCTGGGCTCAATATCCAATTTCAATACTTCTGCTGATTTCAATAGCAAAAGGGGTACTGCCAGGTGCTACTACCAGTCCAATAAACAGTTTTTCAACAATGAACACATTTTTATTTTCAAGCTCGTATTACAAAATATAACTCAACAGTTTTCCTCTCAGTCTTTCAAGGTATTTGACAGACTAGAAAAAGTAACCTCCAACAATCAAAATCACTTCAAAGGAACAGGAAAGCAAATTGCATCGTATTGGTAGACTCGGAAGCAATAGAAGATTTAGGAATGTTACTGTTTTTTTATATATGGCTGTTTTGGGAAACAAAAATGATGTTATTTTGACACCATGAATGGGGCAGGGAATGGAAACGTGGTGTGAAAATTACACCGTTCTACTTACTTTATTGGAAATATTACCTCCAACAATGAAAATCACTTCAAAGGAACAGGAAAGCAAATTGCTTCGTATTGGTAGACTCGGAAGCAATAGAAGATTTAGGAATATTACTGTGTTTTTTAGGACGTCCCACAGTAAGACTTGGGCGTCCTTATGCGATCGATCTGGGGTGAAGTTGGACAACACTCAACAGAAAAAAAAATAACCACACAGTAATCCGTTTTAGACCATTCTGAATCCAAATCCGCGAAAAAAACCATAGGTGTATGTCTGTCTGTGTGTGTGTGTAACAAAATCTTGTGTACTCTGCACAGGCCTTAGTTCTCAAACGATTTTCGTGGTTCTTTTTTCGTTTGACGCGAAATACTATCTAGTTGTGCACTACGGCGCCGGAATTTTGGATTTTGCTTTTTAAGAGGGGGAAAGGGGGGGTTAATGCTTAAAAAACGTGCGTTTGCGTGCGTAATCTTGTAAACTCTGCCCAGGCATCAATTTCCAACCGATTTGCGTGTTTCTTTTTTTGTTTGACTCAAATAACTTCCGAGTTGTACATGATTTTACCAGAGTACCAAAATTCGCAAGGGGAGGGGGTGAGTGGGGAATAATATTCACAAAATATCCGATTTTTCAATATTTCGGTTCCTTTACTGCTTACTAATTGTACCCAAGCTTTGAAATTGAGGAAAAATTCTCATTATACCTCCGGATTTCCATGAATTATTCTCTGTACCACCATGGAACTAATAGTGGTGCCACCATGGTGCCAGGACATGGTGCCATGATGCCATAAACCGCTTATTTCGTGTTTTTTTTTTTGTGTTTTACCTTGAATACGGATGTGAACTTCGACGGACTGCCTACCAAAACTAACAGATGAAAGTTCAATGTTACGACGTATTTCCGCTTTGGTGCCAGACTGGCACCATTGTTGGCGTTGGGTGGTGTTGTGGGGGGGGGGGGGTGAACTCGAATTCGCATGTTGGGTATCGTAGATCATGGATTTTAAAATGCTCTTCAGATTCGAGGCTCCCATGCCGCTAGAAATGTTAAGGTGGAAAATGGTGGGGGGGAGGGGGTCAGTATTTCTTGCCTAAAGTAATAAATAAATTACATCGAGTGAAACAGTTTTATCACTTAACAACTGGTTAAACTGATCTAATGCTTATCCAATGGGACGTCCCCTGGAATGCATGCATTACTAAACAATATGTTTTTATATATGGCTGTTTGGTGAAACAAAAATGATGTTATTTTGACACCATGAATGGGGCAGGGAATGGAAACGTGGTGTGAAAATTACATCGTTCTACCTACTTTATTGAAAACGTTGTAAAAACAAGTGGGTGTGGCACATAGCTTCCTCGTATCCATAACCCGATTGTATAGATGATCCAATGCATAGTAGTTAATCTCAAAACATCAAAACAAGTTAATTTGTAACATCCCTGAAAAATTTCATTGAAATCGGATAGAAAATGTAGAAATTACAAGGAAAGGACGTTACAAGGAAATTCACGTTTGCGCATGCGCAGTGAGTACTATCAGTCCGAAGGTGGTGATCTTCATTGGGGACCATCTACAACCTAATCCGCATAATCCCTGAAAATTTCATCGAAATCGGGTGGAAAATGTGGAAGTTATGGCCGTTACAAGGAAATTCACGTTTGCGCATGCGCAGTGGCTACTATCAGTCCGAAGGTGACGATTTTCATAGGGGACCGTCTACACAACAACCCGCACAATCCCTGAAAATTTCATTGAAATCGGATGGAAAATGTTATGGCCGTTACAAGGAATTCACGTTTGCGCATGCGCAGTCGCTTCTATCAGTCCGGGGATGATGATTTTCATAGGGGACCGTCAACACACCAACCCGCGCAATCCCTGAAAATTTCATTGAAATTGGACAATAACTTCGTATAGTTATGCGCGTTACAAGGAATTCATGACAGACAGACAGACAGACACACAGACACGGAACCAAAATTGTTCAGGAAGGTCTAAAACGCAAAACGCGAGTGAAAATTTTGATTTTGGAGAACTTTTTTTTTCGACCTTGAAAAGTGAAAACAAAGCTTCCGCTACCTTGGTAGACTCGGAAGCAATACACAATGAGTTCAGTTTACAGGCCTGTGAGAGACAACAGCGACAAACTCGGTGGCGGAGGGCATGCGCGACTGAAGGGGGACACCCTAGGGATAGCATAGGTGGGGTGGTGCCATCCCGCCCTTTTCGCTAGTGGGGTGGGCGACTGTTTCAAGGCCACAGGTGTAAAATTTACGTGACGATTCCATTCCAGGGTTAAGTTTAGTGATGACGGTCTCCGAATTGAGGTTGTCTACTGAACACATTTCTAACCAATTCGAGAAGTCATCGTAACAAACTAAGAACTTTTTTCCTCCAAAAAATAACAAGTCGCATCCTACTCTTTCCCATGGCCGGCTACAAGGTTCAAAGGATTGGAGAGGTTCTTTGCTGTTATTATTCATCAACGATGCACAAACGTCACAGTTTAAAACAAAATTCTCAATATCCCTGCTCCTATCTATCCAAAAAAGGCATTAACGTGCTCGTTGCTTTGTTTTAATTACCCCAAAATGACATTCATGAACAAGTTTTAATATGAAAGGAACAAGCTTCTTTGGTACCATAAGGCGATCTTCGAAAAACAGTAACCCCTCCACTTCACAAATATGGCATGTCTTTAATGGCATAATATCTCAACAAGTTTGGAGGAATGGCTCTTTTTTCAGGCCATCCCTCAGCCACAAATTTTTTTAGACTTAGTAAATCGGTATCTTCATTGGTGGCTTCAATAAACTGCCGCTTCCGTCCAAAAGATAAATTTATGTTGCTCAGTTGAGTGTGACTATGAACTGTAACAATATTATAAGATAAGTCTGGTTTTTCATCAAGAAGATAAGCCCTCAATAAATCATCGGCAATATACATTTCTCGTCCCAGGAGTTTAGAAATCTCTACATTATACCGCATGAGACGCAACAACAACCTCTGAAGTCGAGAGGGTACTTTTTCCAAAATTTTTTTATTCAATGTTTCCAAAGGACGATGGTCAGATTTAATGTGAACAAAATTACCATAAGTGAATGAGGAATTTCACCGAATTCTGTTTGCATTTTTCGTGAATAGTTAATGGTGTGGGATAGATGAAAATCGGGCTGATTTCGGAAAATGAGTCTCCTGTTATTTTTGGGAGACAATCAAAATTTTTGATTTCAAAACTAACCGGGAAAACGGACGTGAAGCGGGAACGCTCGCTGATTGGGCTGTTCGGATCGCCGTCTCCTCCCAGTGTTGCCCATTGGGACGACAAAATCGTGTTTTCTAAGAGAAAAGTTATCAAACAAAAACAGGGGAAACCTAATTTTCCCCATCTTGGTTTTTCAATTTTTTCTTCAGTTTTTCGATTTTGAACTTTACTTTTTCGTGAAATTTTGCATCTGGGGACTACAGATTTCTCGATCTCAGCACTTCAAGCGGCCATAAATGAACTATTCCGGGATGACGTCATTTTCCCGGTTTTTTAAACATTCGTATTTTCTACACTGTTTTGTTTATTTGTAAATTAGGAAGTTCGGGCTGAAAGTTTGCCTTAGGGGGTTTTTCGAGGTGCTGAATCCGATCTTGGGGTCAAAAATAGGAAATTCCGACGTGGTGAAATTCCTCATTGATGAAACTTTTCTACGGCAAAAACGCAAGCAAGGAGCTCCTTTTCAATTTGTGAGAACCGTTGTTCTGAGTCAGTCAGGGCACGCGAAGCAAAAGCTAGGGGATGTCCAGCCTGTAACAAAACCGACCCCAATCCACTTTGAGAACTATCTGTCTGAATCTCCAACGGCAAATTCTGGTCATAAAAACGCTAAACTGGCGCAGATGTCAATAAAGATTTCAAATTGTTAAACTCTTTTTCATGTTCAGGACCCCAATTAAACTCAGTATCGCTCCTTGTTAATCCCCGCAGATGCTCAGTGCATTTAGAAAATGTAGAAATGAGTTTAGATAGGTACTTGCACATACCAAGAAAGCGCAAGACACTTTTCTTATCACGAAGTTTTGGCATGTCAGTAATGGGCTTTACATGTTTTATGTCAGGTTTGATTCCATTTTTTTCCACTACAACCCCCATGAACCTAACACTAGGCATTCGTAACTGAATTTTTTCCGAATTAAATTTGACTCCAAACTCCCTGGCACGTAGCAAAACCATCTCTAGAGTTTTATCATGATCAGCGACATCTTCACCCGAAATTATCAGATCATCAAAATATGGGCAGACACCAGGAATATCTCCAAAAATTTCAACGCATTTTGCCATGAAAACCTCAGGAGCACATGAAATTCCAAAATACAAGCAGTTCCATTTGTACCTCCCAAACGGTGTGTGAAAGGTTGTCAAATAAGAGGAATCTTCATCCAACTCCATATGCCAGAAACCTTGTTTCATGTCAAGTACTGAAAATACTGTCTTATGGGCTAGATTAACAGTGATCTCTTCAAGAGTAGGAATATGATACCGGGGGCGCTTTATAGCTTTATTAAGATTTTTTGGACAAAGACACAATCGCAAATCTCCATTTGCCTTCCCAACAAGAACTAAATTTGACACCCAGTCAGTAGGCCTTTCCACCTTTGAGATTATCCCGCGAGTCTCTAGATCAACCAATGTAGCTTTTAACTTATCCCTCAACTTATGTGGCACCCCGCGCTGCCAATAACAGGAGGCACGTTAGAGTCAAGGTAGATTTTTACCTTACCAGGCATTTTTCCCAGGCCCCTAAAATTATCGGCATACTTGTTGAGCAGAGATTCAGCTTCTAAGCTGAACATTTTCTTAATTAGATTAAATTCAACACTTGTTCTGAGACCCAAAATGCACTCCACTTGGCCTGAAACGACCTCAAACGTCACCCACTTACACCCATAGTTACAATATTTTGCTTCCACCTCTATTTTGCCTAATGATTTAATTACCCCTGAATTACCATAAGGAGCAAGCAAAGTTCCGGAAGGCTGAAACGTAGGCTTAGGATACATTTTATCAACTATCGTATTACTTATAACATTCACTTCCGCTCCTGAGTCAATTTCAACATGAACCACAACATTACATATTTCTAAGTCAACATACCATGATAAGTCGTAGTTTTCTGAATCTCCATTAACTTCATCAGTTGAGATAGTGTGAACCGCAGCCGAGCTCCTAGGTTGTTGACGTTGAGTTGTAGGAGCTTGACGTACAACAGTCTTTTTTGGGCACATCTGCTCAAAATGGTTTTTCTCCTTGCAGGCAAAACACTCTCTATCAAAAGCTGGGCACCTTCTACGGTCATGACGGTATCCACAATTTTTACAAGGTTGTCCATTCCAAGAATGTGCATTTTCACGAGTAGACTGACGTGACAATCCATAACGGTACTCTGATCCTCCTTGGTCAGAAGTAGTACTCGATCTAGGTGCATTCCGAATGGCATCAACTGAAAGTGTTCCCTGCTTGTATTCTCCACCATGAATATTGTTGGTCTGGCGTTTGGCTGCTTCTGTCGCTCTACATAGGTCTTCCGCCAAAGCTAAAGTCAATTTGCCACCTTGACACAACATTGCTTCTGTCAGTTCAGGGTCATACACCCCCACCACAATTCGATCACGGATCAAATTCTCTTTTTCTGCCGCATTGAAATCACAGCACGCAGCTTGAGTATTCAGTTGAATTAAAAAAGAATCAAAGCTCCTTCCTTCACACTGAACGATCTTATTAAAGAGATATCTCTCATACACAGAGTTCTTCTTGTTTTGACAGAGTGTATCAAAAGCTTTGATAACTTCGACATAACTCGACTTTTCAGTCAGCCCCAGCGTATTGAACACGTCAATTCCTCTACGACCAAGACAAGTCATCATGACACCAACCTTTACTTCGTTCTCAGACGAAATTAACTCCTTCCCAGCCAAATTAAAGTTCAATTGCTGTTTAAACACATTCCAGTCCTTTCCAAGGTTTGGAGAATCAAAATCGACTGCCGATGGCATCATGCTTGAAATTTCACTCATTTTCACTCAGATTTTCACTTCTGACACCATGTACGAGGGCAACACTAAAATAATAGGTACTGCATGATCAGAACTCTTGTTTAATAATAAAGTCAATTGGTCAACACTCATGTCATGATTAGGCAATTATACAATGACGCCGCCATCTTGATGAGGCCAATGCCTCCTAAACATAGTACCAACCTTACACTTCCCACCAAAGAAAACGTAACACATCCCGATCCTCAACGGCCAAACTTATTTGAAGAAACGCTTTTCTAATATCTGACATAACGGCAAAACGTCCTCGTCGAAACCCTAATAAGAGATCAGTGATTTGTTCAATCAAATTTGGACCTGTATAAAGCGAATCATTCAGCGGTGAAGAATTTTTGAATTTCGCTGACGCATCAAATACTGGTCGTATTCTGGTTGTTGACTGTTCTTTTATGACTGCGCGATGCGGAAGGTAGTGCACGAGCTTACCAGGGCTTGAAAACTCACAATTTTCAATAATTCCTTCAGCAAGCCACTCATCAAAAACCTTTCCATAATCATTGAACAGACTTTGTGCTACTAATTTTCGTGAGACTGATTGTAGCCGCTTTTCTGCGAGTGAAATATTTGAGGGTAAAGAAACGGAGGAAGCTCTCCATGGAAGTTTAACCTCATACCTCCCCTCTGCATCTACTCTTATGTTCTGGACGAAAAAATCGTGAACATGTTGAGAATCAGCCGAGGCGGTGGACGGGAGGCTTTCCTATTTGATCCCTATGGTTTCTAAATCCCACAGCTCTTTGATTGAGAAATTGAGAAGACAAACATTCAACTGTGTTTCAATATTTCGACTAGAACCAATCAAGGACCAACCTAAACGTGTTTCTACCGCTGTCAAACCTTCCTCGATGATTTCTATCTTTCCTGTCATAATTTTTGCTAGAACATCTGCACCCAGTAATAGATCAATTTTGGGCACACCAACTCCAACGTCACTTAGGAATATTCCCTTTCGTTTCAAAATTGGGAAATTTGAAACATTTATGATACGAGGTACATGTTTACAAATAATATCCTGATCAAGTGCACAAAAATTGAGGTTGTAATTTGCAGCTACGTTTTCAACATCAACATTGTAAGTCGTGTGTGTAATACTCTCAGACTCGGCCCCTCCAAACAAACTGTGCGTGAGTGTTTCATTCTCCTTCTTGGCTAACCCCAATGTTTTTATACAGTCCTTAGAAATATAAGTCCTTGATGATGCTGAATCAAGCAATGTGCGCACTGGAAGCAATTTACCGTTCTTTGGGTTTTTTACTCGTATGACGAGAGTTTGCAATATTACATTGGGGTGACTATTGATTTGAGCACACGTGGTGACGTTTTGTTGATTTTCATCTTGCTTAGGTTTGAAAATAGGACAGAGTAATACAGAGTGTCGGCTTTTACAAAAAATACATTTTATGAACGTCCGACATTTTCCTCCATGAATTTTTAGGCAAATTGAACACCCTTTCTTTTCCCGCAGTACCTGTTTTCGTTTTTCTAGATCCCACCCCTGAACAGTAACGCAATCTTGACTATTGTGTAGTTTAGAACAAAATATACACGTAATATTATTAATCGGTAATGATTTCGGTTTACCTTGTTCGGGTGGTCTCTTACTAGAAGTTCCTGAAACAAGGGTTGCGGCTGTAGGGATGTCATCTTCTTTCTTGTTCTCTGCCATGAAACTCTGTCTGGATCTGCATATTCTTTCTTCACTGTTCACTTCAGCCTTCATAAAATGCATTAGCTCGTCCAGAATAACGCGACGATCCGTCTTCTCTGGGTCCCGTTTCCGTTCCCATGCTTTCAAGACTTCATATGGAAGTGCGGACTCGATGAGAGGGTAGAGGAGAGGAGCATATTGATCAGTTTTTACCTCAAGGGCTTCTAGGGCGTGTAGCTGAGTGACGATGTTGTCGTAGAGCTGTGAGAGAGGCGGAGGATGAGAATGTGTCTGGCTATGTACCACATGTTCCATGACTACTGACAGTAGCTGACGAAAATAAACCTCCACAAGCCAGTCATCTCGAGCCAACCGCTCTTTCAAGAGTGCAGTGGCCTTGTCGTACCCATCATTTCAGCTTTGGTAGCTTCAGATGTCGAGTTGAAGCACTCTTAGCATCGCACGAATCACCTCCGCCACCTCTGGGTGCTGAGTGTTTTGGCGTAGTGAGATGTTCGTATTGACTGCGACACTCGACAATCTTTGTGCAGTATTCTTCCTCGGTCGCACACTCTGCAAGGAACACGTCCTGTGTGACACCTGTGGAGATGAGCTCGTCCTGAATTTTCAATTCTGTTTCAAGAAGACGTTCGCCCGCATCGTCCAGATTTCTTATGTAGATCGTTAGCTCCAGTGGAGAAGTGACGCTTGAGGATTCAAAATCTTGAGCCGCTGTACAAAACTTTACCAGTTGGGCATCAAAAGTTTTTGCGTATTTCGCACGGAATAGCTTAAGCCTATCCATTTCGATTGGCAAAGGTCGCCACTCTATTAGATCTCGTTATTGGTACCTACCTATTATCTCTGTTATTAGTTTTGAATTATTCTGGAGAAATAAGCACGCGTTTTTTTTGAGAATCTAACACCATTATGAAAATTTATTAAAACAGAAATATAACATGCATCTTTAACATGTGGTCAAAATCATGTGATGCTATTTTCAAAATTTTGTAGTGTCCGTTCCGGACAACCATACTGATCTGTTCGTGGTAACAGTAAGCACCTACCTATGTGCAACCATTCATAATTTTGGAGATGGATAACACGAGACCTTATTTTTTCCCAGTTTACTAGAACTGTTGATCTCACTTTATTAGGTGTTTTTACTTTATTTGTTAGTTACTTTTAGTGAATGATGGTGATCGATTGAATAATTTAAACCTTAACTAATATCATATATATATCTAGAACTTTTTCTGACATATTTATGTTGAACTTTGTGAAAAGGGGACCATAACATTGAATTCAGGCTTAGATCGACTAGAGTGGTACCCATACAGGACTTTAATTGACGGCAGTTTGAAGTAATTCTTAGTACTTTTACAAATGGATGTGAACTCTCTGATAGTTTGTGATATGGCCAAAGTGTGGTTTAAAAGTTAGGTATTCAATAACAAAATACTAATACAGATCCTGACGAGTGTAACTTCTTCCTGTTACAGGTCAGTGGTTCCAGAATTATAGGAGGTAGATTCTACAACAAGAACGAATACCCCTTTCTCGCTGCATTCACCGTAGATTCGAATACTGGATACTATTTTCTCTGCGGAGGTACAATCATCACTCCAAACCATGTCATCACCGCCGCTCACTGCACTGATGGTGTTATCAAGTCTAGGCAAAAGCCCTTCGTCCTTTTGGGAGACCACGATCTCTCTTGTAAGAAGATTACGTGATATTTTACTTTTGAGATTTTTTGAACTGCGAAGTTCTGAGCGGAGAAAGTAATATTGACAGTATAAAGACTCCGTACTTGTCAAAGTATAAGTTAACTTTATTCGTGCCAACATGGCAAATCTACAGAATTAAAATAATTAATGTTTACATTGCCTGTAGCAACACGGTTGTCGTTTCCATAGTTCCTTACAGGTAGAAAGCAGACAATTGGAAGAAATTGTATGAGAAACATGGGTAGATTCATAAAGCAGTACTTTTACAACAAGAAAAATGTACATTGTTGTACACTAACTATACTAAACAGGGATTCAAATCTTAGTTTTCCAAAAGTAGATACTTAAAAAAAAGAAATGTTTCGGAGATATGGAGGTTTACTGTATTACGGGGATCCGGGAGAGTTCAAACAAAACAATAAGGGCTGTAGTCACTTCACTACAATGATACTGTATAATGATATTCATAATATTTCATGATATAGGTACATTTCTGATATACAGTCATGATATACACTTGTTTGGGCCAGATGCTCCGCCCCTCTCAACCACCACCAATTGTAGGTACCTGAGAGTGCGAACATGCGAACGCCTTTTTTTCTCTCCTTGCTCGCTCTCTCGCCCTCAACACCTTAATCGCTCCACACCTCTCCCGAAACGTTTTTGTTATAATTCAAATTCACCTCAAAACCACACCAAATTAATATAAATACGGATAGGATAATCAGTCCTTCAAGTATTTGGCCAATCTTGCGATCAAGTGTCAAATTAATTACGCGCTCCTCTCTGGACTTGATTTTCCCCATCATTGCTGATTTCCTCGTCAACAAGATCTACGTCTCATCCATCATCAATCTACGCCCAGGGGCCCCTGAGGTAATCAGCGCGCTGCCAACAGGTACTTCTAGAAATATTAATTTTCCTAAATTCCTCACCTAGGTAAGGGCACCAGTCATTGGCCACTTAACAACGTTTATCTTCATACCTGCTTTATTTTTGATGGAATTTGTTTCTTTCCTGGTTTTTTAGGAAGCTTAACATCCAAATATTACGATACGAAAACAATTTCAAACAAATAAAAGATCTAGTAAATTTTTTTTCAATTAGTTTCGTAAAATCCGTTTTTCCCCAGTCATTGGCCGGGAGTTCCTAATATTGGCCACCTTGTCCCCAGTCATTGGCCACCCTGTATTCATCGTTTTCTGCTCCACTGTGACGGAAAACTTCACAATTTTTTTCCGGCAGGTAGGTGAGAAAGCCCTAAAGATCCACAGATCGAGTTGGATCTCGTAAGATACCTTGAAGGGTCCGCGTTTTCGAGGTTATGTGGGATCCCCCACTAGAGAAACACCTCCTTTTCTCCCACGCTGAAAGCTCAGCCTAGAACCGTTTGACTCATTACTTCTGCTGTGTCCTATACCGCTTCATTACTACTAGATGGGGGGACGGACCAGGTGCTCCCTTCTGTCTCTGTCCCGTTCTAATCATGTCGTCCTTGTGAGGATACTCTCTGTGTACTCTCATACACTGCCACAAGACTCCAGCTCCTTTCACCTTCCAGCATCTTGCTGACAACAGTTTCTGGTGTTGAACTTTGGGGAGCTAACCACAGTTCTTCTAGCAGCTGATTTCTTTCAACCATCTATATGATACATTTGAAAAACCATCTTCTCTCTTCTGGTAGAGCAGGCATGTTGGGACAGTTAAACCTTTCCCATTTTATGCAGATAGGCATAAAACAGTCCATGTCCTGTGAAGAAACTGTGTAAGGAAAAAGTTCAGTCCTTCATGCTTCCTGTCTATCCATGTCTCAATGTTTGGCACTAGCCGTGCAGACCACTGTTCTCTATCATTCTTCAGTCCATATCTCTAGCCAGTTTGCCAAAGCGCGCTCTCTTTTTTCCTTGGCTATGCAGGACCAGTCTCCTACATCCCTTCTATCGAAGATTATTTTTCTCTTTGAAGACATCAACTGAATTGGTATGACGCTGGTAAGGACATAGACTGCAGGTTTGGACACCGTTCGGTAAGCGCTAGGCGATTCGTATAGCTCATCTTTGCTGTGCTGCTATTAAATTTCTGTTGGGGATATGCCACACTCAACGCATCCGTCCACACCTCATCTCTATAAAAGAGAATTGACTGCACCATTGTCATCATCAAGCGTCTTCTGCATGGTCTAGAGTCATTTACGTTCCTCATAAAGTGACAGAGCTGCTGATTTTTGTGCAGCCCTGTCTGCAGTTCTTCTTATAATATAAGAAGAACTGCAGACAGGGCTGCACAAAAATCAGCAGAAAGGTATCTAGATGTCATGTTTGACACAAAAATCACATTTTGTGAACATATTATGTTCACAAAATGTGATTTTTGTGTCAAACATGACATCTAGATACCTTTCTGCTGGTTTAGTTGTTACTTCGGCGTTAGAAATCCTAATCGGAATGATGGTAGGTATGAGCTTATGCGTGATATGACTAACTCTGTCTTTGCTGTAGCTAGTGCCTGACTGTGTTCTTCCATCCACTCCATTACTCGTGACATTGTCTGCTATCGTTCGGCATGGACTGAATCCATTGTCCTTGCTGTCACATCAGCATAATTCTACAAGAAAATAGTCCTCATGCATTTCCAATCGTAGGAAACCATCGTATGATGCATTCCACAGTTGAGGACCAAGTACGAGTATATATCCATGAGCAGCCCCTGATATGATAACTTTCGTTCTTACCCCTTGAGCAGTCTCCTATGTCTGTTCTCAAATGTCTTCACAAATTTTGATGACCTAAAAGGTCGGCTGACCAGAATCAAACGTGGAATTCATAGGTAATGAAACGAAGAACTGCATACAAACTCAACTGAGAACTGACAAGAACAGAACGAAAAACTATATTGAGTACGAAGGCACGTTTTGGTTGAGGCTATGCATTGGAGAGTTAACTAAAATTAATTTTCCATTCCAAGATCTAAGAAGAATGGAACCAATCAAACGTATTTTCTTACGTTTTCCTGGAATCATTTTAGTGCCAGAAATAATGGCTTCTTGACTAAAAATTATTCATAGTAGATCTGGAGATTAATATAAAAGTGCTTATATAAATAAAATTTTTATTTATTATAAATAAAACCATTTATATAAGCATTCTTGGTAGAACCATCAGTCCAATGATTGGGGTAGGAAAAATTCGCATCATTTCAGTCATTGGCCACCCGGCCAATAACTGGAGGAATCACCCTTGCTATCATCCAGTTATTAGCCGGACTTATATTTTCCATAGTTTGTTAAAATTCCATGTCCTGGCGGCAGAAATTAACTAATAATTTACTAGTGACCATGCAAACACAAGAAAAATTACATCAAATTTGAAAATAACCACATCAAACCCTTAAGAATGAGTTGGGGTATGCTTATCGTTTTCATAAGAAACAGGTGTGATGATCATAATTCTTGGACCTTCAACACTTAAAATGAGTTTGGGCGGTTTATATAGGGCTTCACTGTAACTTTCAAGATCCAACTGCCTTCTAGAATAGACACTTAAAATGAGGAAAACATTCAAAATGATCCAAGAGAGAATTGTGTGGTAAAAAACTAACTTGAAAAACTAGGTGGCCAATGACTGGGGGGTGGCCAATGATTGGTGCCTTTACCCTAATTAACTTTTCATGTCCCAAATTCAAGAATCCAGTCCTATTGGAAATTAATAATAATTCAGTCCATTTCCTACCGCAACAACAGTTCTGTATAATGATATTCATAAGACATTAATTATGGACGCTCACGCGATAACTGGAAGGAGAAGACTGGTGGCTGACGAGAAGAAGCAGAGAAGGGAAGGGATGGAGTAGTCAGATCGATCAGTTTAGAACAACAACCTTATCATGTATCAAAGTCCAATAATCCTAACAGACTGTACCAACAATATTTACAAGTCTATTATAGTTTTTCCTTTTCATCACAAAAGTTGATGTTGTGTAATTATGTTGTGAATAAACAGATCCCAGCCCTGTCGTCATCAGAGTTGCCGGCATCCAACAGCACACTGGTTACGATCATTCTAACCCGTATACTGCTAACGATATTTCCATCCTGTCCCTTGCTTCTTCCATCAACTTCAACAAGAACATCGGCCCAGTATGCTTGCCTCATCCCGGATTGGACGTGACCGGACAGACCGTCAGAATTATTGGTAGGCGATAGTAAAACTTGGGTTTAGTAAGTACCTGCCAACAAAAAATTCAGTTTTTAGCGAATTTTCGAAAAAAATGATGCTATTGCAATGGCTTCATAATTTTTAGAATCGACTTTTTCGAAAATTTTTCTCACTAAAATCCGTTTTGGAACATTCTGAAACCATCCCTGATGTTTCGCCAAAAATCATATGTATATACCTTTTGTACATGGATCAAGTACCTACCTCAAGATTCCTACCTATGAAGCCTACATTAAATACCTCAGTTACTTATTACTCTTAGAGTCGTCACAGGCACTACACCCAAGTACTTGTTATTTTGAACTGTTACCTGTCACTCCCTCGATGAAAGAGACAAGACACAGAGTAGTATATTACGAGCAGCAGTCAGGTTCGGACCTCCTTGTTGTACTGGGTGTAGTGACTGAAGTAACTACTGTTTTGCCTATGAGAGTCGTACCTATTATTCTTGCTTTATAAAGTTATTTATTTCCAAATTAAACTGGGACAAAAGATTTACCGTGGCCACGTTTTCTTTCTCTTCCTCGTGATGGATCCGCCTGAACTCGAGGAAGGGCAGATTAGATTCCAGAAGAAAGTCCTTCCAGTTCCCGAGGGTCCTGGGACATCAGAAGTGGGATCGAATATCCTCATTATCATCATGAGAGAAACTTAAATAACGTGAGTGGCATCAGAAATCATGATATTCACGAAAACCAAAGATTTGTTTTCTCGAAGCGAGGCGTTTAGCCGCAACATCTATAGGTGGGGAGAAGACGGAAGGGCTCAAAGAGCAGGTAGCCAAATGCCTGCCCCCTTTTCATCCTTTTCGCAAAGCGCACTCTCCGCTTCCCCTCCGTGCCTTCCCTCGCCAGTTTCTTCCAACACAACCCCTCGACGCCTCACCGTCTGTAAGTCGCCTTCCCGCTCCAGGGCGCAGAGGACAGCCCACTCTCGAACAGCTGATTACAAAACAAACTGAAAATGTTGACAAGTTATTGCAAAGAGTTTCTGACGGGAGTTCACCTCATTCACTTCCCACTATTCTACCTGACTTTGACCCGAAAAATAAGAAACAAAATCCTCGTTCATGGGTGAGCACAGTTGAATGATGTCGAACATTCTGATTCATCAGGCCGCCGACTCATTATGCTACTCAGTAGGTCACTCAAAGGAGAATCTGCTACTTGGTTCTCAACTATTGTCCATCCTATGATTACTTGGGAAGAATTTCGTATTGCCTTTCTGAATGAATTTGACATTGTACAAACCCCCACTGGGCACATGCTTTCTTGTTTACAAACAAGACCCAAGGATCAAGAGAGCTACTTAACGTTCGCGGCTCGGGGAATAAATCAGTTCCTTGCTCAACAAAAAGGAAGGAGTCTCGAACAAATCGCCATCTCAATGGTACTTGCTCAAATTTCTCAAGTTGACCCTAGAGCAAGACGCATCGCTCATACCACTCCAGTAGACTCAAGAGAGACTCTTTTCAGGGAATTGAGAGCCTTGTCTTACAAAAGGCCAAATAATGATTTTCGTTCCGACCCTGTTCTAAACAAGAAATTTAAACCAGAGTATGGAAAATTCAAAACCTCGCGTTGATGCAACAAAATACTCGGATGCACAACCTCAACCATCGCCTGGAACTACCTAGCAGTTTTCAGGCCATGAAGAAAATCGCCCCAAAACCTCTGCCTACGTGTTAAAGATGCTACAAGACCGGGCATATTTCCCCTGCCTGTCCTGAAAAGAAGAATAGCAGACCAGGATCAAGTGGAGTACAATCCATTTCAAGCACCAAGACTGTTGGAGCCTGCCAACTCGTTCCAAGAAGCCATCTTACCATACAAGGTGAAGTAATATCTTTCCTGTTCGATACTGGTTCTGAATGCTCCTTAATTAATTGAAATATTAAATTCAAATTTGATGGGAAACATTTTTTTGAAGTTGTATCGTTACTGGGCCTTGGAAAAAATCAAGTTTTTAGTAAAGAGCAGATAAAATCGGTGGTGGAAATTGATGGTTTTCAAATTGAAATTTTATTTCATGTTGTTGAAGATGGTGTGTTGAGCCATCCAGTTGTCATTGGTCGAGAGATTTTGATTGGTGATTTCTTCATGATAATCAATGGTAGTGAGTGTAAGCTACATATACCCCAAGTCATAGAAAATCCAGGACCAGTTTCCAAAAATTTTACACCTGTTGAAAATACGGATTGTGATTTTTATGTTTTTGGGTCATTAATGACTCAGATGTCTTTGAGGCCCAGTACCGATTATTTGGATAATGATCTCAATTTGCTCAGTGTACCTTATGATCGAGACGATGAAACTTCGCACAATCAAAATTTGTCAAAGTTGTCACATGGTGTTATGGTTACAGCAACGTCTACTGAATCTTTTGATGTTTCTAGTTTACTTGATAAAATTCGAACTGAAATTCCATCTGACCAAAAGCAAAAATTACTTGAAATTTTGAATAAATATGTTGATTATTTTACAGAAGGTATTCCAACTACTTGAGCAAAAACTGGTGAATTTAAATTGCGATTGATTGATCCTTCCAAAATTGTTCATCGTCGTCCTTATAATTTGAGTCCTGCCCAAAGAGCAGTAGTGCGTGAACACATAGCAGAATTAGGAAAAGCAAATATTATTTGTCCAAGCCAATTGCCATTTGCCAGCCCAATACTGCTTCTACCGAAAAAGACTGGTGGTTTTCGCACGGCAGTAGATTACCGCCAACTTAATGCTAATACAATCCCTGATAGGTTCCCCTTACCGCTTATAGTAGACCAAATTGCTCGTCTCAAGGGCGCGCGGTATTTCAGTATTTTTGACATGGCCATGGGTTTTCATCTCATCCCTTGTGAGGAGTCATCCATTGAAAAATTAGCTTTCATTACTCCCGATGGAACCTGGGAACCCGTTGTTATGACTTTTGGTGTTCGAAACGGCCCATCTGTTTTTCAGCGAGCGGTTGCCAATGCCCTTGTGACCTCATGCACAGTTATGTAGTCTGTTTCATGGATGATTTGCTTTGCATTGCTAGTAGCGTTGAAGAAACTCTGATCCGATTAGACCATGTTCTTTCAGTTTTGACCAATGCTGGTTTCTCTTTCAAACCCAGTAGGTAAATGTGCATTCGTAGTCACAAAAATAAAATACCTTGGATACGAAGTTGAAAATGGCGAGATTCGTCCAAATGCATCCACAGTCGAATCCTTGACCAAACTATCCCCTCCACAAACAATACGCGAACTTCGTCAATTTTTGGGACTAGCTTCCTATTTCCGTTCCTTCATCAAAGGGTTATCTCAAATCGCAGCTCCACTGTTCGTTCTTACCCGAAAGACACCAGACAATTCCAAAATATTAGACTGGACTGAGAATCATGAAACCATTCGTCAGCAGTTAATATCATATCTGACAACTTCCCCTGTACTAGTGATTTTCAACCCAGATTATCCAATTGAATTACACACGGTCGCTAGTAGTTTAGGATTTGGAGCGGTTCTTTTGAATACTATTGACGGAAAACCCAGAGTAGTCGCCTATTTCAGTAAGAGATCAACACCAGCTGAATCAAGATACCACTCTTACGAACTTGAAACGTTGGCAGTAGTTTATGCCATCAAATTTTTTCACAACTACTTGCAAAGCTATCATTTCACAGTACTTACCGATTGTGTCTCTCTCAGTGCTACTCAAAGAAAACTGGACCTTATCCCCCGTGTCCAACGCTGGTGGGCTTTCTTACAAGGTTATGATTTCACCTTGAAATTCCGGAAGGCCAATTCCATGCAACATGTAGACTTTTTGAGTCGCAATCCAATTGATCCAATTGAAAAAACTTCTATGGAACCCTCAACTACCCCTATCATTTTACAAAACGTCTCATCCCTAAACAATATTGTCGATGAGTCCACACAATCTAAAATCAGACCTCACGGGAAAAAACGTACCACTTCTAGATTATCTTCCCAACCACCTGTTTCACACCGTGTAGACCTAACTAGTGTAGGTACTGATTGGTTAATTGCAGCCCAACAGGGCTTAATTGCAGCCCCTTTATTGTTGATTTAAAATCAAAACTTTTATCAGATGACGTGGATGAGGAGTTGTCCAATACTTACGAAATTCGATCAAATATTTTATGTCGCAAAATTCAACGTAATCGGCGCACTCGCACTCTTCCCATTGTTCCTCAGCGGCTTCGATATTCAGTAGTAGCCAATGTTCATGAGTCATTGTTCCACCTTGGTATTGATAAAACCTTGGAAGCTATATACCAACATTATTGGTTCGAAAACATGTCTCGTTTTGTAAAGAAATTCGTCGAAAACTGTTTAGTCTGCAAGGTGGCCAAAAGTGAAAGTGGCCCCCATCAAATTGAGTTACACCCAATCCCGAAAGGAAATATTCCTTGGCACACTATCCATCTAGACGCCACAGGAAAATTAACTGGAAAAAAAGATAGTAAGGAATATTTGTTTGTTATCATCGATTCATTTTCAAAGTTCTGTTTCTTGCACCACTCTCGTAGCCTTGAATGTAAAAATACTGTAAATTCCTTAACTGCTGCTATTCATTTATTTGGACCCCCTATTCGCATTATTTGCGATCAAGGAACTTGCTATACCGGAAAAGAATTTTGTGAATTTTGTGAAAGTCATCAAATTGATTTTCATTATGTGGCCACAGGTGCCAGTCGTGCAAACGGCCAAATTGAACGATTGATGAGTACAATTAGGAATATGCTAACTGCAGCCGAAAACGACGAAAACAAATCATGGCAGTCTAGCATTGGACAGATTCAGTTATCCCTTTACATGTTAGGACGTGAGTCTCGTCCTATGGGATTGATATCCATTACAGAGCAAATTGTTGATCCTATTCCTATTAATCTTTCTGAAACTCGAGAGCTATTTGCTAAGCTCATGTGTGACAAAATTCGTTTTGATGAGAATAAAGCTACTGTACATCCTTTTGAAGTGAATGATTTGGTCCTTGTACGCCAAGAGGATCGTAACCAAACTAAACTTGATAATAAGTATCGCGGTTTGTACCGCATTGATAAGGTGCTTCCTGGACACAGGTACATAGTGAAATCGGTTGATGAAAGTCAAAAACGTAAATTGAAATTCGCTCATGACCGCTTACGAAAAGCACCTGCTATTGGGGCAAATGACCCTGGGTTGTCTGAAGACGATGAATGATTCAATAATTTTTTGGGTTGTTGAACATTCTGTTAAAAATAGTTCATAATATATCACGATCAAGTATTTCTTTCTTCCCATGTATGCAGTGGTTCCCTTTTCGTGAGAGGATGAGTTGGGAAAAGAGTGTTCTACCCCTTCCCTACCTCTGCCGGAGGAACTGTTGTGGAACCGTTAGTTTTGGTTTTTGTTTTTGGATTGCGGAAAAGATTGTTCTATCCACTTTACAAGGCGGAAGCTGTTAAGCTGACAGGTTTGGGTGTTCATATTTTTGTCCCGCTATATACACCTTTTCTGTCAGGCTGTGTTAGCGAAAAGAGTATTCTATCCTATCACTACCTGTAAGAAATGATGTTTGTGCTTGCTATTCGGTTCAGTGCAAAGGGACCGGATCAGCTGGAGGGATTTTGGTTATAATAACCTGAATTTTGGCATGAATACTTGCAAGCTAAGTTGCTATTGGTGCTGTGCTATCTCAAGTGTTGGAATGCAAGGAACGCGTCATAGCATACTTCAGCCGGTGTATGTCTCGACCAGAAAGGAATTATTGTGTGACGAGAAAGGAGCTGCTAGCTGTTGTGGAGGCAGTGAGATCATTTTACCATAATGGTCTAGACAACGGACACAAGTTAGTCATTCGGACAAACCATTCATCTCTCAAGTGGCTGATGAATTTCAAAATGGTTGATGGTCAGCTAGCTCGATGGATGGAAAGATTGGGGACGTACAAATTGGACATTCAGTACAGAAAGGGTACCACTCATGGAAATGCAAACGGCCTCTCCAGGCGACCCTTTGCAGAGAGTGGTTGTAAACTTTGCGACAGGAGAGAAAGTTGGGCAATTACTGAGACAACAGACCAGCTTATCAACCGAACAGTCCTGGAAAATTGCAATGTTGTTAGTGTACAATCACAGCCTATTCGTGAACATCAACTTGCCGACGAAAATTCACAACCAGTTATACAATGGCTGGAGGATAACAAGCGACCCATATGGGATGTTCAGACAGGTATGAGTGCTACAACACGAGCATACTGGGCAATGTTTGATTCCCTCTTCTTGGAAAATGGAATCCTGCACCGTAGATGGGAGAGCCCTAATGGGAAGTTTGTGCGTCCTCAGGTAATGGTCCCACAAGATCTGCAAAGTGAGGTTTTCACTAGAGGTCATGAGCCAGCTCATCTTTTAGAAAAACGGACCCTGACGCTCCTCCGCAGCAAGTTTACCTGGGATGGAATCCACCAAGATGTTCGGAATTGGTGTAGAGCTTGTGAGCAGTGTGGTCGACGCCGTGGAGGCCAGAAAGTAGCTAAAGCTCCCCTGCAACCCTCGTCCTGCGGTTATCCCTTCCAAAGAGTGGCTATTGACGTGTTTGGTCCACTCCCAATGACAGCAAGAGGAAATCGGTATGTCCTTACTATTGTTGATTCCTTCACTAAGTGGCCCGAGGCAATACCACTCCCTAATCAACAGGCAGAGACAGTAGCACAAGCATTATTGGTCCATGTGGTCTTCCGCTTTGGTATCCCTGAGGAAATCCACTCAGACCAGGGAAGAAATTTTGAGTCAGCCCTTTTCCAAGATGTCTGGAAACAGTTAGGAATAGATAAGACGCGCACTACTCTACTCCTCTACACCCCCAAAGCGATGGCATGGTGGAACGACTACACCGCACCCTCTATGAATGGCTCTCCAAGATGATTCAGGATCACCAGCGCGATTGGGATGTTCAACTTCCTGTAACGCTTTTAGCATACAGGGCATCTGAACACTCAGTCACAGGCTACACGCCCTCCTACTTGATGTTTGGACGAGAACTCATCTTGCCCCCAGACCTGCTATTTGGACGGAACCCAGCTGAACAGGAATTACATCAATTTGCGGATGATCTTAGAAAACGTCTCAATCAAGCTCATCAGTCAGCACGGGGTTCCATGAAGTTATGTGCGGACGATATGAAACGTCGCTTTGACTCAAAAACCATGAAGCGCAAATACCAAGCAGGAGACAGAGTATGGCTCTACAACCCAAGAAGGATGAAAGGACGCAACCCCAAATTGCAGTGCCCTTGGGATGGTCCATACACGGTGGTCAAGCGCCTGAATGTCGTGGTCTATCGGCTTCGCAGCTCTCGAGGTGCATGGAAGGTCGTTCATGCGGATAGGCTCACGCAATACTGTGGGGTGGACCCAAATGAGTAATTGGAAGAAGTGTAGAAAGTTGACTGCATTTTGATTACTTAATTATAAAATCATATGAATTAAGTTGCTATGACTAGATAAAAGAAGACACGAAAATTGGAAGAAGAAAACAGAGTTCTATGTAGTTTGTATAACGAAAGTTCCGTCTTGTCACATCACTACAATAACATAATCTAGTATACAAATGACTACTGAAAAACCAAAGTTGATGGAAATAATTCACATTTTAAAATCAATGCGTCCTTTTTAAAGCTACATTTCAATGGTTCACTCCGATGAGTAGCATCAGAACCGATCAACATAGAAATCTACCGGGTACCTTTGGAGTTGTCTAATAAAGTTCTGTTTGGTAGATATACAATCACGTTTCATTCGGAAAGTATAGGATTACCTGGTTCTTTCCTATTTACGAACATTTCTTACTCGATGATCGTCACGATAAAGGAGGAGGTTTCAGGAAATTTTGTAAGGCTATAACCATTCCAGGAACTTTGCGTCCGTAGTGTGAAAAAACACATCGGATTCGGTGTAGCGGTGATGGAGTAATATATTTATCAACCACACATTCACCAATATGGTAAGGGATTTCCCTAACTAACAAATACAAAAAGATACCTATTTGTAAATAGGTAGATACTACTTAAATACATATTAGGTGCATGGCTCATGAATTATAATAGGGATGGTAATACTAATTTTTATTGTTTTTTTTTTTTCATTCGAAATTTCCATCTCAAGGATGGGGAGTAGAGAAGGAATTGGGACCAGAGAATTTAAAGGGAAATTTGACCAAGAAGCCCAAGAAGCTCGACGCTACTGTTGTCTCTTTCAACAAGTGCGCTTTTGACTGGGTTGGAACAAATATAACCACCTGGAACCCAATTCAAATCTGTACGCAAACCAGGAGGATACATGATATATCACAATCCGCTTGCAAGGTAATTGCAGCAATTCACTTTTGTATTGCCGGTAGTCGATCAGCGCTCTCAATTTCGTATACCATCCCCTGGATGAGTAGTCTAGGTGTAAGACTTGCCTGTTTTGTTGCTGACTTTTGAATCCTAGCGCGTCAATAAGTGAATACAAAAGTCATTGAACCATTTATCTACCTACTCTAAAAATGATGGATACGCCACCTGAATTTAAAAACGCTGCAAATCATTGCTCAAAGGTTTATTATTTTCTGTATAGATCACCCTTCTGTATAGATCTTCCCCTACCAACCATAGGTACCTACTACCTACTAGGCCATTTTTGAAAATTTTCATCCCCAACCACCAATCAAATGGAAATGAAGGGTTGACAATTTCAAAAATGCCCTAGTAGGTAGTAGGTACTTATGGTTGGTAGGGAGGAATCTTTACAGAAGGGTAATCTATACAGAAATTAATAAATCTTTGAGCAATGATTTGCAGCGTTTTTTTTTTACCTACCAACTTTTTTACCTATTTTTTCAACTACCAACTATTGATAGGTACTACCCACCACATCATACTGCCTTTACACCTTCACAATCAAGTTTATTAGAAAGAACTAAACGCTTCACATCCGATACGAAAAATAAGAAGCTGCAAATGGAAATTTGATTACTGGTTGCTCAGAAAGCAAAACTGAATACATAACAAATCGAAGAAATGAACAGCGATCGCATTTTAGTCAGATGAAATTTGAAAGGCGATTAGACCTCTTTTGTCATTCACACTCGTGATTCTGTTTTATCGGAGGAAAACCCTTAAGTACTCGTGGGGAGCGAACGGATCGTCCTACGGAGCTCCGGGTGGTCTATTGTTAAAAAATTAATACTATTTAAAATTGGTGAAAAAACGATACCTACCTTTATTTCGAGAGTTTTCGAGCTAGGGCATTCTTGAAAATTTCAACCCTTAATTTCCACCACTTAGAAGTGACTGACATCAACCAAAAGCTTCGCGGCACAACTAGACCCCAAATGGATCCCATACATCAAATTTGAACCAAATCGGATCAGTGTTGCAAAGAAAAGTGCCGCGTACGGCGGACGAACCGGAAATGTTTTATTCGATTTTTGGATTCTACGTACCTTGAAACGTAAAACAAAAAATTTTGTCGGAAGGTTAATTTTTTTTCTTGCTCGATTCCAAAGGCTCATTATTGGAAATAATGAACCAAAACGAGTGTTATTTTGAAATATTATCACCATAAGTAACCTACCTATTTATTGACAAAAATGGAACGACATTCACATTTTTCTCACAACACACCTGATAATAACTCGCCCTATTGTAACACCTTCTCGTCTACGTGTTTTCGGGTCTAAGATACGAACCGGTACTTGCGGGAAGATCGTGAGTTCGAATCTCGGGTGCCAGGCGCGTTTTCGACCGTTTTCCCCCTACGAGGGGAGGCCGAAATCATCAGAATATAATATATTTGAAGAAATATTATTTTGATATTCCTTTTGGATGACAGATGATGATGTCCGCGACCCCAGGAAAAAGCAGCATTTCAACCTGAAATGGTTTTTTACTAACTACTTTACTAGTAAGTAAGTAAAGTAAAGTAAACAACCATCTCAGGTTGGATTTTCGTCCGACTGCCATTCCTGGCGTCGCGGACGTCATCAGCTGTCTTCCTAAGGGAAGATCAGAATTTGTTCTTCTCAGACCCAGAAACGCCTCGGCGAACGATCTCGGCTATCCGCACCACCAACTACTTTACTATTACTATTAATAATTTCTCTCCCTACCTTTATTGACAATATTGTGTATTTCAGGGAGATTCCGGTGGCCCAGTTGTTTGGCTTGATCCTCTAACCAACAGGTACACCCTTGTTGGTATCGTTTCCTACGGTCACCCTTTTTGCACCGCTGAGAAGCCCAATGTGCACACCAGAGTTGTCTCTTTCATTCCATGGATCCTTCAGCAAATCGGTAATTGTCATACGTGAAATAATGGGATATTTTTATTTATTTTTAATCTCCCCTCAAAGACGGAGGGGACACGCCATAATGAATAAAAGTCCATTCATGCAGCATGAATTAATCAGCGAATTTTCAAAGAAATCTTTCAGTTGAAGGTATGGTTGAGAAAAGAAACAATGTTGTTGCAATTTCTTTTAGAAATTTTTTATTTTACAAAATTCTTGGTTTTTCCGATTTTTAGTAAAGCATACCAACGTACTGTATGAACTGGGTATGCTTTGAAGATGTTAGGAGTTCATATTCATGTTCTACTCGTCTCCACGAACTCATAGAGTACCCACATCGCTATAGTTGATTTTATTCGATTTTCAGTATACCTACCTACCATACCAACATACTCTATGCACTGGGTATGGTTTGAAGATGTTAGGAGTCCATATTCATGTTCTACTCGTCTCCACGAATTCATAGAGCACCCACATCGCTATACCTAGTTGATTTTATTCGATTTTCAGTATACCTACCATACCAACATATTTTATGCACTGGGTATGGTTTGAAGATGTTAGGAGTCCATATTCATGTTCTACTCGTCTCCACGAACTCATAAAGTACCTACTCACAGGGCTTTTCCATTTCTGGGTAGGTACAACAAATATACGCACGTATTCATTAGATATATAAATAGATACATACTTTTCCTAACGTTGGACAATTTTCATTTTTGAAAAAAGCATTGATATCAGAAATTTTGTGCTGAATCCGAATTTACCATAATATGGTAATATATTATATTACCATGATTTTGAAATTAATAACCACAAAAAACGGGAAACCCCATTTTTTTGGACTTTTTTGGGACTTTTTTTGAATTTTGGACCACTTTGGATTGTCCAAAATTGCTGGTTAACGAACTTGACCTATTGTTTATTGTTACGAACATTTTGGCACAAACTAAAAAAAATATAAACAATTAGGTTTATAATCTCAAGTTATTGTGCGGATGTGTATATTATACACATGTGATTTTTCGAAAAACTTCAGGGATCGTTTAAGAATGTTCCAAAACGGATTTCAGTGTAAAAAATTTTCGAAAAAGTCGATTCTAGAAATTTTGAAGCCATTGCAATAGCTTCATTTTCCTTGAAAATTTACTAAAAGAAAAAAAATCAATTATTAATGGGGAGAACACCCAGAACTCACTTGACGCCGGTCCTAGGAATGAGGGATGATGAAGGATGGTTTGGGGGGGGGGAGGGGGCCGAAAGATGAAGGGAAGTACCTTCATAAACACATTGAGCGGTGTGAATAAAAACGAGTATTTACTTACAAGTAAAGTGAAACGAGTATTTAAACTCCAAGTAAACCGATGTGAATAAAGCGTCGAGTTTACTTGTGACCGTGTACTCGTCAACCCGAGGGTATACTAGCAAGTTGTCGAGTGAATGTAGAATCCTTTGAAGTTTCTAAAATTTCAACTCGAAAGAGAAATTTGCTGGTTAAAAGTGGCACAGTTGAGGTGAGAAAAAAAATGAACGCACAATTATAAAAATTTTGGACTGTAATTAAATGAATCTTAGTGAAGGGTTGACCCAGTTTAACAAAAGGTAGTGTTCTATAAAATTTAGATTTATAGTTTTATCATTTAATGATGTTGTGCCGTTGATGAAGCCTCCGGGGGGACGTGGTCCGCGCGGCGATCAGCCCCAAATGGTCGGTCGGGTTTGACCCAATTAATCAAAATGTTGATTCAAAAGGTGTACTAAGCTGGGTACCTGGGCTTTTCCTTTCCAACCTGGCTGTTCTTCCTGTTGTCAGGACGTTGAAGAAGGCAGCAAATTCGTAGCTGGCAAGGTAGATACACCGGCAGCAGAGCAGGGTTGACGCGGTCAGACACTCCTCAAATTTCAGGTTGGCCCTCAAATTGAACAAACAGGGTTTCCACGTGGAATTTTTTTTGGAACAAGGGAAAAGCGAGAAAGAGACGTGCACATACGAGGTCAGAGGCGAGAGAGATACTGGCCCAAGGCCATCCCAGTTGGGCCGTAGGAAAGGGAAGCAGATAGGGCCTTTCAGGTTGAAGTCCTGGAGATGAAACTTGACACTTCACTTCTTATTACTTATTATTGTTTACTCTTAATTCTATTAATAACCGATTCTACGTGCTAGGTGGCGTCAACACAAGTATTTGGGTCATTCCACGAAACTAGGGAATTTTCAGTCCTCTCTCCGTAATTTAGATTTGGATGGACCTAAATTTTTCGTTTTTTTTCCGCTTCATTAAAAGACTGTGTCACATTTAATCGATCAAGTGGCTTCCTTCCATTAAATTTCAGGTATCCAGAATAAATAATAAAGTAGCTTAAAATCTATCTCCCTCCCTTGTCCCACACCATAGGTTTGCGTCTGTCATCACCACTAATCTTCACCCTCAAGCAATACAAATTTAATGCTTCACAGAAATATTTTAGGCATCCTCTCTATTTTACTTTTTTAAGACAAACGACCACCTGGTGGGTACTAGGAGGATCCTGTGGTCGGTTATTTGCCTGTCCCACAGCTGGATCTCCCTCACACTATTTTTCTTTAGAGTCCGTGGATAAAGGAGATCGTATTGGACCGTCTTTTGTTTTGTACGTTAGAGCCAGGAGTTCAGCTGAACCAAACATAATTCGCTTCAGTCCTCATTCTCGGTCCATTTTTGTTTAGCGTGAATTTTAGCTACGAAAACGGTGTTTTAGAGATGGGCAAAACGGTTCACCAAGAAGAACGGCTCTGAGCGCTCCGCTCATTCAAAAGATCCGGATCTTTTCGACGGATCAGTGGCTCTTTTTGGTTTTTTTGAGCTCGTATTTATTGTAGAGATGAAAATACGATGAAAAACGCTACAAATTGTTACACAACGGTTTATTTTAGTTCTGCCCGGAAATGTTTATTCGATTATTGGATTCTACACTACCTTGAATCCTAAGCCATGAAATTTTGAGGGCGAGAGGGAATAATTTCTCTGTTGCTCGATTCCAATGGTTCATTATTGAAAATAATAACCCATAAAGCGCTGTTGTTCAATAAAGATGCTCAACAAATCCTTCAAAAATCAACGAAAATTAATAAATGAACACGATTAAAGCAATGAATAAGTACCTAAGACTTGAAAATACAGTTTTTTGGTAAAATATTTATTTATATGAAATCTGCATTTTTTTATGCCTCTAATGACAAACCACAATTTTAAAAAAAATTTCTTAGTAGGTAGGTATAACATTTTTATAATATAACAATTTGATGTAATATCGTGTTATTCAACAAAGAAAATTGAGGTAACCAAGGTGAAAGAGAATAAACGAACCAATAAGTACGTAAGCTTCAATATTGATAATATTGGTAAGATAAGGCTGTGCTTTTGCTTGCCTTTTGAACTTGTATCAGAAAGCTCCTCACAAAAAATCATGATGTAAAAATCAAACAGGGAGAAAAAAACAACGGAAAGAATCAGAAAGTGGGTCACAGTAAACACTGGAAAAATACGGTAAAGTTTACGACCGAAAATACAATAATGTATGTGGTGGTACGATACAATTCCGCAAAATTGTATTGTTTGATCGACTTATATCGTATTTTCCCTCGGAATTATCGTACGGGTTGGCAACAGTGAGCTGACGAAAAGGAGGTCCTAATTTTCCCGAATACTGCCGATCTCAAAACAACCGAAGATCGAAGAGCCGCCGTTCATTTATTTTACTGGATCTCAAGAGATCCAAAGATCGAAGAACCGCGATTCATTTGTCATTTTTACTGATCCGCAGTTCACTCGCTCTTTTGAAGAACCGATCTTCACCGAACACTACCAGCACTGAGCTCAAAAGATCCGAAGAGCCGCGGTTCTTTTTTACTGACCCGTGGTTCACTCGCTCTTCTGAAAGACCAGGCTCAAAGAGCCGGATCTTTAATGAGCGACCCATCTCTACGGTGTTTCTCAGTTTCGATCCTATCTCCCTCACTACGAGAAAACATTGGCAAGGAAAGTGATTAATAATCACTGATTATGTTTCATGTTGTTAACGAACAATGTAGTAGCCATCAACCTCGATAAAAAATGTTTTTTGGAGTTGATAAATTTTTTATTCCACTTCGATTAAATTCGATATTTCACTAGAATCCTATCTCCCTCATACTATCTCCCTCACTTTTTTCTATGGTGAGGGAGATTGATTTGACGTGAGGGAGGATAGATTTTCATTCACTAGGTAGGTAGGTAGGCACCTATCTAGATTATCATCTAGACTGCAGGGTTGAGTTGTTTGAGCCTCTTTAGGCTCATTGCCGAGTTTGCCATCGATCTAGAAACATGTTTCAATGTAGGCATTCTGGATGTAGATCATCAATGATGAAGTTTTATCAATGCAGTATAAAATTTTAAATAATGCATATAAAAAAAAGAATCTGAGCGTTTTGCTTCCAAATTGCCAAGTTGAGAGCATTATTTTCACTTTACAAGCATTTAACAAATCAACAAACAAGTATTTAACAAGTCTGAGAGTCGGTCTGTGTGTCGGGGTTGTGCGGAGTGGGGTGTAGATGGTCCCCTATGAAAATCATCTATCCCAAATTGATGGTACCCTCTGAGCACATTTTCCATTCAAGTTCAATGAAAATTTCAGGAATTGTTCAGGTTTGCGTGTAGATGGCCCCCTATGACAATCATCATCCCCGGATTTATTGTAGTCGCTGCACGTAAAATCCTGGAAACAACCATATCTTCTACACGTTTTATCCGAATCGGGTGTCATTTTCGGGGATGGTGTTTTTGGGACTATAGACGGTCTTTTATCATCGGTATGGTGATGTGCGCTTGCGGCATCGTGAAATCCTTGATATGCTTAACTTCTATAGTGTTCATTCGATTTCAATGGCATTTCCAGGGGTTTTGTGGTTGAAACTCTGGACTGTCCCTTTAAGTGTCATTGACCATCAATTCTGGAATATGGATTGAAATTTTGAGATTATTTACTATTATCTACTATTATACATGTGTTTTATGAAAACAAGTTCCATGCATTATTTTTACAAACCTAATAACTTTTTTAATTCGTTGATAAGATGAGATTTGAATTGATAGTCGAGATGAGATGTCATGCTTAGGTAGCTCGGCATTGAGTATTTCGAGGCTCATCATAGTTTGACGGGTAACCCGGTTACGAGCCTTTCCAGGCTCATTCATAAAAAAAATCATAAATAATGACCAGGGCCGTGATGATTTTTTTGGTTATTTTTCCCATCATTCTGAGGATATAGTATAGTACTAGGAAGAAAATATTAGGATTGATTTAAAGACATCTAATTTTGTTTGCGAGTTTGCGGGTAAGTGGTTACATAAATGGGTAGGAAGGGGGCTACACCATTTTTTGTGCTAATTAGGGGAGACATATCACAAGTATAAGTAACCTACCTAGTTAATGAAAATCTATCCTCCCTCACGTCAAATCAATCTCCCTCACCATAGAAAAAAGTGAGGGAGATAGTATGAGGGAGATAGGATTCTAGTGAAATATCGAATTTAATCGAAGTGGAATAAAAAATTTATCAACTCCAAAAAACATTTTTTATCGAGGTTGATGGCTACTAGTTGAAGGCTACTACACAGACAGACTCGGAACCAAAATTGTTCAGAAAGTTGTTAAACGCAAAACGCGAGTGGAATTTTTGAATTTAGATAACTTTTTTTTTCATCCTTGAAAAGTGAAAACAATGCTTCCGCTACCTTGGTAGACTCGGAAGCAAAATTAGCATCGTAGTGGGCAAATGGGGGGGATAATATTCACAAATTATCCAATTTTTCAGTTTCTTTATAGCTTACTGATTGAACCCAAGCTTTAAAATTGAGGAAAAATTCTCATTATGCCTCCAGATTTTCATGATTCGCATATTTCGTGGTTTTTTTTTTTTTTTTTGATTTTGAATACGGATGTGAACTTCGACGGACTGCCTACCAAAAGTAATAGATAAAAGTTTAACGTTTCGATGTTTTTTGATGGAGGGGTTGCACTATTTCTTGCCTAAAATACTAAATAAATTACATCAAGTGAAACAGTTTTATCGCTTACCAACTGATTTAAATTGACCTAATGCTTATCCAATGGGACGTCCCCTATAATGCATGCATTACTTGACAATGAGCGGTGTGAATAAAAACGAGTAGGACAAGTAAATACTTGAACATCAAAATCAAAAGAACTAGTAAACGCCGAAATTGAAGTGAATAAAACAAGTATTTACTCTTACTCGCGAGTGAATACTTGAGAGGCTAGTAAAACCCGGAAAAATGCCAATTGCCAAATGCGTTTCCTATCTCCCTCACTGGACATCTATCTCCCTCACTCTCCAATTTAACAAAATTTCAAAATTTCACTGAAACACGCAATTTTATGAAGCAATAATGGAACGGTAGCTATTATACAACCTCCAAAATGAAAATAAAAAAAAAATCCAAAAGTATAATTTGAATAATGGTGGTTGTGGCCTCCAAAATTCCTTAATTTCGTGGAATGACCCATTTACTCGCGAGACAACTGAATTCACAAAAAAGCAAGTAAATACTTGTAAATGCTTGTAGCGCGTAATTTTTTCATTAGCGTCACAAGTCATCTGAATGTTTATTGTTGTTTTTCCTTTTCTGTTCACATACTCGTCGCCGAATTCCGAAGGTTTCATATTATGCACGTGAGTGCGATCTATAGCACCAATGACAGTCGGAATGCGAAATTTTGAAGCCCAATCTGCCTTGGCCTGATCCATATCTTCAATAGTGCGTGGAAATTTAATCCGATCTTCAGACTTCGACACTATTTTATCCAATACACTTGAAAATGTTCTGCTGACGAACCAACAACCCCCATGTCGTTGGCAACACCACTTTGGAATCCTGGATCACTAACGTATCTCAGAAAAATTTCCATCTTTTTCCGTGCAGTTAATCCTCCACCCCTTGCATCAGTGTTCTCATCAAAAAGTGCGAAGTGAGAAAATCTACGTTTTCGCTCTCAAACCGTAATAGTCCCTTAGCTAGATCGGGACTTATATCACGCCGGTCTCTATAACGTTTCACACCACGCAGGTTCATAAATGCAGCCATTTTTCGTGTACAAGTACCACTGCAAGTCTGGGGTCGGGTTGACTTGCGAATAGACGAGTATTTACTAGTAGTTGCTACAGAAGTATTTACTTGCGTTCATTCACACCAAAATTGGCATTTTTCCGGGTTTTACTACCCTCTCAAGTATTCACTCGCGAGTAAGAGTAAAAACTTGTTTTATTCACTTCAATTTCGGCGTTTACTTGTTCTTTTGATTTTGATGTTCAAGTATTTACTTGTCCTACTCGTTTTTATTCACACCGCTCATTGTCAAGTAATGCATGCATTATAGGGGACGTCCCATTGGATAAGCATTAGGTCAATTTAAATCAGTTGGTAAGCGATAAAACTGTTTCACTCGATGTAATTTATTTAGTATTTTAGGCAAGAAATAGTGCAACCCCTCCATCAAAAAACATCGAAACGTTGAACTTTTATCTATTACTTTTGGTAGGCAGTCCGTCGAAGTTCACATCCGTATTCAAAATCAAACAAAAAAAAAAAAAAAAAAAAAAAAACCACGAAATATGCGAATCATGAAAATCTGGAGGCATAATGAGAATTTTTCCTCAATTTCAAAGCTTGGGTTCAATCAGTAAGCTATAAAGAAACTGAAAAATTGGATAATTTGTGAATATTATCCCCCCCATTTGCCCACTACGATGCTAATTTTGCTTCCGAGTCTACCAAGGTAGCGGAAGCATTGTTTTCACTTTTCAAGGATGAAAAAAAAAGTTATCTAAATTCAAAAATTCCCCTCGCGTTTTGCGTTTAACAACTTTCTGAACAATTTTGGTTCCGTGTCTGTCTGTCTGTGTGTCTGTCATGAAATCCTTGTAACGAAATAACTATACAAAGTTATTGTCCGATTTCTATCAAATTTTCAGGGATTGTGCGGGTTGGTGTGTAGATGGTCCCCTATGAAAATCATCCCCTTCAGACTGATAGTAGCCACTGCGCATGCGCAAACGTGAATTTCTTTGTAACGGCCATAACTTCTACATTTTCCATCCGATTTCAATGAAATTTTCAGGGATGTTACAGATTAGTGTTTAGATGGTCATCTATGAAAATCATCATCTTTGCACTGATAGTAGCCACTGCGCATGCGCAAACGTTAATATTCCATCCGATTTAAATGAAATTTTCAGGGATGTTACAGATTAGTGTTTAGATGGTCATGTATGAAAATCATCATCTTCGGACTGATAGTAGCCACTGCGCATGCGCAAACGTGAATTTCCTTGTAACGGCCAAAACTTCTACATTTTCTAACCGATTTCAATGAAATTTTCAGGGATGTTTTAGATTAGTCAAATTTTGATAATATACAAAAGTATATTATCCTTGTTACATTCATGACTTACACATCTTCAACAATCGCAGCCATCATTCTGATGTTGTTGGGGGCCTCTCATTTTAGCTGACACCACTTGCCGTAAATCATCTCTATCATACTTTCTTACCTGCCCTTTCTTACTTGCCCGCCAGGTCTGCTACTTGTCCATGCTGCCATTGACAACCTAGATATCCAGGATAATAGACCTGTCAGGCTACAATGTCGGGCTTCTTACCCTGGTTGCTCGGTATATTGTATAATCTATCCCTTTTAACATCCCAGCTACATTGGTTGGCTACATTGATGAGGAAGAGCCATCCTTTTTGAGAGGTTTAGGAGCCAAATCTTAAATGCTGGAGCTTTCGTTCGGTAAATGATTGAGTGCAAAATTTGGCAAAGGAAGAAGTAAGAGGTGCCTATTACGAGGGTGATTCAAATATATACAGGCCTTTAGTTACTAACATTTTATTTTACATGGAAACAAACAAAAAACCTCTAGGAATACTCTTGCTTATAGACCCCTTGCTTGATAATACAATTTCCCCAACGAATCTTAAGTTTTTAATTCCTTTCTCGAAGAATGATTTCGGACGTGCCATCAGCCAGTTGTGCAAGAAGTTCTGAACCTGCTAATTGTTCCAGAAACGCTCTCCGCCAAGTGCTTCATTGATGTCCAATTTTAAATTTCTCAAACACTTCTTGCCCTTTTGAAGTTAAAAGATAGACTATTTTGAAACGAATGGAGAAGGGGAAATTGAAGAAGTTGAAGTTGAAGAAGAAGGTGGAGGACTCGCTTGTCTGTTGGAAATGAAAACTTAAGGAAGGCAAGGAAGTGAAAACTTACGGTTCGTTGGGAAAAGTGTATTACCAAGCAAGGTGATTCTACTATAAGCAAGAGTGATTCTAGAGGTTCTTTTTGGTTACCATGTCAAATAAAATTGCAGTAACTAAAGGCCGGTTTATATTTGTTCCACCCTCGTATCTGCCATACCCAGTCAGAGGGAGCGTTCTATATCTACCAATCCATTGGTGAGTGAGAGAGTAGTCTGTTCACCACGATAAGTCGCTCTCCCTCTTGTCCCGATCTTTGGAGCTTCATCAACTGTCCGTGTATGAGACCAAATGTTTGCCATCATTCAAGTAGGTACTTACGATATTTTATAAAAAAATAAAATTTTCGTTCTTTGTTTTAGTGACCAGGCCTTCCCCCGTATGCTTCAAGGCCTAAACAGGAATATCAGTTCCATTTTCCAACGGAATGGAATTCCCTTTCATAATTTGTAAATAAAACTTCTTGTTTGAACTGAATGAGTTTTTCTTGCCTATTATTAACTTTTGAAGAAATTTTCATTTTCGAGGTGAAACGGTTCGAGGTGTTTCGAGGTGTTCAAATGGGAATAATATAAGTATATAGATATATAATAGTGTAATGAATAGAAAAACTAAATGAATAAATAAGGCTTTATTCAGCTATAAATGTCAGCATTATAAAATGAAAGTAGAAAACGGAAAAAATAGAATTTGGATGGGACACATCAGAAGCGAAACATGATTAATTTGGAAGATGAAATAATAATAATCTTAGTGAATCATATCAAATAGTAATAATAATACCTATGTTATATTATTATGATTATTAGATATTGCAGATATTATAATATAATAATATTATTATTATTATGTAAATAATTAAATTATCATGTTGGTAAGATATTAGTAAGATATTCATACTGAATTTAAAGCTATAAATTTTCAAATACGAGAATCTTTGGTAGATATTCAATCACTATGGGTACGATACTTACAAAACAGAGCAGTTTAAAAATTCCAACGAGGAAAGGGGTGAGTGGCTTGACTACATGTTATTGTCATAGAATATATTCTCTATTTCCTGTTAAGTCCGGTTGCCATTTTTTACCATAGTTGTAGAAATAGGCTAATTATTAGCCTATAGAATTGTGTAAGAACAATCGATAGATGTTTGTGATAAATAGGTAATGATGTAGCACTCAGCTGTCCTCAAAATTAACTCTATATCTCAATTTTGTGTGTCTTTTCTGTCAGTGTGTTTCTGTCTGCGAATCCTTGAAACCGATAAATTTATACGAAGTTACATTCCAAATTTGAGAATTGCTGTTTTTTTCGATTTTCAATATACCATACCGACATACTGTATGCACTGGGTATGTATGTTTCGAAGATGTTAGGAGTCCATATTCATGTTCTACTGGTGGTGCGGGGAGCCGTGCTCGTTCGCCGAAGCGATTCTGGGTCCGAGACGCGAACCGATCCTTGCGGGAGATCGTGAGTCCAAATCCCAAATCTTGGGTGCCCGGCGCTTTTTCGACCGTTCGCGGCTCACCGCCCCCCTCGTCCAACCCAGGGCGGTGAGGCAATGGCAAGCCATGAGCGAAATCATCAGAACAAATTCTGATCTTCCCTTAGGAAGACAGCTGATGACGTCCGCGACGCCAGAAATGACAGTCAGACGAAAATTCAACCTGAAATGGTTGTTTACTTTTAAGTTTGGTCAGAATGGAGAATATCTTTTCTCAATGCCTTTGGTGAAAATTGTGTATTTTTAGCATACCGAGCTCACGAATTCGGTTACGAAGGAGGACCACTCATGGACTATTACTATGAGAAAGTTCGCCTTCTTCAAATAGCTTATGGTGAACTCTCAGCGCGAGCTTTGAATACCATGATTTTGATGGGACTACCAGAACACATGCAGGAGCTACTTGCAATGGTTAACTGTACAACTAGAGAGGACTTACAAAGAGCATTAACTCGACTGATGCCTTCCCCTTGTGTGGCTGATCAGGTTCAAAGTATTTCAAACTCTCGTGCTCTTGCTCCTACAGAGGAAGTACAGTAGGTAGGTACCTACTTACAAATTTGTTTTCAAATCTATCATTTTCGTGGATGTGTGCGTTTTTATTTATTCATATCCCAGCAGTGGCGCAGTCCAAGGCAAGAAATTACCTATGAAATACGTATTTATTACCTATTTTCTAAATTTAAAATTTTTTTTATACGTGTTTGTGGAAGTTCACGATGGGACACTTCTACAACTTCGAACAGATAGGCGTTTTGTCCAGCGTTGGATCCTACGGGACTTCAGTGTTCCTCAAGCAAATCGATTTATTCTGACAGGTTCGCGAGTTCACGTGGAAACTACAATTCACCAGTTTCATGTCCCTCACGCTGTTGAGCGACTCATCAAGTCGAACAAAGAGATGAACGACTCTATGTACGCACTAATTTCACAACTTGTGGGAAAACTACGTACAAGATAAAATTCGATAAATATGACGAATCTGAGAACATCGAAGACTATCTTTCTCGTTTGTCTACCTTCTACAAATTCGAATCTACAGATGACAACGACAAGGTAGGAATTCTTCTCAATCACCTAACACCCAAGACTTATGCTCTACTTAAAAACTTGGCTCATCCTACTGAGTTAGCTCAATAAAAATACGACCATCTCACTGCCCTGCTAATAAATCACTCGTCTCCAAAACCATTGATAGTACCTAGTAGGCATGCATTCCTCACTCGAAAGCAACACGAGGGAGAATCTATAAATGATTACATGCTTACACTTCGTGAACTAGCAGTACCGTGCCAATACAGTGCCGATGTAATAAACATTTTGTTTAGAGACGTATTTGTTGGTGGGATTAGATGTGAGTCGTTACTAGCCCGTCTCTTTCAACACGATGACATTTACGAATAAAATCACTCGCGATGGGATTGTGAAAAACCATTCTAATAAAAACCACTTCCACTTACTTCTTTCTGTTGATACTTCCATGTCATTTTCACACATTCATGATCCATGTAAAATTTAAAAGTATCTACACTGCATGCAGATACATACATCTGTTCATGGATGTGTCTTATGATGGCAATTTAAATTATGAGCTCACTCATCTGATCAATGACCACTCAGACGCCTTCAGTATTCTCCATTTACCCTGCCTCTCAAATTTCAGCTTCCTGCGTTCAACAGGAGAGAAAATGGCCTCGCAGCTCACTCAGCTGATCAGTGACCACTCAGGCGCCTTCAGCATTCTCCATTGACCCTGCCTCTCAAATTTCAGCTTCCTGCGTTAAACAAGAGAGAAAATGGCCTAGGAGCTCACTCAGCTGATCAGTGACCACTCAGGCGCCTTCAGCATTCTCCATTGACCCTGCCCCTCAAATTTCAGCTTCCTGCGTTCAACAGGAGGGAAAATGGCCTAGGAGCTCACTCAGCTGATCAGTGACCACTCAGGCGCCTTCAGCATTCTCCATTGACCCTGCCTCTCAAATTTCAGCTTCCTGCGTTCAACAGGAGAGAAAATGGCTTCGTAGCTCACTCAGCTGATAAGTGACCACTCAGGCGCCTTCAGCATTCTCCATTGACCCTGCCTCTCAAATTTCAGCTTCCTGCGTTCAACAGGAGAGGAAATGGCCTAGGAGCTCACTCAGCTGATCAGTGACCACTCAGGTGCCTTCAGCATTCTCCATTGACCCTGCCTCTCAAATTTCAAATCTAGTCAATCAATTACCTCAAAACATTTCCTCATATAGGAAGAGTGAAGAAATTGGTATCTGATAATGGTGCTCAATTCACATCTGACGCCTTCAAGAAATTTGCAACCGAACGTGGGATAACTTTGGTAACAACAACCCGGTACCATCCACCTGGAAATGGTCTCGCTGAAAGGAAAATTCGAGACCATTTCTCACTCTTTACCCTCAGTTCAGAGGTGGATGGAAGTCATGCCCCGAGTCCGCAGTGAACCATCTGAACAGATCATATTCCTCTGGGATTGGATGCTCACCACATCGTAAGGCCTTTGGATCCGCAGCTACTTTACCAGCAGACGAACGCTTTGGAGTACCAGCAGGTTTAGTGAAGGAAACTCCCTGGACATCGGAACAACAGGAAGTCTATCGCAATAAAGTAAAAAAGTACTTCGATAAACGACATTCCAACAATATTCCACGACTTGAAGTTGGAAACTCCATCCTTGTACAGCATAGGTATGCTAACAAGACACCAGTTGTTAAAGGGCCATACCAAGTTAAAGAGGTGATCTTCATGAATAACATCCCAAAGACTGTACTGTATGAAGACGAACATGGACAAAGAAAAGCAGCTGCACTCAAGAATATTTTATTGTATCATTGCAGGAGCAATGTTTCTTCTCAGTCGGGGGAAATGTAATGTACCCTCCAGCAGTTATCACTTCTGTTTGATACTAAACTCCAATAAATTATGTTTCCATGGTAACGATTGTAATTAAGATTGAGATATTGAATAAAGGAGACTTGATACTGAGATTAGAAATGAAATATTCGGTGTTCCGTAATTTTATTCTATTAGGATTTTAATACTTCAAGTATTTTATTGTGAAAGAGTCACAATTCAGTTCCATACCATTCTTGCTGCAGTATTGAAAAAGAGAGTCAATATTCGACTGAAGGTCATTAGAATCATCAGAATCCGCCACAGCTCGAAAAATCTTGAGGTCGTCGGCGAACAGGAGAAAGCTAACTCCAGAAAATATATTGGACACGTCGTTAATAAAGACCACAAAAAAAAACGTCTGCCAAGTGGGTGTGGCACATAGCTTCCTCGTATCCATAACCCGATTATATAGATGATCCGATGCATAGTAGTTAATCTCAAAACACCAATCTCTAAGTACCTTCCACTACCCTCATAAGGGACCATCTACACGCTAATCTGGACAATCCTAGAAAATTTCATCAAATTCGGATGAAAAATTAAGTGAGTAGATGTATGTGATTGGATCAAAAAAATACTTAGGCTCGCTGGGATTCGAACCCGCGACCCCTGGGGGACAGTTGAAGTTATGGCTGTTACAAGTAATTCACGTTTGCGCATGCGCAGTCGCTTCTATCAGTCCGGGGATGATGATTTTCACAGGGGACCATCCAAATACTAATTTGTAACATCCCTGAAAATTTCATCGAAATCGGGTAGAAAAAGTGGAAGTTATGGCCGTTACAAGGAAATTCACGTTTGCGCATGCGCAGTGGCTACTATCAGTCCGAAGGGGATGATTTTCATAAGGGAACATCTAAATACTAGTCTGTAACATCCCTGAAAATTTCATTGAAATTGGATGGAAAATGTGGAAGTTATGGCCGTTACAAGGAATTCACGTTTGCGCATGCACAGTCGCTTCTATCATTCCGGGGATGATGATTTTCATAGGGGACCGTCTACACACCAACCCGCACAATCCCTGAAAATTTCATCGAAATCGGACAATAACTTCGTATAGTTATGCGCGTTACAAGGAATTCATGACAGGCAGACAGACAGACAGACAGATAGACAGACACACAGACACACAGACACAGAACCAAAATTTTTCAGAAAGGTCTAAAACGCAAAACGCGAGTGGAAATTTTGATTTTGGAGAACTTTTGCTTCCTCACTACCGAAGGTAGGGAAGCTTTGTATTCGTGAAAGAAGTGAAAAAAAAAATGTCCTCCAAAATCAAAATTTCCACTTGCTTTTTGCGTTTTAGAGCTTCCCGAACAATTTTGGTTCCGTGTCTGTCTGTCTGTCTGTCTGTCGGTCTGTCGGTCTGTCGGTCTGTCTGTCTGTCTGTGGTCAATTCTTGTCCCGGGCAAAACTATACTAACCTGTGGTCCGATTTTGATGAAATTTTCAGGGATTGTGCGGGTTAGGTCCTAGACGGTCCCCTATAAATTTCAGCACCTTCGGACCAATAGGAGCGAGTGCGCATGCGCAAACGTGAATTTCCTGGAACCTCGGTTTCTCGGTTTCTAATGAACCGATTTTGCTCAAATTTGAAGGTTAGTTAGGGACACCCTATAAGTTTCAATCAAATTGGTCAAGCAATAGCCGCTGCGCATGCAATGGAGAATGCTGAAGGCGCCTGAGTGATCACTGATCAGCTGAGTGAGCTCCAAGGCCATTTTCTCTCCTGTTGAACGCAGAAAGCTGAAATTTGAGAGGCAGGGTCAATGGAGAATGCTGAAGGTGCCTGAGTGGTCACTGATCAGCTGAGTGAGCTCCAAGGCCATTTCCTCTCCTGCTGAACGCAGGAACCTGAAATTTGAGGGGGCGGGTCAATGGAGAATGCTGAAGGCGCCTGAGTGATCACTGATCAGCTGAGTGAGCTCCAAGGCCATTTTCTCACCTGTTGAACGCAGGAAGCTGAAATTTGAGAGGCAGGGTCAATGGAGAATGCTGAAGGTGCCTGAGTGGTCACTGATCAGCTGAGTGAGCTCCAAGGCCATTTCCTCTCCTGTTGAACGCAGGAACCTGAAATTTGAAAGGGCGGGTCAATGGAGAATGCTGAAGGTGCCTGAGTGGTCACTGATCAGCTGAGTGAGCTTAAATATTACAGTGGAAGAAAGATAAAGAGGGAGAGGGAGCAAAAACCTTTTCAAGGTATGTCACATTTTAGCCATTAGGCTCTAAGCGGAAATCATCCGGGGGCTGCACCCCCCCGGCGAAGCCCCCGCCGAGGCGCGCAGCGCCGAGTTTTCGCCAACTGATTCTTTACGTCCATGTTACAATGAGTGAGGAAGCTATACTGCCCACCCAACTTGGCAGACGTTTTTTTTTTCGTCCTTGAAAAGTGAAAACAAAGCTTCCGCTACCTTGGTAGACTCGGAAGCAATAGCAGAGGGCCTAAGTGAGAACCCTGCGGAACTCCTGAAGTTGGTGTGAAGGGACCTGATAGAACCCCGCCAATCGAAACCCTCTGACAGCGATCGCGAACATATGAAGACAGCCATTGCAGCAATGGTCCAGTGATCCCAAATGGACAAAGCTTTTCCACGAGCAGATCCAGATTAACTCTGTCGAAAGCCTTACAAAAGTCGGTATGAATTGCGTCAACCTGTCCTCCCCGCCGAAACTCATTGATAACAAACTCAGCAAACTCCAATAAATTTGTAGCGACAGATCTCTTTTTCAGAAAGCCATGCTGATGAGGAGTTAGGGCCGAGGTTATGGAGGGAGTCAAGATTTCAACTACCAGTGCTCCGAATAATTTAGGAATCGTTGAAAGCTTGCATATTGGTCTATAATTAGTGACGAGACTCCTTTTACCCAACTTGAAAACTGGCACTATGAATCCCAGCTTCCATGACTGGGGAAACTGACCCCAGCAAAGTGATAAATTAAATAAGTATGCAATGGGAGTGGTTAGCTGATTACTGCACGACCTTAGAAGGACGGGAGGGATTCCATCCGGACCCACACCCTTGCTCACGTCCAGACCCCGCATCTTCTGCCTCACAGAATCCACAGTCAACTTGATCTCATTTATGCATAGATTGCCAATAGGTTTAGTTGCGCCACTGTCCAGTTTAACATTTGTATATACACCCGAAAAATAACGTGCGAACGCGTTCACAATATCAGCAGGGTTGTCAAATACTGAACCATCTAGTTCCATAACATTAGGCAAACCTGGATCCCGCTTGAGAGAGTTCACAAAAGACCAGAAGGGCCTCACGTTATTCAAATCAACAACGAATTCGATATCCCTTATATAGAGTCGATAACATTCATTAGAGAGCTTTTTGCATTTACATCTTAGTTCAGAAAATCTTTTGTAGCGGTTTAGATCGCCAAAGGCCTTATAGCGATGCGCTTCAACTTGATTAGGTTTCTTAGTTCCTGACTCGTCCATTGAGGAAAATTAAAGGTCGAAGCTGAGACCGTAGGTACACACTCCATGATAGCAAAAAATAGCACAGAATAAAAAACTTCAACGGCATTGTCAAGGTCAAGGCCACAGATACAGGACCAATCGATGTGCTCAAGATACGATCGCAGCTTACTGAAATCTGCCTTTTTAAAATTAAAAGAGGGAGGTACATTTGTTTGCTCATAGGTAACATCCTCGATGTCCAGTATTACAGATACGGAGGGGTGATAACGATCACAATCAACCAGTGAACCATTGTAATCAACCACTATGCTCTCTTCACAGTCTGGAAGATTGGTGAAGACGAGGTCCAGAATTGAGCCGAGACTGTTCGGGGTGAAGTTGACCTGCCGCAGATTCAGGAAGCTGAAGTCCTCTATCACAGCAAGGCCTTGCGTCGAAGAAGCCAACCAACCGTCAGGATCTCCGCGGATATCATCACGAGGAAGGTTATAATCTCCCATTAGAAACAAAGAGGTGTCGGGATTTCTTTTGGTCAACTGCTGAACAAAGGAAGTGTGCGCTTTGTAAACTTCAGGGTGACTATCAGGGGGTATATAGACACAACCCACTATCAAGTTAAAGCCACTAGAGTCCAAGCGCGCAAATACCTGCTCCAGGCCATATTGTCTGCCATATTGTCTGTCCATATTTTCTGCCATATTGGCCATATTGTCAGGACTTTTAGTAATTGTCTGTGTTGTAACTGATCACTCGATCCGAGATTCCTAGCCGCCTACTTTCTCTTTTTGCACGGGATAATAATGAAAATCGGAAAACTAGGAATTAATAAAAAAGCACCTTGTCGAATCGAGATCACAAACAACATTTGGCATCCCGAGTTCAAGTACCCACGACCATGGCAACGGCTTCTGTGGAAAGGACTGTTTGGCGGCGGATTTTGACGATCCTGTGCAAGAATTTTGAAGAGAAGAGCAGGGATGACTTCGACATCGACGAGCTGACCACAGCTTACACGCAGGTGGAGACGGAGGCGCAGCGAGTCTTCGATCTCGACGAGAAGGTGCAGAGGCAGTTGTTGGAGGCAGAGACGTCCGAGGACGTACTGAAGGAAGAATTTACCAGAGTTCAAGAGTATAGAGGTAAACTGTATCTTGTCCAAGCTAAGTATGACCGTCTCACTAAGCAGCAGAATGAAGACGCACGTAGTCATGCAAGTAAATCCTGTTCCGTGCAAACTTCTATAGTAAGAGAAAATTTTGTATGCCTAAAATGGATCCTATTAGGTATGATGGGTCTCTCATGGGATGGATTGGATTTTGGGGGCAATTTCGTAAGATTCATGAAGATAAGGAGTACGATGATAACGAAAAGTTCCAGATTCTGCTTTTATATACTGTTCCCGGATCCAAAGCGTGGAAAATTGTAGAAAGTTTTCCTCTCTCAGGAGAGAATTACAGCAAGGCCTTAGAGCATTTAAGGAGTAGGTGTGCAAAGGAAGAGCACCTGGTAGAAGCTTACGTAAGAGAACTTCTTAGGTTGATAATTAGTCAAGTTCAACAAGCCAATATTCCTCTTTCCTCTTTGTACGACAGCCTACGAACGCAGCTTAGGGCATTGGAGACTCTCGGCGTCACAAAAGACAAGTATGCTGCGATGCTGTTCCCGAAAGTGGAATCATGTCTTCCGGTCGACATCCTCAGAGCCTGGGGGCGACATCAGTCTTTGTCTTCGGAGGCGACATCGTCAACTGGCACGGACCTCGAGGCATTGATGCAGTTCATCAAAGCAGAAGTGGAGAGCGACGAGAGGATCCAACTGGCAACGAGCTTCACGCTTGGAGAGTATAAGAAAAAACCCATAAGTAAGGCGAATAAGCTAGATAAATTTATGGAGCCTAAAGTTGAAGAATCACCTAACATTTCAAGTCTAGATGATAAGAGCTCGTATAAGACATCATGCATTTCTTGTGATAAGGAGCATCAAGATTGTTTGAAAGCGCAGTCATGGCCTCTATCTGAGCGTAAAGACCTGTGTCGTGAAAACTCCTATTCAAGTTTACTAACTTCTACTATTAATGATGAACAAAACAATTATTAAACTTTTGAGGAAAACCTATATTGTATAGAAATTACTTTAGCCAGTGGCCATCCTATTCTCTTTACAGAATCATCCTCTACAAGCACCACGTCCCCGATTCGAACGTCGACCCGCCCAAGTTCTTTCGCTCTTTGTGCGAGCTGCCCCAGATACTCCATCCTAAACCTGCTCCGCAACTCCTCCTTCATTCTACGTCGATATTCTAGCCCCCGGCTCAAATCTGCAGTTTCTAGCACATCACATTCCGGCACACCAGCTTCCTGAACATCTTGAATAAACATCGCAGGTGTGATCGCTGCTAGTTCTCTTGAGTCGTCGGAAATGTACGTGAGAGGTCGAGAATTTACAACTCGTTCAACGTCGCAAAGCACAGTTTCCATCTCCTGGTAACTCAATGTCGTCTGCTTTAGGACTTTCCTCAACAACTTTTTTACCATGCCGATCATCCTCTCCCACCAACCTCCCCACCATGCTGCTGTAGGAGGAATAAATTTCCAGGTAATTCGCTCTATGGTACAATATTCCTGAACCTGGTCCCAATTGACATGTCTGAAAGCCCTTTCTGCACCTATAAAATTTGTCGCATTATCGCAGAAGATAGTCCTAGGCCGTCCTCTTCTCGAAACAAACCTACGGAGTGCTAACAAAAAATCATCTGTGGATAACGACAAAACTAGCTCCAGATGTACAGCTCTAACAACTCCACAAGTGAAGAGACAGATCCAAGCCTTCTTGTTGCCTTTCAAGTGAATCGGCCCCGCCAAGTCAACTCCAGTTATCTCGAACGCTGCTGCATCTCTAACTCGATCTATCAAAAGTGGAGGGGATGGCTGCTCAATTCTTCGTGCATCCTGCCTCTTACAAGTAACGCATCGAGAAATAACTGCTTTGACGGTTCTGCGACCTCCTAAGATCCAATATCGCTCCCTCAACAAATTCAGCAGCCCCTGACTTCCAACATGACACTCGTTCTCATGTGCTCGACGTATGATGAGGTCTACTACAGGGTGATTCTTAGGGAGAACGATAGGATACCTGAAATCATAGCTGTCTGGTCTGTAAGAAATCCTAGTCTTCAATCTGATGACTCCATTGTAGTTCTCAAAAGGTCTCAAATGCGAAATTTGAGGATCCCTAACTCCTTTGAAACTATCTGCCTTAACACTGTTGAGATGGTGTTGTATTGTAGCATTTAACAAGAATGGACTGGAGACTACCCCAAAAACTACTCTGCGATGACGATAGACAATCAATTTGCCTTCCTTATCTTTCCACAAAAATCGCAGAAAATCCCTATCTTCTTTCTTGAGGCTGATTTGTAAAAATGCTCTTCTAATATCTGCCACAACACCAAATTTCTTCATTCTAAACTTGTGAAGTAATGATGGAATGAGTTCTATCAAATTTACACCAGTTTCTAAACAGTCATTCAAGGAAGGAGTTTGCTTTTGATGAATTGAGGCGTCAAATACTGGACGAATTTTCGTAGTAGCACTACTTTCCTTAACTACATGTCTATGGGGAAGATAGTGACCCCAATTAGCTACCTCAGCATCCGGCACTCTCTCTATCACACCTTCCTCAATCCACTCTTCGAAGACTTTGGCATAATCATCATAATAACCATCAACTCTCAATTTCTCTAATGTTGAATTCAGTCTCTTCAATGCTACCTCAAAATAACTAGGTAATGGGGGATGACCTTCTTTCCAAGGAAGTTCTACTTCATAACGTCCCTCTGAATCAACTTTGATGGTATCTGAAAACTTTTTGAAACTTGGTATTCGACCCATCATCGCCCAACCTAGCCTAGTTTGTAGTGCAACGAGCCCATTGGATAGTACTTCTACATTGCCTGTGAGTAATTGGCCTGCAACATCAGCTCCGATCAGCAATTGAACGGGACTGGAACCATTGCCTACGTCCGAGAAATCTATTCCTTTGTCTCGGAAATCTTGCATACCTTGAATATGCAATGGTACATGAAGCAAACTATCACAAATAGTATCTTGATCTATGACTTCAAAATTACAAAGATACTCTTCATCTAGGCTAGAAAAGTGGATACGATATACCTGATGGTCGCAGCTACCTGACCTTTGTCCTCCAAATAACGAATGGACAATTACTTCCTTCCTCACTGGTTTGAGTCCGACAGCGTCTGCTACTGATTTCAAGATGTAAGATCGCTGCGCTCCTGTGTCTACGATGACTCGTAGTCGTCTCGGTGTCTTGCCTTGGAGAGTCACGGTGAGTGTGGGTAGAAGAACTCCAGCTGCTTCACAATTCAGATTCGCCAAAACTCGGTTGTTCTGCTTCACGTCGTTTGAGGAAGTACTATCTGGACCATGTTGGTGTTCTTTAGTCTTCTGAACCTCTCTACAAAATACAACAACGTGTCTTTTTCTATAAACAGAACATTTAGGTTTAAACCTACAATTTCCCGCTATATGATTGGCTTTCAAGCATAAAAAACAACAATGCTTGTCGTTTACTATTTGGGTTTTCTCAGAAAACGACATTTCATCCCTAGCCCTAGCGCTAGAATGTTTGCCTTCACAGAAAATGCATGGAGATGGTTTCTGAGTCGCTAAAAGACTTGATGCGGTTGATGGATTTCTATCTTTCTTTTTGACTATAGATGACTCCGTCTGCTTTTTCGGTAATTTTGGAGTTTTGCCACTAAACCCTGACCTAGCTAGCGAAATTCGTTCTTCGTTTTCCACCTCAGATTTCATGAAGTTCGTGAGATTTTCCAAACGTTTGGTTGGATCTTTGACTTCATCAGAGGACGAATTTCGTTGCCAAGCTCGTAGAAAATCTTCAGGCATGCATGATTCTAACAGTGGAGACAAAATACATGCACATTTACCTGTCGTGACTCCTAGTGTATGGAGCGATCTCAAATAACCCTCTAATTTATCGTAGAGTTGAACGAGTGAAAGTGGATTAGGTTTGTTGTTCTGAATGATTAGTCCTAAAACATTTCTGATGTAAACTTCGATCAAAATGTCTTCCTTACCAAATCTGGACTTCAGTGCTTCTACTACTTTGACATAGTTCTCATCTGAAGGATGATAGCTTTTTACTATGTTCCTAGCACGTGATCCAGGTACGGTAGACTGTACTCCTACAGTAGGAGTACATTGTATTTATCATCAGAATCTAGTGTCCCATCTCCATGAATACGTTTGAACTGGCTCCAGAACGGTAACCAATCCTTGAGATCACCAGAAAACTTTCTCAGCTCTATCTTTGGTAGTTTGAGTTTCCGTGCTTTGTTATTACTGTTGCTCGTACGTTCGGAATGTTTCTCTTCTCTCTCTACTTGTTAAATATCGGCTACTATGTATTTGAGAGTCTCGTACTTACTTATGAGGGCTTCTGTACTCACAACCTTACCATCTATTTCCTCGACAGTCATGTCCTCAAGGTACATTTGTTCTAGCACCTCCTTGTCCTGTGTCCTCAGAGCTTCCCAAGTTGGTTCTAGGATGTTCCAGCCGATCTTGATCCTTGCGATGTCTCGTGGTTCTGCATCCAGCAGCAAGCCAAGAGCTTCCGCCTGTCGGTTGAATGCGATCCGGGCCACTTCTCGTTTTCTTCTCAGCAGGTTCATCTTCTTGAAAAGGGTTTTGTCGACCTAAATCTACTAATTCTTTGCCCCACGTTGGGCGCCAGATGTCGTGAAAACTCCTATTCAAGTCTACTAACTTCTACTATTAATGATGAACAAAACAATTATTAAACTTTTGAGGAAAACCTATATTGTACAATTATTACTTGAGAATATTGACTGACTGCTAATTGACTTAATTAATTTTAAACGACTGCTCCGAGTTTTCTATCTGCCACGTCACATGTCACCTGATTTTCATGTGTCTGGAATATGACTTTTCCCGATCATCTGATGTGGTGGTTGAAGTTGTCGAAATCTTGATTTAGGTAAAACAGCTAATCCGACGCTGACAACCTGGTTACTAGGAAGAGGGCTTGTTTCTGAAGAAATCATCGAGCGCAGGATTGCCGGGCTAGAGTCAAATGCGTAGTTTGTTCAAGAATGCACTATCCAATACTATTCCCCGGAAAAGTAGATCAAAAGGGTGGTCAAGAGGGAAAAAACGCGAGTCTTGCAGTTGCAAACAATACGCCTAACCCGATACTTTTGCAGACGTTGCTAGTAAAGATCAAAAGTAGAGGGGGGATGGCTACAGCGAGAGTTTTGCTCGACTCAGGATCGCAACGATCGTACATCCTATCAAGTTTAGTACAGGAACTAGGACTCAGGAAAGTAGGCGATGAGGTTCTCACGCACAATCTCTTTGGCGGTCTGGAGGCGACGAGAGTCAATCATGGACTCTACAAACTCGCGATTTCCGATTTGGGAGGCAACCATAAGCTAGACGTTCGTTTGCTAGATCAAAATAAGATCTGTAGCTCAGTACCTAGATTGACGGACATGTCTTTCTTGTCTGAACTAAAACGCAAAGGGATTGAGCTGTCGGATGTGGGACCTAACGCGCCGAAGATAGGTATTCTCCTAGAAGCTGACGTCATTGGGAAGATTTTGACCGGGCAAATTGAGCGAACAGAAACCGGACTAGTACTTCAAAAAACCCTGCTAGGTTGTGTCAAGAGGACTACTTCAGTTTTTGAATAACCCCCGTCGTTACCAGCTTGACCGCTTGTTATTGCGTAGTCATGGCAACGCCAATTCCGCGAGCCCGCGACTGCCACGTCACCGCTTCGCGATTCGTCATTCATCCCGATTTTAAAGCAAATAGTCAGTCATGTATTATCTTGAGAATCACGATCAATAAAACAAGTGTTTACCTAAATTTAGTATGAAGTGTTCATTAATTTAAAGTCTTACATGATGCCGAAACCAAAAACCAGAAGAAAGCCGGTACCCGATAGTGATGAAGAAGACGAGGCAAGTGGAGTTCCGAGTCATTCACACTTCAAAGGAGTAAGTAGTGCTAAACCACCGAAGCCATTAATCATTGACGCTAGCTGCAATATGAGTCAAATGTGGAAAATATGGTCTCGAAACTTTGATTGGTACGCCACTGCTTGTTACCTTCATGAAAAACCACCCAATGTACAGGTAGCTACCTTCATGATGTCAATTGGAGAAGACGCTATTGATATTTTTGACTCGTTTGCTCTGAGTGAAACGCAAAGTAATGATTTAGAGACAATAAAACAAAAATTCTCTGATTACTTCGTGAAAAAATCGAACATAACATACGAACGATATCTTTTCAACTCGATCATTCAGGAGGAAGGACAAAAATTTGACGATTTTCTCACAAAAATCCTCACTAAAGCTAATGATTGCGAATTCCGCGACATGAAAGAAGAACTGATACGTGACAGAATAGTAATAGGCATAATTGAAGATCGCGTCCGTGAAAAGCTACTTAATGAAGAAAATTTGACGTTTAACGACGCAGTGAAAATATGCCGTTCAGCCGAAGAAACCAAAACACATTTAACGGGGATATCGAGGAACAAAAAACTATACGAAATAGATCATATATCTCAAAATAAACAATCTTTTCGGAAAGACAACGATGCATTTAAACACTCTTTTCGTAAAAACAACGATTTGTTTAACTGCCGTCGCTGTGGGGAGACTCATGGTAGAATGTCTTGTCCTGCTTATCAAAAGAAGTGCACAAAGTGTTTCGAAATTGGTCATTTTCCTCAATGTTGTAGGACACCAAAAAGAGTAAATAGTTTAAATGAAGAACAAGAAACTGATTCCAACCAAGAACAAATTCGGGAGACACCAAAAATCAATGTTATAGGCAACCAAGATTCGGAGAGTGTGTTTATGGTTAACAGTCTGACCAAAAATAAGTCGAACAACCGCGAGGATTGGATAGAAACCTAGGTATTACCCAACAATGTCAAAGTAGGATTCAAGCTCGATACAGGTGCGCAATGCAACATTATCAATTCAGACATAGCAAACAAAATTTGTTTGCTATGTCTATAGATGGCATTTTGCATTTAATGCAAAATTCATATATCGCCATCTATAGTTACAAACATAGTATCTTATTCGAATGATAAGGTTTCCGTCCTGGGAGAATGTTTCGTCGAAGTAACCAGCAGAAAGGAAACCACTCATCGAATAAAATTCATAGTATTGCCAGATAATTTTCAACCAATCCTTGGATTATCAACTTGTGAAGATTTGGGACTCATAAAGCGTGTTGAAACAACAGAATTCGGAACGTTTGACATGAGCATATTCAACGGTATTGGATGTTTGAAGAATTACCAATATGATATTGATTTGATACCAGAACCAAAATTTAAAATATTTCCTGCTAGAAGGATACCATTTGCAATTAGAGATGAAGTAAAAAAAGAAATAGATAGCATGGTGGAAATGAAAATAATAAAGCCTGTAACTGAACCCACTCCTGCAGTTTCACCAATGATTGTTGTTAGACAAAAGAAAAAATACGCATTTGTTTGGATCCAACAGATCTGAATAAGAATATCCTCAGAAGACACTACCCACTAACGACATTCGAAGAAATTGCACCTATACTTGTAAACTCATCTTGGTTCACCCTGTTGGACTGCAAACGGGGATTCTGGCAGATAAAAGTAACTGAGCGGACTTCAAAATACCTTACATTCTCCACCCCGTGGGGTGGATATTCGTACCTTCGGCTCCCGTTTGGGATCGTTTCAGCACCAGAAATTTTTCAATTCGTTATGTCAAATTTAATTAACGACCTCGAAGGAGTTGAATGTTCCATGGATGATATCTTAATACACGGTAGAAGCAAAGAGGACCTAGCGAAAAAAAACTAGAAAAGTCATGCAGCGTTTGGAAAGTGCTGGTCTAAAACTGAATAAAGCAAAGTCAATTTTTGAGACACAGCAACTACATTTTTGGGATACTTCATCACCAAAGATGGAATTCTACCCGATTCGAACAAAATAGAAGCCATAACTAGATTGAAAACTCCTAACAACGTAACTGAACTTCAAAGACTACTGGGTATGGTAACATATCTTGGGAAATTTATACCCAACCTTGCTGACTTAACGGATCCTTTATGTAAACTTCTATGTAAATCCAATGAGTGGATTTGGGACCATAGTCAGGAAGCAGCTTTTCAAAAAATAAAATCTGCCCTGAAAACGCCACCTGTTTTGAGGTACTTCGATCCTAAATTACCTATAACATTGTCTGTTGATGCTAGTTCCTCAGCTGTGGGAGGTGTTTTACTTCAAAACAATCAACCAGTAGCTTATTCGGCAAGATCTCTGACACCCACACAAATAAATTATAGCCAACTAGAAAAGGAGGCATTGGCAATATCAACAGCCTGTAAAAAATTTCATGAGTATGTCTGGGGTAGCAAAAATTTAACAATAGAGTCGGACCACAAACCACTTGAATCCATTTTCAAAAAACCGATTCAAGATGCACCTCCTCGCCTAAAACGCATTATGCTTGAGATAATCCCATACAACCCTGTCATAGTGTATAAGAAAGGATGTCAATTGTTCGTGGCAGACACCTTAAGTAGAGACTGCTCATTTGAACATACTAATAGCACAGATGACAACGAACTATCACTATACGTGGACCTGGTTGTTCCTATGACTGCTGAACGTCTCTCAGAAGCGAAAAACTTGACTAATGAAGACAAAGAGTTGCAACAATTAAAACAAATAGTACTGACAGGATGGCCAAACAGGAACAATAATCTTGAATCAAGTCTTAAGAAATATTGGAGCTACAGGGATCAAATCTCAGTTCATGACGATTTATTATTCAAAAACGATCGTATCATCATTCCAGAAAAAATGAGAAACCTTGTCTTACAGAAGATTCACTTGGGGCACAAAGGCTTAGCAGGATCACTAAAAATAGGTAGAGACCATGTATTCTGGCCAGGAATGAACGGCGACATAGAAAACTACGTGAGAAGCTGCAAAACGTGTATAAAGTGTCAGAAAGACAATATTGAAGAACAAATCAACCAACAAGAAGCTCCTTCAAGACCATGGAAATTGGTCGGTTCCGATTACTACCAATTACATGGGAAATTGTACCTAGTAACGGCTGATGCATATTCCGGTTTCTACGAGTTAAAACAGCCAACTCAACTACTACCATCAATGAACTAAAAAAATTATTTGCAGTCCACGGGATACCTGATGTATTTTGCTCAGATGGAGGCTCCCCATTCACATCGAGAGAATTTAGAGAATTTACCAATACATGGATGTTCCTACACAGGATTTCAAGTCCACATTTCCCACGATCTAATGGATTGGCTGAACGTTATGTTCAGGAGGCGAAGTTACTCCTCAAAAAAAGCTTCGAAGAACGATCAGATCCATACTTAGCGTTACTTCATCAAAGAAACACTCCAAGACACGGCATGGGTTCTCCTGTACAGCGCCTGATGAGCCGCAGGACGAAAACTTCAATACCTACTTCTCAATCATTACTATTACCTCAGGTTATCCAAAATTTTACAGAATCACTGACCTCTCAAAAAGAAAAGGAGAAATGGTTCAGCGATCGAACGAAGAGGAAGCCTACTGAATTTGAAATAGGAAACCACGTATTTCCAAGAGTCGCTCATCGAAATTGGCAACCTGCAAAAATTATTGACAAGTGTGCTGAACCTAGATCCTACTTATTAGAAGAAACTCGTGGTATATGAAGCCTTCCAAAAACCGAGCTTAGTATTTTGTGAAAAAGGGAGATGTCAAGAGGACTACTTCAGTTTTTGAATAACCCCCGTCGTTACCAGCTGGACCGCTTTTGCGTCCACCGTTATTGCGTAGTCATGGCAACGCCAATTCCGCGAGCCCGCGACTGCCACGTCACCACTTCGCGATTCGTCATTCATCCCGATTTTAAAGCAAATAGCCAGTCATGCAGGGGCGTTGGGTGACCCCTGAAAGTGGTGGGGCACTAAACTAGAAAACGCTGCAAATTATTACACAATGGTTTATTATTTTTCTCTATTAATCACTCGTCTGCAAAGCCACCAACCATCCAACATGAAGAAAAACATCGATACCTTTAAACGTCCATGAATACTCCCCACCCATAAGCAAGCAACGAAAACAGAAGAATGCATTCTTAACGGGACATCCTGTGAGCCACTCAGCATTGTTATAAACATCAATACGGAATTTTCTGGTACCAACAATATTCTTCCCTTATTTACTGATTGGGCAATGTTGAGTACAGGTTTATCCCTTCCTAAACTTTTAATCAAAATCCTATCATCGTAGGAAAAAGTCGAAAATTTCGACTGGATACTGACCACAGTATTCATTGGAGTACCTTACCTACTCAAGTAAGTCAAGAAAGACCTAGGGCGGAATTCATAGACAAGGCTTGAATGTGAGCGAGCCCTCAATTATCTGAGTTGAGGGTCGGCCTCGACTCAACAGTCCGTATTCATAGTTGATTGAGACGGCCCACTTGAGTGCCGTGGTCGCCTGAGTGCAGACTGAGCCTGAGAGGACGCTCAGGGGCTACTCAACTCATTTTCACCTTAAGTTGGCAGCCTTGGTGGGGATATTTCCCTGTTTCAAGGGTATTTTGGGTAAAAAGCACGGGGAAATTTCCCTCTCGTATTCTGCACTGATCGAGAGTTATAACCTTGTCACCGTTTCTTGTTGCATTTTTTTTTACTGTGGATGTGCATGCTAATTTCTCTATTTTGTCCGACTTCCTACAAGTAACCATTAGTTCTGAGTTATTAGCAGTGGTGAATCAATCAAATTGAAGTCTGTTCAATTATATGAGGGTGCTGACATTTTTTCGGAGTTTGTAACTTGATTTTTATCTCCGCAATTTCATCAGTTGGAATGAATTTGCTGCCATCGGATTCGACTATATTGCTCTGAAGAAGGTAAGAAATTATGATTTCCTTAAATTAGCAGTAAAAGTATGTACCTATATGTAGGTACGATACGAAAGAACGAACCATTATTCAAAGTAATAATAATAAACACAAGAAGACATTTCGGTATCCTTTTCATGAGTGTTCTTAGGCATCATTTAACCAAATCAACCCATTGATTGTTTCAGACAAATTAACTTCTCCCGGCCGAATGAAGAAGGTTTATACACAAGCAAATATACGAATATTTATGACGTTTGGAACCCTTCAAAACCTTTACCTACCTACTTATTTATTCACCTGTGTGAAACAATATAAAGCCCGAAATAAACTCGTACCTATATGGATGTTTTTTTTTCAATTCAACTTGTACTTTATTACCTACCAACCCATGTAATTTTCTATAAGTATGTTCTACTTCAAATCATTTTACTAGATCGTAAAACAAGAATGAGTATTGAGAATGAAGGCGAGAATGTTTGACAACTTCAAGGAAGAAACTCGGAAGATTTCACCGAGTTCGAGGAGAAAATATTGAAAAAACTGTTACAAGGAAATTCAAGTTTGCGATGATCTTCATTGGATATTTTTGACGGAAAAACTTGTCTAATCGCCTTATTTTTATTAGACAAACAAAATAGATAGGTAGTTGACTTGCTGTACACTATTTTCAGTAGGAAAATCTGATAATAACTGAGGTTGAGGGGCACTTAACCTTCTGTCCGGACCCACGTCCCTGGGACGGGTGGGTGGGGCTTTTCCTCACCCTGAGCCTACCCCTTTCCTCTGTGTGGGCTCATATCCTCAGTACCCTCCTGTCAGGCCCTACGGAAGGTCAGGTAAGTGTCCTTTTTTTTCTCTCGCTTTCGTTATCAACAAACCAGTTTTTTCCAGTGGATCACCCGTCCTCAGGACAGTCGGTCCTGGCCTGTTGATACGTCCATGGGACGGATGGTCCTTGATGGAATGGAAACACGTCTCCGAGACGGGGGTCCTGTTTGATTTTTGATTGATTTCATTGATTTTTTTGTACCTATTCAAATGTTACATTCATTTTTCTGTATTCAAATGTTATATTCACGTTTTTTCCAAGTTTTCATTAGGTACTAGTAGATTGTCTTTGATTTTTATTCTAGTTCCTTATTCTAGCTTATTTTAGTATTCTAGTCCCTTCAATGTCTAGTAGGTACAATGTGATTTTTCCAAAAAGATAGAAGACTGAAAAGAATACAAAAGGCTGCTTGGAAAATGTTCCCTAAAAATGTGAAAACTTTTTATTCCTAGTTTTTATGTTCTTGGTACCTACGTAGTAGACTCCTAATGATTCTAGAGGTTTTGAATTGGAATGTTTCCTCCAATTCTACGTAGAACACGTCATTTTGAGCGTGAATTGAGACTGAATTTTTTATCTGAGTAGTCAAAATGATGTGATACCTAAGCTGGATGAAATCCAGGAAGTGAAAAATAAAAATAATGTGTAATCTTATTTTTTATATCGATAAATTGTGATAAAAACCAATTCATTTGATGTTATACACGAAGAAAGACGTTGCAATAAAGATGTTTTATGTTAGTTTGTGGTATTTACAACGAAATCCTGTCATATTTCAATAACAACCATGAAAAACGTCTGCCAAGTTGGGTGGGCAGTATAGCTTCCTCACTCATTGTAACATGGACGTATAGAATCAGTTGGCGAAAAACAGGAGAGGAAATGGCCTTGGAGCTCACTCAGCTGATCAGTGACCACTCAGGCACCTTCAGCATTCTCCATTGACCCTGCCTCTCAAATTTCAGCTTCCTGCGTTCAACAGGAGAGAAAATGGCCTTGGAGCTCACTCAGCTGATCCGAAGGTGCTGAAATTTATAGGGGACCGTCTAGGACCTAACCCGCACAATCCCTGAAAATTTCATCAAAATCGGACCACAGGTTAGTATAGTTTTGCCCGGGACAAGGATTGACCACAGACAGACAGACAGACAGACAGACACGGAACCAAAATTGTTCGGGAAGCTCTAAAACGCAAAAAGCAAGTGGAAATTTTGATTTTGGAGGACATTTTTTTTTTTCACTTCTTTCACGAATACAAAGCTTCCCTACCTTCGGTAGTGAGGAAGCAAAAAGCGAGTCGGTGCCCCACGGACGGGGGTCCTCATTGCAACGAGGGACAACGGTCCGGACAGAAGGTTAAGGAACCTCCGGCCAGCACTCAGGATTTTGCCCCATTGAGTCGAGGGTGGGCCTCAACTCAACGTTGAGTTTGGTTTATGAATACCGTTGAGTGCGCCCTTAGAATTCGCACTGAGCGCTCCCTCAGGGCGCCCTCAAATCTTGTCTATGAATACAAATGAGTGCCCGCCAACCTATAACTATGCATTTGAGGGTGCACTCAGACTTAAGTAATGACTATGAATTCCGCCCCTACCCTAACAGTAGAACCTCAATGAAATGTAAAAACTAAATGTTAAAATGTAACAAAAACAAAAAGGAAATCAGAAAATTAGTGTGGTTCAAAGTAGAAAAGTAAAACTTATCTGTTAGCCGTTGTAAAAGGATGAACTGTAGCTGTAGCGTGAGCACAAAAAGGAAAAACAGTTTATTTTTATGAACTGTTTATCGTGGTCAGTTTATTAAATGAACTGAGTTTGAACTTCGACTTTGTGAAGCAAGATAAGAAACTGATAAGGAGAGGAGTTGAATGTTTGACATGGACCCAGTATCCCATAGGATTCTCCACGATGTTTGAGCATCCATCCATCTGAATTGAATCGAAATGTGTCTCGATCAGAGAGAATAATAAATCGATTTTGTCTTCCCGGCAGGGGCCAAGAAAGGGGTGGGGGGCCTGTATATTCACACTATTGCGCATGCGCAGACGGGGCAAAACTGAAAATAAAAAACAATCACTATGGCAACACTGGGGTCTCGCCCCAGATCATGGATAGATCTTGGAAATTCGGGAATTGGCAATCGATTCTATGGATCGATTCTTCGATTAGGTTACCTATCGATTCTATCCTACTTCTTCTTCTTCTCCTCTCTAGTCACTGGCCCTCATGGACTCAAGTGGATTCTAAGTCCATGAAGACTAGCTCCATGGCCTCGGGTGACTACTTCCATTCTACTACATCTTTCAATTTCTAACATGGAACTTTGACATAACTACATGACAGTTATGAAAGTTCCATTTACACTTATAAAAGATCCATGCTTCCATGAAGTATCAGTGAGATTTGAGGAAAAAAAACTGTCTACTGGAGTATTTTTCTACTCTGGGGGGAACACTTTTTCAAGGGAGTTTTTTCAACTTTGAGGTAAAGATGTAGCTTACAGAGAGAGAAATTTTGCCGGGGCTAGACCCTGAGTGGCCTTATGGACGCCACGCCCCTGCAGTCATGTATTATCTTGAGAATCACGATCAATAAAACAAGTGTTTACCTAAATTTAGTATGAAGTGTTCATTAATTTAAAGTCTTACAGGTTGGACAGCCATCGTCGAGTCTCCGAATTTCATTCACTCGGATTTTTGTCTTGCAAATTTGTCAGTATCCGATATGTGGAAGCTGGAAACTATTGGAATTAGAGAATCGGGCGAATGCAAGATTCACTCGTCGGGCGAAGTTTTAGCGGAATTTGAGAAGTCAGTTCGCGTTAATGAGGAGGGGCGGTATGAAGTCAAATTACCTTGAAAGATAGGAAACGCAAGAATTCAGAGTAACTTCCGCATCGCGAAATCAAGATTCATAAGTGTGAGAAGGAACCTCTCACACAAACATAAAACTAAACCAGGTCAGAGCTGACCTGGGAAAAAAAAGTCGAGCACGACGAAAGGGGAAAGAAAGGAGGCAGTCGGAAAATAAGGTTCGTCAAAGTGAGAAGCTACCTCGCTCCCTGCCGCCTTCCCTTGAAACGACGCCCGGAGGATTAGCCGCCCCCCGGTGAAGCCTGCTGTGCCGGCTACTGCTGCCGCTGCCGAAACCTTCATTATCAGGTCAGTGGCAGAATAATCAACTGTGGTCCGCGCAACCCGATCTAAACCTCGGCGGTCGCGCGCGTTGTTGTATGGGAGTAGGTAGGTAGTCGATAAGTAATTAACTAGGTAATAAATAACTTTTATTTATACTGCATATCGGTTGCTTATCTGTTCACGTCACCTACTTCCCACTTTGCAGCTAGGTGCAGCAACAAAAGGTAGGATTTGACTTTCCCTACTGAACAGAGGGGGAAGTCAAACAAACTACTCTTACATTATTGGTGGAGGCGCCCTAAAGATCAGTACCAGCCCAAATGATAGATAGATTGTAATCCAGGGAGGAAAGTAAAATACATTGCATTCAAAGAACATTAGGTACAGAATCTCACATATTGGTATCACACGGGGATTTTTTTTTAAACTTAATATGGACAATGTCTAACGCGAAAACAATACAACAAATTAGACAAAAAAATCAAGATATTAAATCGGCACCAATTTTATTACAGCTAACTTGGAAATTAGTAAAACGTTATATCGACCCTAATTCGAAATTCGGAAAAATAGGAGAAGAAAGAGCTTGTGATTTAATTAAAGTAGCCATTTTTGCAGGAATTGTGACCACTAGTACACCCAAAATCAATAGGGATAATCTTCGTCAAATAATCAAGGATTGGTGGACTAATCCGGAATTCAACACAATAAAACAGTTAGCTACGACTTTATCTATCGCTAAATTTGAATCGGACATAGAAGAGGCACATCAATTGATAACTGAGTTCACAAACTTGCAAGTAAATGACAATGCACTAAAACCGGATCAGAAACTACCGGAAATAATAGCGATACAACAAACATACAAATCAATCCTCCTAGACAAGGAAGTAATAGATCTTGCTGAGAGTGAAGAAGAAGAGCTGAACAACAACGAAAATATGGCTGAGCAACAAATAAAAATCACACCTCGTTATTTTTCGGGACAAAACGAAAATGTCGAGGATTATTTCACTCATTTTTCGAGAGTGGCGACGTCATTACGATGGACAGAACAGTCCAAAATTAACATGTTACCTATATTCCTGCTCGGAGACGCCCAGGAATATTATACTATGAAGGCAGCGGAAGGTAATCCGCCCACTTCGTTTGCCGATTGGCAAATAGCATTAACGGCCAGATTCTCGGATCCAATGCAAAAAGAGAGACTGCAAACGGAACTTTATTCCAAGAAGCAGAATAAAGAGGAATCCGCTCGGGATTACGTTCATAAAATCGAACAACTTGCGTACAGAGTAGATTCAGATATGAGTGTGGCTGAAAAGTGTCGAATAATTCAAATGGGATTAAATCCAGATATGACACGAATGATTGCCACTGCAAACAAAGAAAATGTCGAAGAATTGAAGACGGCGATAGCAAGAGCTGAACTTGCATTGCAATACGCAAAATTGGGCGAAGCGGAACAAGAGAAGCGAGGAACGGACGAGAGGTTGTCGGCATTACAGAGACAAATTAATCAGCTCACGCTGCAACCCGAACCTGGAGGTTTAAGGTTTCAAGGTCAGCGCACACTAGCGTACCGTGGAAATCGCGGATATTCCGGAAGAGCCGGCAGAAGTTTTTCATCGAGGGGAAACGGAAATTCCTACAGTTCAAACTGGTATAACAACAGTCAACAAAACATGAACAGAGGGGGGTACCGAACTTGGCAAAGGCCCCAACAAAATAATATGTCATATTATCGTGGAGGACAGACAGGATATCGTGGAGGACAGACAGGATATCGTGGAGGACAGACAGGATACCAAGGAGGACAGACATACCGCGGAGGACAGAATGGATATAGAGGACAATCAAGAGGGAATTATCATGCTTCAAATTATCAAAATAACAACATGTCTTATAATAAGGTCAACAACAGAGGAGACCATTCATACGAAACACATTCAAAAAACTAGTTAGTGGCGGTGTGGAAATATCCACGAAAGTTTCGAACCATCCAACATCGCCCAACAAAATTCAGGACAGAAAATACGAGAGTAAAGGACAATTTTACAACATACCCTTATGCAAGATACAGTCCGAATACCACGAACATACAATAAATCACCCACGGATAGAAATATTGATTAATGGAAAAACCATACACGCCTTGGTAGATACAGGAGCCGGAATCTCGCTAATAAATGAAGACTTACTTGAAGAAAAGAGCGAACTTCAGCCAATCCTGGACAAACAACTACTTTCAGTAACCAACCAAACGATTGAAACTCGCGGAAGCATAAAACAAGGAATTCAGATTCTACCGACAAAACAAAGTGTGACTCACACATTCTACGTAGTGAAAAAAACCAAGCTCATGACGACACAAGCAATCATCGGTTCTGATTTTCTACAAATGCACGGAGCAACGATAAGTTACGGTGACAGAACAATACGACTGAAAGATCCAAATGTCACCATAAAATTTCACTATAAAAACAATCTAAGTCACTTAATAGCCAATACTACCATATTGGGCACGAACGAAAAACCTCAATTTCAAATTAGAGAAAAACAAGAAGGACAGAGAGGAAGTATAGCATTGAGGGAGGCATTGAAGAATCAGGGACTTAAGATAAACTGGAAACAATTGGTAAAGTCAGCACAGTTAAGTACGACGGATGAGAAAAAATGGAAGAATACGGAAATGGCTCAAATCTCAAAGAAAGCAGGAGTAGATATCGTATTTATAGATACAGTAAATCATGTAGCCACCCAATTCATTTTCAAACGAAGAGCTGGGAGGAGAAAGATATTCCTTGCTCATGATCCACGGAAGAAAGATCAAAATTACAGGATAATCACAGACCCAGAACAGTTTGTGAACATGAAAACCGAAAAAGGGAAATTGAACCAGGGTAATGGAGAGAAAAACAGTACAATTAATAAAATAAAGTTTGAAAATCGGATAAACAAAGACGGAAAAAGGACATTTAGACTTGGAAACGGACATGAACCGATCATAAATCCAGATCTGACAACGGACCAACATAATCAAATAATAGCGTTACTTGAAAAATACAGGGAAATATTTTTAGAAAGTCCTAGTCAATTTCAAATTGCTAAACTACCAGAGGTCAAATTGAGACTACTTGATGAAACGCCTGTGAATGTACCTTCATTCAGAAGAAGCGAACGGGAAGAAAAAATTTTGGAACAAGAGATAGAAAAATTGAAGGAAATGAATATCATTGAGGAATGCGATTCGCAGTGGAATTCGCCCATATTTTTAATAAAAAAACCAGGTACATTGACGCCAGAATTTAGAATTTTGACGGATTTTCGAAAATTGAATTCAAAGTTACATCGAAATACGATACAAACAGTTCCAATAGATCAAATTCATGCCAATTTGAATGGAAAACACCACATATCAAGATTCGATTGCGCACATGCATTTCTTACCGTACCACTCGCGAAGGAATGTAGACACGTAACAGCATTTCAAGTAGGTGGCAGGAAATACCAATTTAAAGTATTACCACAAGGTCTCAGCGTGTCACCTTTTGAATACTATAAAGCCACTAATATAATTTACAATGACTTGATACGTGAAAAAAGGATACAAATATACGCTGATGATGTTATAATTCCAGGAAACAACTTCAAAGAAACACTCCAAAACCTCGAGCTAGTATTACAGAAAGCTCGAATCTTCAATTTTCGATTAAAGCTCTCAAAATGTGAGATTGCATTATACGAAACTAAAGTATTAGGAAAAATTGTAGGTCGCAACGGGATACAACCAGACGATGCGACAAAGCAAACAATTTTGGCGATACCTCAACCGGAGACTCTAAGCAGTTTACGATCCTTCTTAGGCACAGCCAATTTTTGGAAGGCTCACGTAAGAAAATTCGCAGATATAGCATCGCCCTTGACTAATGCAACTAGAGGACAACAGAAATGACTGACAGTTTTCAGCAACTAAAGCAAGCCATCATTAATTCACCAGCGCTTCAACCATACAACCCGCAGAGGAAAAATGTCTTATTAACAGATGCCAGTGGAATTGCCATTGGTGGGGTTTATTGTCAGCAAAATGAAATAACAGGACGGTTACATGTCGTCGAATTTATATCAAAAAAACTACATGCAACGAAGACGCCAATCCCAGCTGTAACAGCGGAGTTAATGGCGGTAGTATATTGTATCACAAAACTTCGTCACTACATATATGATCAAGAAATAACGTGCTATACAGATCATTTATCACTAAAATTTATACAAAATTTCTCGCATAAGAATATGAGATTACTTCGACTCGCCTTAGCCATCAGGGATCATGAAAAAGTAAAAATATTACATGTTCCGGGAGCAATAAACCGCTTAGCCGACTGGATTTCAAGGAACCCTACAACTGAAGAAGTAATCAATCAAAAAGAACTAGAACCAATGGCGTACATTCTCCCAGAAATAGAGAAAATTGAGGAACAAAGGACAGAAATAGCTGCAGTGCAGACACGGTCAAGAACGAGACAGAAGCATGATGAGGATTCATCAACAACAAATTGGGAAATACAATACATAGAAATGTTGAAAAATGACCCATATTATCAAGAAATAACAGCAATTCTTTCACAGGGAAAAATATCAACGAAATCATTCAGAAAACAGGCACAAAACTATGAATTGACGCCCAGCGGAATATTATTGTACAAACCACGAAAAAACCAATCAAAAACATTAATTTATGTGCCATATTGTCACAGAGCCACTTTACTGGCGGAAAATCATGATGATGCAGGTCACACGAGCGCATTTTATACACAAATGAGGATAAAGACGGACTTTACGTGGCCAGGATTATTTAGAGACACAAAAAAATACATAGCTTCATGTAAACAATGCCTTACTCAGAAGGCACGAACAGGTAAGTCACCAGGATTACTTCAAGAATTAGAAACCCCGCTCTATCCATTTCAGAAAATAATCATTGATCATTATGGCCCCATAATAAGTAAAACAGGGAGAAAATGGTGGATTTTAGCAATAATGTGTGGAATGACACGTTTCGTAAGTTTACATAGACAGAAGGACACGGGAACAGATGAAGTGATACGAGCTCTAGAAGAATTTGCACACATTTACGATTATGCTGAATGCATTCAATCGGATAATGCATCAGGGTTCTGCTCAGAAAAGTTTGCAGATTATGTCCAGAAGCATAAAATGAAGCACGTCAGATCAGCGGTGATGCATCCGCAAACGAATGGATGTGTCGAAAGATGCAACAAAAAAATTGCACAATTTATTAGAATATACTTGACGGACGATATCAAAAATGTTGACTCATTCCTCAAAGAAGGTCAGCATATCATGAACACAACTGCATCAAAAACGTTAAATGGCAAAACACCATTTTTTTGTGTATTTGGTAGAGACCATAACCAAAAAGGCGGGATATTGACTACACAACAACAGGACAGGGGAAGAATTGAACAAATGCAAGATTTGTGGAAAGATTTACCGAGGATCCATCATGAATCATTTGAGAAACGAAAATATTATTATGATTTGAATAGACCGGATCAACAATATGCAGAAGGAGATTTAGTACTCATAGAGACAAAATATATAGAACCCTCAAATTTAAATAAACAAACGCCAAAATTTAAAGGTCCATTTGTTATTGGTAGAAGAACAGGAAAGTATAATTATGAAATAGAAATACCATTCAGAGGAAGTACAAAATTACGTAATTTTCATGTATCGCAACTTCGACAATACAATGTGAGAAAACAATTGCCCAGAGATAACATCCCTAACTCAAGTTGAAGACACGAAAGAGTAAAAGAATAGAATGCGCGTACCTATGAAGAATGAATGATTATATTATAGAGCAGTATGATAGAATCTAAGAGATCGAACAACGAATGAAATGAATGCATGATAAATAGATAATGATGAATGATGTGAATGTATGAAAGGACCAAAACCCAGGGCCCGGGTGGAAGGTACTTAAGTGAAAATGAAAATGTGAATAAATGGGAAAATGATAAATGAAAATGTGTTTGTGTGTGTGCGTGTCTGAAGAGCGAATGAAGAGGGTGTGAACAGAAAAACAGAGGAGTGCATACATGCGATTTCGCACAGGTAGTTAGGTACATAGAAAAACTTCAATAAACAACGAAATTGAAATAGACTTTTATCGAATGAGTATAGAAATCTTTGAAAAGTAGAATCCGTCCAAGAAAAAAAAAAAAAATTAAACGTAAAATAAACATTTCTATTGACGTTGACCTACAGAAAAGTTAGAACGCAAGGCAAGCGGTCATTAATTAGGACATCTCGTGTTACAGAACGAAAAAATGACCAGCGCGTGGATAACAATACTTGTCATGACGGTGGCAATCCTTCGAAGAGCAATCGGAATCCTCGAAATAGAAAGACTCTCTGCCTCAGCAATATTGCGACCCAACAGAAACAACTAACATGGCAATATTCAGACTGAATGAACCGTTTATTCACACTGTACATGGGATAACTTCAATATACAACTTATACGCACCTAACAAGTCGAAAATAACAGTATATGATAACGCGGACTTAACCGAAATACAAGTTTACGGTAGTTACAGGGTGAAATGCGCAGAAGAGTGTTTAATGTCCATAGCAGGAGACACAATTCAACTACATGCACAACAAAGACAGGACCACTTCATAACTAAGTACTCGTATGTTGACATGAATGTTAGTGAATCAATAGGAGATCTGAACAACATTACAATAGAAACTCCCCAGGAAAATCAATTACAATTAATAGATGGAGACCCATTCAAGGAATTCTCCATAGCCTTACAAAATTTACCAGAACCACCAAAGCTGCACATAGAGGCAGAGTGGGAGGAGTACGTAGAACACCTTCCCAAACTAAACTCAATTATGGTGGTCGTAATATTAATAGTGATCGGATTGGCACTAGTGTATCTGCGATGCGGAACACAGGCCAGAACAGTTGTCGTGACAGAGCCAAGGGTTATCCTAAGTAAACCAGCATGAACTGGAAATAAATAATAACATGTAAAAAAAAAAAAAATAATAAATAAAAAGTATCTAATGACTTATGTTTACTATTTATTATGTTTATTAAAATTATCGTTATTATGTTATGTGTGTTCGTTGTTATGTGCGGTGTTTTATTATGTTTATTGTTTAACATTTATTATGTTAATTAAAATTATCGTTTATTATGTTTGAAACAAAACCATATGTTTATCATTTATTATGTTTATTAAAAATATCATTTATTATGCTTGAAACAAAACCGAACTCCCAACAGCGCGAGAAATCTCCCAATTCGGTGCGTTCAAAAAAAAAAAAAATTCGAGCGAGAACCACAAACAGCGCGAGAACGAGAACCACAAACAGACGTCTCCCAATCAAATAGATGTCTCCAATTTACGAACAGCGCGATGTCTTCAAAACAACACGATGTATCCATAAGAACAACAGATGTCTATGGAAGAGAAACAAAATACCCATCAGCACAGAGTATTTTACTACATCGATATGTCAAACCATTGTAGACCATTGCCTCGTCTACACTCACCCAACAAGCTTCACAGCTGCTCATAAAATTTATGCACCCACTTCACATATACAAAAAAAAAAAATTTTTCAAAATTTTTTTTAAAATCAGCAAGGGAGGGATGTGAGAAGGAACCTCTCACATAAACATAAAACTAAACCAGGTCAGAGCTGACCTGGGAAAAAAAAGTCGAGCACGACGAAAGGGGAAAGAAAGGAGGCAGTCGGAAAATAAGGTTCATCAAAGTGAGAAGCTACCTCGCTCCCTGCCGCCTTCCTTTGAAACGACGCCCGGAGGATTAGCCGCCCCCCGGTGAAGCCTGCTGTGCCGGCTACTGCTGCCGCTGCCGAAACCTTCATCATCAGGTCAGTGGCAGAATAATCAACTGTGGTCCGTGCAACCCGATCTAAACCTCGGCGGTCGCGCGCGTTGTTGTATGGGAGTAGGTAGGTAGTCGATAAGTAATTAACTAGGTAATAAATAACTTTTATTCATACTGCATATCGGTTGCTTATCTGTTCACGTCACCTACTTCCCACTTTGCAGCTGGTGCAGCAACAAAAGGTAGGATTTGACTTTCCCTACTGAACAGAGGGGGAAGTCAAACAAACTACTCTTACAATAAGTACCACAAACCGATTGATGAAGCTAGGGAAATACGAAGAGTACGAACGCGTTTTTGGAGAATGGTTAGCTGAGGGCATAATAGAAGAAGTCGTAGATTCAAATAAGGTCGATAAGCTACATTCCCCATCACGCGGTGATCAAAGAATCAAGTTTAACCACCAAGATACGACCAGTTTTCGACACGTCGGCAAAGGATAATAATTCGCTATCACTAAATATATGTTTGGACAAAGGTCCTAATTTAGTAGCACTCATCCCACCACTACTCACAAAATTTAGATTGGAAAAGTATGGAGTAGTTTCAGATATTCGCAAGGCATTTTTGCAAATAAGTTTGGTCGAGCCTGATAGAGACTATCTGCGTTTTCTGTCGTGTTGTATTTGTAGTGGCTTCAAGCCCATTTTTACTAGCTGCAACGATTAATCACCATCTGAGCATTAACGTCCCTGTAAATTTGCGACAAACTTCGAGTCAATTGATGAAAACATTTTACGTGGACAATTGCATCACTAGTTTGTCATGAATTCCAAAACTAGACAAGTTTATAACAGAATCGAAGACTTTAATGAAGAGCGGAATGTTTGACTTAAGGGATTGGGATAGCTCCATCGGAATTCAGCATTGGGCAGATTTAATGGTCGCGTTGACGTGGATTCTTAAGAACGATCGTTGGAACCCATTCGTGAGAAATCGGGCAAAAGAAATTCGCGAACTCAGCGATTCATCGTGTTGGAGGCATGTACCCGGCGAATTAAATCCCGCGGACCTCCCCTCTCGGGGATGCAACGGTAAAACATTGTTTCTTTCGCGTTGGTGGGAGGGTCCGGCCTTGCTGAAAAAAAAAAACCCGAAAGCATGGCCAAACTCGTTGGTAATTTTTGATACCAATGAAGCTAATAGGTAACGAAAAATCGAAATCAGCAGTAGTATGTACCATCGTGAACGAACAAAATAACGATCGGTTAGAGCGAATTTATAATCACTTTTCCAAATTATCTCAAATTGTGCGCACTATGGCATGGATTAAACGGTGTATTGGCGCATGTAGGAAGAAACAAACTGAGAAACTCGACACTGCTGTAGGAACTCCAGTTGCAATAAAACAGAAAAATGAGAACATCCGAATACTAAACAGTAAAACTAAGTTGAATAAATATGATAAAAAAATAGGATCCATATATGGGATAACAAAAGAAGAATTCCTAGAATCAGAATTACATCTAAAAGCATACGTACAAATTGAAGAACTATCCGGCAAGAATAAGAATAGGGTCAAGGAATTGATAGAAGAAAGCGCATGATAGGAGAAAAGCACAGGATATTGAAAGAACTGACAAGGCGAAATCTGGGCAAGGCGGTCTTACGTTACAAGGAACTCTTAACCATAGTTTGTGAATTGGAAGGGCTTATAAACTCACGGCCCACGACTTATGTTTCAGAGAACCCGGAAGAGCCGCAACCGATCACGCCGTTGCAGTTCATCCAGGACATTGACGTCAATGAGGTCCCAGACTTGGACGACATCGAATCCAGGAGGTTGGGGCCCTGATGGCGCTTCCAGAGTCGCCACTGTGAAAACTGCGGCAGGGACCTTCACGAGACCGTTACAGCGATTGTACCCCCTCGAGATATCGACCTCGGAGGAAGAAGAGATGACTCGGAGTGTTCAACAGCAGGAGTACCCAGCAACCAGTCACCACCAGATCTGGACGCCAGGTCATACCCCCGAGCAGATTCCTGGCCTGCTTTTCCGGCTCGGAGGATGTTGTGTCTAGTCCACCGGCTGCCCAACCCCATGACAGCACATGAGCGGGGACGGGTTCGTGGAGAATTTTTATTGGTCTATTCTGAGACCGTATTATATTATAATTTTCGGCACAACGTCTCCATCAAACTACGGATGGAGCTGAACTGATAAAATCACGCGATAACGGAGCTAGCACGGCATGGATCAGGAACCCTTCAGCGAAACTATGGGGATGTTGTCGTTGGGTATGGTGAAAGTCCATTCTGGTTCTCTACCAACAGGAGTGAGGAGGACAAGAGGCAGGCGTACCGGCAGCAGCCATCTATGCCGAATGGGATGTCAAACACCGGAAACAGCCTCACATGTGCTCCACATTTGCCCAGCCGTGGTAAGACCCAGGCCTGCCCGTCACAATTCTGCCCTGAACCTACTGGAAGCCTATGCTCGCCGTAAAGGATGGCCAGTATGGCTAGAGCCACACTTTAACCTGGAACAGCGAGGTTATCGTCCAGACCTCTTGGTGGTAACACCAAGAGGAGCCTTCATTATTGATGTCTCAGTGGTCTCTGGCTCCGGCCAGAGATCACTCGCAGACATCAATGCTTCCAAAATTCGAAAATATGAAGTTGACGCATTACTAGATGCTGCAGCAGCACTTGCAAACATTCAGCGAAACCAACTAAAGGTGATTGGAGCAACGATCACCTGGAGAGGGATATGGCATGGCAAGTCAGCGAAGGATCTGATTCGGGCTGGTTACCCACTGTTTATCCTAGAGTGGATGACTACCCGAGTCCTAACAGGAGGATCATTCATCTGGTCTAAATTCAGGGCTACGGCCACACGACGGCGAGCCACGGCTCGAGCAAGTGGGCTCCATGGGACTTGGAGCTGAACTCGAACCCCATGGGGAGGAGAAGTGTCGACTGATGGCATAGCCAAAAGAGGCACAATCCTCCCTCCATCATTTGTGGGACAAGGTGATTCAACCTTGTCCCTCACCCCAATGTCCGAGGTCGGATCTCGGACCCTGATACCAAGCAGCCAGATGGACATGACTGCTGAGTGCTGAAAGTGCTGATACAATACAGTGATGTAAATATTTATGTACAATACCATCAATTGTAGCGGTGAAGTATTTTTTCCAAATATAAATTGTTAATGAAAGAAGTGAAAAAAAAATGTCCTCCAAAATCAAAATTTCCACTTGCTTTTTGCGTTTTAGAGCTTCCCGAACAATTTTGGTTCCGTGTCTGTCTGTCTGTCGGTCTGTCTGTGGTCAATCCTTGTCCCGGGCAAAACTATACTAACCTGTGGTCCGATTTTGATGAAATTTTCAGGGATTGTGCGGGTTAGGTCCTAGACGGTCCCCTATTAATTTCAGCACCTTCGGACCAATAGGAGCGAGTGCGCATGCGCAAACGAGATATTCCTGGAACCTCGGTTTCTCGGTTTCTAATGAACCGATTTTGCTCAAATTTGGAGGTTAGTTAGGGACTAACTTCTAAGAGACACCCTATAAGTTTCAATCAAATTGGTCAAGCAATAGCCGCTGCGCATGCGCGAACTTTAAATTTATTGTTACAACCAAAACTCCGCAACTATTCAACCAATTTCGATGAAATTTTCAGGGATTGTGTGGGTTAGGTCCTAGACGGTGGACCGCTAAATAAAGAATCATAATTTTTTCGCCAACTGATTCTATACGTCCATGTTACAATGAGTGAGGAAGCTATACTGCCCACCCAACTTGGCAGACGTTTTTTATTTATTCCTAGTTTTCCGATTTTCGTTATTATCCCGTGCAAAAAGAGAAAGTAGACGGCTAGGAATCTCGGATCGAGTGATCAGTTACAACTGATCACTAAATGAGCTAAATTACTAAGAAGTCTTTCGAGCAATTTCTCATCCATCGTCGCTAATTAATATAACTTGTAATTATGTAGAGATTGAGAAAAAAGGGGAGCAAGAAAGAGGCACGGAAAAAACGATATCGTAAACTGTGTAATTATCAGATCTCTAATTGCTGAACTTATAATAGGTAGATACAGTGATTTTTGTTTCATGGATTCTGGTTTACAACAAAAACATAACAATATAATACGGGAAAACAAAACAATGGGATACTAGATAAAGGGTACACGGGAAAAAAAAGAAGCAGAAAAGGCCCACCCACCACGGCGGTTCCCGAACCGTATACCCATACTGGGCAAGGGGCATGACTCCAATGTCGTCACACGGGGGAAAACCACCAAGGGGGTCACCTCCGGGCCGGCCAAGACCCCCCGAACCGGACTCCGCAGCCGACGCCCACGAACAGGAAGTAATCAACATTTTAACAAGAATGGTTACTAATCATGACTAGAAAATTTCAAGAAATGTAAAATGTTTAACAAATAAACAACAGAAAAACCATCCAAAAGAAAACAATAATTTATACCCTATAGTTATATTTAAAACTTACCCAAACCTAATATCGCAGCACTGTTTCTATCATCACAAAAAAGATCACATTGATAAATAAATTACATAGGTACAAGCTTGGCTGAGCCGAGTACTTTCATACGTTTTCCTCAGGCAGCAGCACGTCATAAAATGAATTAACTAAAATAGAGATCGATGAATTAAGAATTACATTTAGCTCTATGAGGACCCCGTCCGTGGGGCACCGACTCGCTTTTTTCATGGTTGTTATTGAAATATGACAGGATTCCGTTGTAAATACCACAAACTAACATAAAACATCTTTATTGCAACGTCTTTCTTCGTGTATAACATCAAATGAATTGGTTTTTATCACAATTTATCGATATAAAAAATAAGATTACACATTACTTTTATTTTTCACTTCCCGGATTTCATCCAGCTTAGGTATCACATCATTTTGACTACTCAGATAAAAAATGCAGTCTCAATTCACGCTCAAAATGACGTGTTCTACGTAGAATTGGAGGAAACATTCCAATTCAAAACCTCTAGAATCATTAGGAGTCTACTACGTAGGTACCAAGAACATAAAAACTAGGAATAAAAAGTTTTCACATTTTTAGGGAACATTTTCCAAGCAGCCTTTTGTATTCTTTTCAGTCTTTTATATTTTATAGGAGGGTACTGAGGATATGAGCCCACACAGAGGAAAGGGGTAGGCTCAGGGTGGGGAAAAGCCCCACCCACCCGTCCCAGGGACGTGGGTCCGGACAGAAGGTTAATAGCTTCCGAAAATTCATCAAAAGAATAGGGAGCAAGTTCGCGCAAGAAAAGAACTATCTTCTGCTTGAATTAATTTTTGTCAAATGCTTTTGACAATTATTATATTATTTTGAATTTTGAAATTACGTAATAAAACCTAACCACTCCAACTGGGGTTAGGTAGTGTGAAAGTAATGAAGTCCTGAAGTAATGTGTTAACTAGTTCCAGGCTGAGATTCCAACTTGGGAGAAAACGAGATTTTTTTTAGTAGGTTTGAATCCCTTATAACTTTGACGGACCCTTCAAGGTATCTTACGGGATCCAACTCCACCTGTAGGAAGTTTCTCATCTGCCTGCCTAAAAAAAAAAAAAAAAATCAAATTTGTTGGGATTCATAGAGCGCATTTGTTTGAGACTCTTGATGCTTCTCTATAACTACTGTCATCGTTAGGTAATCATCGAATTTGGAGAGCAGTGGTAGGTACTTACTTTCAGAAAAGAAATGTTGATTATCTAATACGCATCGGATCATCTATTTCATCGGATCATCAATCGTGTTGAAGATATGATGAAACTATTTACCACAGCCAATGTGTTTTAAATTGAAATATTACGAACCTAAAACACACAAGAGCTGAACACGGAGAAAACGAACATCTAACATTTGGATACCGTGATTCCTGACAGTTACGAAAATTTTAAATGAACGTGTTTTGAAACGCCAGACATCAAAGTAATTAATGCTGTGATTATAACCGGCTCTATTTGTTAGTCTGTGATTGTTCAGGTGATCCATCTGTCCTTAATTGGCTCTATTATAGTTGGAGAAACATTCAGTCAAATCAAATTTCAAACACACATACTCGTATATATATAGAATCAGTACACCAATCAACCACTAGGTGTCTAGAACAGTTCACAGTAAGTACAGAATTTTAGTCGATTACATTGCGTTGGTTATGTGTTTGTTACAAACTTGACCGAGGATGCTGATGCTTCAAATTTGTTCAGATGAATTTTACGTAAACGTATTTTTTCGTTTGTGTCTTATTATTGTTTTCAATAATATTTGTTTGAAATGAGAGAGAAGAAAAATTAGACATAGCTCAACTGTGCAGCTAATAAATTAATATAACGACTGTGTCCACCAATAAGAAAAACGGGATCATTGCTCTACATAGAAAAATGATAAACTCATACTCAACATGAGAGGCCAGAAATTTTCATTTGAAGTATTCATTGAAAAAAGGAATCGGCAAATTGTGAGTTTCATCATAATGTTAATGTAAATCATTATCAGCAATATGGTCACAAAGACGTCTCACGATTAATTATCAGCGAAATTAAACGAATAGTAAGGTCTCCTGGGGGGGAAGGGGGGGCAAATAGGTTCTTTAGGTACGATATTATATTCATATTTGAACAGAAAAAGTAGGTAATGAAAGTCGGGTCAATTCCAGACAGCAGTTCAATTTTCATTCAACTTGTAAATTTAAAAAAACATTATGAAACTAGTGCTTACAGTTTTTACATATTTTTACAGATGATGAAGTGGTTGTTATTAGTAGCAGTCGTAGCTTACGCTAGCGCTGACTCCAGCGAACACGGTGTTTCCCCAGGAGCCAAGGGAACTTCCTGCAAATGCGGTTGGGCCAACAGGGTAAGCACTCTAAAATATGATAAACGCATATTGATCTGTTCGTGGTAACAGTGAGTACCTTCCTATGTGCAACCATTCTTAATTTTGGAGATGGATAGTTAGTACCTTATTTTTTCCCAGTTTACTAGAACATGAGTTATCTATATTAGTCTCAGGCTTTTGTACTTTATTCATTTATTTATTTTCAGTGGATGATGGTGATAGATTGATTAATTTAAACCTTAACTAATATCATGTAGGTATCTAGTTCAACTTTTTCTGAAATATTTATTTAGAACTTTGTGAAAAGGGAAACATAACACTGATTATAGGTATGCTCGAGGAAACATCTAATTTGGGAGTCAAAAATATTTGATAAAATACCACTAAGATTTTGTCTAATGAGCTGATTAGATTCATTTTGTAGCTTCAAAACAATACCAAACAGAATCCGATCTCATATTGATCCTAATTTTTAGGAAGGTCACTTCGACAACTGTAGAGTTATATTTTCCAATGGGCAGCCCTCTCCGACGGTGGGTCTACAGTAGCCTCTCAGCCGAGTATCAGATCACAACGAACACCAAAGGTGAGGGGCTAGCTAACCAAGGGTTCTGGCACCCATTTAACCTGAAACTTAATACATGTAATCTCACCATCAACGTCATATTAATTCATAGGAGCGAATTTCCTACCCTCCGTAATCTAGTTTTACATACCAGAAGTAGATTCATAAAAATTTGTAAGATGGTTTTCCCAGAGTGGAGGCCACATCCATACGTCCTCACTTTTTTCGTTCATCCGCCGTGCGCCGTCCTCGGCACGTTCCTTAGTTACCATGGACCGATTTTGATGAAATTTGGTTTATGGGCTCCATTTGGGGTCTAGTTGTGCTCCGAAGCTTCTGGTTGGTGTCAGTCTCTTCAAAGGGTTGAAAAATATGGGCTGACATTTTCAAAAAGCCCTCGAAAAAAAACTTTCGATATGAAGATTTTTTTTGGTTGTATATTTAAAATACCTATTATTGAATTTTTAGAATCGAATGAGACCATCCAGACCTCTGTAGGACCAACCGTTTGCTCCCCACGAGCATTAAGGGTTGGATTTTCGATAAAGCAGAAACACGAGTGTGAATCGCAAAATAGGCATAATCTCCTTTCAAATTTTAGCTGACCAAAATGCGATTGCTGTTCGCTTCTTCGGGTTGTCTTCAGTTTTGAGTCCTTAGCAACCAGTAATCAAATGTCCAAATGAAGGCACACGCAACTCCCTATTTCTTTGAAGTGAGTGTGGAGCGTTTATTTCTTCCAAATAAACTTGTTTGCGTAGTAGGGTATCTATGATTGGTAGGTGGTGACAATGGCAAAGCCGCGTTCTTTACGAAGAGAAAATTAATAAACCTTTGTGTAGTAATTTGCAGTTTATTTTGTTTTTCTAACCGTGTGGAGGAAGGTGAACGAATGGTTAAGACAATGTTGGAAGGCCACTTAGTGTGATTCTCATGAAATTGATGGCTTTTGTAGCGAGGTCAAAAGTTTTTCGGGATTTCCTCCGAACGCAATGGACGTTTTTCAATCTGAAAACGCAACTTTGTTATGCATTTATGAATGAACATGTTTGTTACTGTAGGTTTCTGCGGTTGCACTTCAATCTCGATCAAATTTCTCTATGTTTCTAATGGAACGTTTTATGAGGTGAATCAGGTCCAGACCGTAATTATGAATAATTACCACGTGGATTCAAACCACCCCTAATGAAATAAAACCATTATTGGCGACCGCTGTTGAAAAAACAAATTAAACTCATAACTAATATGATTCAGGGAACCAGTTGAACTTTTCGCAACATATTATAATGATAACAACTTTTAGAATCAACTTTTCTGCAATTTATTCTCAACAAGATTTTTTCTTCACAACAAATCAACAATTAACAGCAATAAATATCAATCAAGACCACTCCTGGTGGTGATTCATTACATTATGAATTATGAACTTTGTGAAATGAGGATCATAACACTGAATTCAGGCTTTGATTGACCAGGGAGGTACCCGTACAGGACTTTAATTACTCTTCTTCTTCTTTGCCGGCGCTACAATCCTGTGTGGATTTTGGCCTCTCGAACAACAGCTTTCCAAACCACGCGGTCCAACGATGCGGTCCGCCAGTTGTTGATCCCCATTCTTGCCAGGTCGCCAGTCGTGTCGTCGATCCAGGATCTTCGCGGCCTACCTCGTCTTCTTCTCCCTTCGAAACGAGCATTCAGCAGCTTGCGTGGCATTCTTTCGTCGTCCATCCGATTCACATGTCCAAGCCATGCGATTCTCCTTGCTTTAGCATACCGAACAATATCCTCTCCTTCCATCAGCTGCTCGAGTTCATCATTGGTCCTAATGCTCCACTCTCCCAACTCGCATACAGGGCCAAATATGCGACGCATTATCTTCCGCTCAAACACCCTCAAGGCTTGCATTTCTGCCACTTTTAGAATCCAGGACTCAGCTCCGTAGCATAAAACCGGCCTCACTAGCGTTTTATATTGCTTTAGCTTCGTGTGCCGAGAGAGTAGAGAGGACTTGAACATTTTAACCAAGCTAAAATATGCCCTGTTGCCTGCCATAATTCGAGACATGATTTCACTACTCACCTTGTTTTCGTTATTAATTTCTGTCCCTAGGTAAGTGAAACGGTCCACGCCCTCAAAACTGTAGGCACCAAATTGTTGTCTTCTAAGTACCCGCCCGCCCTTGTCGGCCGTGACCAGCATATACTTAGTTTTCTCCTCGTTAATCTTGAGCCCAACCTCCCTGCTATTCATCTCCAGCTCGATGAAGGCTTCCTGCATGGCCGCGACGTTCCGACACATGAGAACCAGATCATCCGCGTACCCTAGGATTTGACAGGACTTACTTGCTATTGTTCCTCTTGGTACTACGGAGGCCAACGCCCTATGTAACGCCAGGTTGAAGAGGACGGCCGATATAGCATCGCCCTGCCTTACACCACTCACAACCTTAAATTGCCTACTTACTCCGTTGTCAATTAGTACCTTGGAATGCGTTTCATGCAGGGTCATCATGATCAGGTTCACCAATTTTTGAGGGATACCGAAGCTTTGAAGGGAGCGGCTAAGCTGATTTCTGTCTACTCTGTCAAAAGCCTGACGGTAGTCGATGAAGAGAAGGTGAACGTCTGTGCCCAGCTCGTAACACTTGTCAAGGGCTTGTCTTAGGACAAATATCTGGTCCACGGTCCCCCTTCCTGGACGGAATCCACATTGGTATTCCCGAAGAATACTTTCCGAATATACTTTGAGCCGGCTCAGGAGCACATTGGAGAGGATTTTATAAGCTACATTTAGTAGAGTTATCCCTCGGTAATTCTTGCAAACCGATTTGTCACCCTTCTTAAAGATGGGGATGATTAGGCCCGAGCTCCATTCTACTGGGATTTGCTCATCACGCCATATCATGCCTAGGAGACGGTGAATCCTATCCGTGAGCATAGCGCCTCCGTGCTTGAACAGTTCGGCAGGCAAATTGTCTTCCCCCGGAGCTCGATTGTTTTTGAGTTGGTGTATGGCTTCAGCTACTTCAGTGACGGTTGGTGGCTCCTGGCTGATCATTGCCTGGTGCACCAGCTCACTGTTTGCTTCTATAGCGGTGCCTGCTGAAATCGGCTACGGTTACTCACAGCTTCCTAAAATCCTGTGTAGGTAATCTTACAAGTAGATCTTAACTCTCTGATAGTATGCGGTACGGTTAAAGTGTGGTTCAAAAGTTAGGTACGCAATTAAAAAATACAACTTACTGCAGATCCTGAAACGTGTCACTTCCTGTTGCAGGACAGTGGTTCCAGAATTGTAGGAGGTAAATTCTACAAAACCAACGAATACCCCTTCATCGTTGGAATCGCCTCGGTTGCTGCTCGTGGATACTCTCCTTTCTGTGGAGGTTCAATCATCACTCCAAACCACGTCATCACCGCCGCTCACTGCACTGATGATGTCATCAAGGCCAGGACAAAGACCGCTGTCCTTTTGGGAACCCACGATCGCTCTAGTAAGTACCTAGATTGCGTGTTATTTTTGAGAATTTTTGAACTGCGTAGTCCTGCTTTGAGAGAGTAATTTTGATGGAAGTATTTCGGAAGAAATATTCTGTAAAGCATACTCGTATTAGGTGGATAAATTATTACGACAGTTGAATTTAGAAACAAAAAGAAGAAAATTTTGGTAGTTTTGGTTAATTATTTTTAATAATGAACCTTTGTAATCGATCAAGAAAAAAAAATATAACCCCCCCCCCTCCCCCTCAAAATTTGATGATTCATGTTTCAAGATAGTAAAATCCAAAAATCGAATTAAAAAAAAAAACCGTCCTTCTACCGTAATCCACTTCTCTTGGTTACCATGGACCGGCTCCTATTAAACAGGCTCCATTTGGGGGCTAGTTGTTGTGCTGCGAAGCTTTTTGTTGTCAGTTACTTCTAAGGGGTGAAAATGAGGGGTTGTCATTGTCAAAACCGCTTTTCCTCAAAAACTCTCAAAATGAAGATATTGTTTTTTCAATTTAAAATTCTCGTACCATTGAATTTTTTTAGAATCGAATGATCACCCAAAGCTCTGTGGGACCAGTCGTTCGGGTGCTATGAGAACTTGAGGGTTGGACTTACTTCATCAGAAACTCGAGTGTGAATAGCAAGAGAGGCCTAATAATATACTACTGATATTATCAGTTCAAATTTCAGCTTACCAAAAACGCTGCAAGTTATTACACAAGGGTTTATTATTTCTCTAGGGTGTCTACACTTTCGATGGGCATAACTTCAGGGTTCGATTCTACAAGGTATTTCCAACAAAAAATGTCTCTTAGCAATTTTCTTTTAACCCACTTAAAATTCTATTTTTTTCACTTTAAAGTTTTTCTTCTCGTTTTCGACCTTACGGCACTGATATGGTCATAACTCCCTCATTTCTCCTGAAAATTCAAATCTGACTACACCTTTAGAAAGAGCGTTAAATTACCAAACTACTTGAAGCAAAATCAAAATTTTTTAGCAATAAAATAGTATAAAAAAATCAAGTCAAAAAGCGAACTTTAAAATTTTGTTTGAAACTTGACTTTCTTCGACCAACGTTTTCATTCTAAATCCCTGCCCATTTCGATGGGCGCTCTTCGGAGAAAACATGCTCAAATTGTCACCTTTCCAACGGGCTATCAATTTTTCTGTTCAACATTCAAAAATAAAGAGTAAATGAAGTTTGAATGTCAAAAAACGTGTGTTTTACAAGCAAATCCAGTGTTTCAAGCCGGTTTATGGTCCTCCTCGATCTCAAAATGGCTTGACGATTTTGGTATCATTTTCTATGTAATTATTTACGCTGAATCCAATTGTGATACTTCCAAATGATTCCGACTGCTAGAAAGTGGATTTTTCGAAGAAAACCTTCGGCTTTCGTACATAAAATACGCATTATTCGTAAATATGGTAGTGAGCATAAAGTAACACCTTTCTACTCAACAAAAACTTCAATCAGCTAGAAATTCGGTGTTTTTATTGAGTAGAAAGGTGTTAATTTATGTACGATGCGAATTTTATGTACGAAAAACGAAGGTTTTCTTCGAAAAATCCACTTTCTAGCAGTCGGAATCATTCGGAAGTATCACAATTGGATTCAGCGTAAATAATTACATAGAAAATGATACCAAAATCGTCAAGCCATTTTGAGATCGAGGGGGACCATAAACCGGCTTGAAACACTGGATTTGCTTGTAAAACACACGTTTTGTGACATTCAAACTACATTTACTCTTTCTTTTTGAATGTTGAACAGAAAAATTGATAGCCCGTTGGAAAGGTGACAATTTGAGCATGTTTTCTCCGAAGAGCGCTCATCGAAATGGGCAGGGATTTAGAATGAAAACGTTGGTCGAAGAAAGTCAAGTTTCAAACAAAATTTTAAAGTTCGCTTTTTGACTTGATTTTTTTATACTATTTTATTGCTAAAAAATTTTGATTTTGCTTCAAGTAGTTTGGTAATTTAACGCTCTTTCTAAAGGTGTAGTCAGATTTGAATTTTCAGGAGAAATGAGGGAGTTATGACCATATCAGTGCCGTAAGGTCGAAAACGCGAAGAAAAACTTTAAAGTGAAAAAAATAGAATTTTGAGTGGGTTAAAAGAAAATTGCTAAGAGACATTTTTTGTTGGAAATACCTTGTAGAATCGAACCCTGAAGTTATGCCCATCGAAAGTGTAGACACCCTGTATAGATCACTCGTCTACAAAATCACCAACCATTGATCGCATTTTGGTCAGCTCTAATTTGAACGGAGATTAGGCTAGATTAGGCCTCTTTTGCGATTCACACTCGTGTTTTGATTTATATATACATATATATTTCAATATAAACCCTTGAATTTTCGTAGGGAGCGAACGGTTTTTCCTACAGAGCTCCGCGTGGTCTCAAAAAATTCTAAAAATTCTATAGAATCTTAAATTGAAGGAAAAACAATACCTTTATATCAAAATTTTTTGAGTTAGGGCGTTTTCAAAATTTCAAAATTGATTTTGGAACCCTTAGAAGTGACCTACATCAACCAAAAGCTTCGGAGCACAACTAGACTCCAAATGGAGCCTACATACCAAATTTAATCAAAATCGGTCAATGCTAAGTGGCAAAAGTGCCGCGTACGGCGTACGGCGTACGGCGGACGGCGGACGGACGGCCAAATTTTTATTCGATTTTTGGATTCTACGTAGGTACCTTGAAACGTAAACCATCAAATTTTGAGGGGGTGTTAAATTTTTTTTTCTTGGTCGATTCCAAAGGTTCAATATTGAAAATAATAAACCAAAATGCTACCATTGTTTGTTTCGTTGGGTTGTACTTAATTTTGCGTCGTAACAACCAGTATTGAAATTTCCTAATGAAGACACCACAACTCCCGATTTCTTCAAAATAAACTTGAGTGTGAAGTAGACAGCTAGGTCATGACAATGGCAAATAATATTTGCACATTTATTATACATATACCTATTATGTGTTTTTGCAGGCGAGTTATCTATACAGAAAAATAAAAATGTGTAATAATTTGCAGCGTTTGTTTCAAGTGTTCACTGTTGGAATAAAATTAAGAAAACGATTTTTGGCATGGAAGTATGTTATTAAAAGTAATTTCCTAAATTTTTCATTCTCCAACTTTGAAGAAACTGAAGTCTTAATTTTCCGATTGTTGAAAATAATCTTTAAAAAAAAGGCAAGCGAAAAGTTTGCAGTCAGAGCATTCAATTTGATTGTTATATCATCACGACTACCTCTATTGTTTTCTACATACTTGACAACAATATCATAGCCACGTCATTCGATAATATGTGATTAAAAAGTGATATCACTATCATTAACTGAAGGCGATTATTAAAGACATGCGATTATAAGTGACGAAATTAATACCATGTCGTGTCGCTCGGAATTTGGTGAAACTTCGTGTCAATGAAAGGTAAATGATAAAAACAGTCAAAAGATTCGAAGTACGTAGACTGTCCCAATAATGTTTACAAGTATCACAATATCCACTAATTATTTCCACACTTTATTGTAACGTTTATGTTGTGAATAAATAGAACCCAGCTCCTCTGCTGTCATCATCAACGTTGCAAGCATCCAACAGCACGCTGGTTACAACGCAAAAACCATCACCAACGATATTTCCATCCTGACCCTTGCTTCTTCCATCAACTTCAACAAGATCATCGGGCCAGTATGCTTGCCACAATCTGGATTGGACGTGAGCGGACAGACCGTCAGAGTTCTTGGTAAGCGACAGCATAACTTAGGTTTAATAAGTACCTGCCGACAAAAAGTAATAGTGTTTTGCTTCCGAGTCTACCAAGGTAGCGGAAACTTAGTTTCACTTTTGATGAAAAGGATGAAAAAAAAAAAAGTTCTCCAAAATCAAAATTTCCACTTGCTCTTTGCGTTTTATACCTTTCTGAACAATTTTGGTTCCGTGCCTGTCTGTCAGTGTGTCTGTTATGAGATCCTTGTAACGGGCATAACTATACGAATTTATTGTCCGATTTCTATGAAATTTTCAGGGATTGTGCGGGTTGGTGTGTAGACGATCCCCTATGAAAATCATCATCCCCGAACTGATAGAAGCGACTGCGCATGCGCAAACGTGAATTCCTTGTAACGGTCTAACTTCTACATTTTCCATCCGATTTCAATGAAATTTCCAGGGATGTTACAGATTAGTATTTAAATGGTCCCCTATGAAAATCACAACCTTCGGACAGATAGTAGTCACTGCGCATGCGCAAACGTGAATTCCTTGTAACAGCCATAACTTCCACATTTTCTACCCGATTTCGATGACATTTCAGGGATTACGCGGATCAGGTTGTAGATGGTCCCCAATGAAAATCAAGGCCTTAAAATTTACAGTAGCCTCTGAGCATGCGCAAACGTAAAATCCTTGTAACAGCCATAACACTTAAGTACATTTTTCATCCGAATATGATGAAATTTTCTTTGATTCTCCAGATTAGCGTGTAGATGGTCCCCTATGAGGTTAGTGAATGTTACTTGGAGATTGGTGTTTTGAGATTAACTAATATGCATCGGATCATCTATATAATCGGGTTATGGATACGAGGAAGATATATGCCACACCCACTTGAGAGACTTTCTTTTATTGTAACAACTAGTACTGTCCGAACCAACTTGCTAAGTGCTAAGGATAAGAAATAATTATCAAATACCCCACACCTAGTTCAACTTTCAACACTTTCCAACAGTTTCGGCTGAAATCATCATACCTTCAGAGTTCGACAAGAAGCATTAAATTAATTCAAACAATATTCGGCTACCTGTCGAAACCATAGAAACTAATAAGCTTGACTACCCGGAAACTTAAGTTTTTGGATTACGACGATTTTGATAGGAAATTTATACCTACGAAAAATCTATTCTACGGTAATCGTGAAGGGAAATCCATGTGCGGAATTAAAATATCTCTATCCGTTCTAAAATGATGAGTAAACAAAATATTCTTCAGTTTGGTCAAAAAATCAATTTTTAGAAAAACTCGGCGCTCCGCGCCTCATGACTAACAAACAGACTGACACGGAACCAAAATTGTTCAGAAAGGTCTGAAACGTAAAACGGGGGTGGAAATTTCGATTTTAGAGAAATTTTTTTTTCAACCTTGAAAAGTGAAAACAAAGCTTCCGCTACCATGGTAGACTCGAAAGCAAAAATTGAGACATTTCATAAATACCTATTACCCATTACTTAGGTACACGGCTCATGAACTTCCTTAGGACTGTCAATCCCTACTAATTAAATATTCCCTGTTCATTTCCTCAAATGAAATTTCCATCTTTAGGTTGGGGAGCTGAGAAATTCCAGGGTTCTATGACCTTGAGGCCCAAGAAGCTCGACACTACTGCCGTTACTATCAACAACTGCGCTACTGCCTGGGGTGGAATGATCTCCACCAAAAACCCAACTCAACTTTGTACTCTATCCAAGAAGGAAACTGCTTGCCAGGTAAATCCGGCAGTTCACTTTCGTATTGCTGTATATCTGTGTCTCTTTCCGGTTACTGATCAGTGCTCTCAATTTCGTTTACCATCCACTGGATGACAAGTCCGGGTGACTTACTGGCCTTATCTGTTGCTAATTTTTGAATACTAGCGTGTCAAGGATAAAAATTGTCAATGAATCACTCATAATAATAATAATAATATCGACCTAAATAAAATCTCAAATAAAATATCAACAGACGTAACCTACCCATTACGGTAAAAATAGGATTGACATTCATATTTTCTTACCTGTTAACAACATTCGCCCTATAATTCGAGTATAACACTTCGTCCTCCTTACTACTTACATATACTGAAAATATTGTCCATTTCAGGGAGATTCCGGTGGCCCAGTTGTCTGGCTTGATCCTCAAACCAACAGGTACACCCTTGTTGGTCTCGTTTCCTTCGGTGCCTCATGCACTGACGAGAGGCCCACCGTCAACACTCGTGTTGCCGCTTATCTTCCATGGATCCAACAGCAAATCGCTGGTTAGTGTACATTGACTATTAATAGTAATAATAGAATAGTTATAAATAAACTGCATACATCTGGAGAGCTTCGATAGTTAGTGATTGATTGCGATCGTTGACAAAGGAAGAGGTTAGTAAGAAATCTTCTCGTAGTGAGTGGGAGAGCTACCCTTTTACTGCCATATTTTTCTAATCACTTGGAGCCTCTGATATCTCACTGTCCTTTAGTGAGTGAGTTGTTATTTGTCCACTCATCTCGAAGATCACTCATCATCATCTTCATTATCATCATCTCTTCTATTACTTGTCAAGATCTTAGGGGATCCCTCCTGTTGACGGACTCTTAAAGTACCCGTTCATAAGATAAAATTATTTCCATTACAAAACTTCTTACATATTTTCAGTACATATATTTTGTAAATATTTTCAAAAAATATTTCCGTTGTGTGTTTCAGCTACCAAGCGTTCCGCCACTTGCACCAAGGTCTAGACAGGAACACCAGTTACATTTTCCAACGGAATGGAATTTCTTTTCAAAATTGGGAAATAAAACATCTTAGATGAGCTGAATGTTTTTTTCTGGCCTATTGTCAACATCCTAAGAAAAGTTTAAGTTCAAGTTGAAATGTTGGATTTTAATTTTTTTTAAATACGATAAATTAAAATTAGCTCAGTACCCAAACCTGCCCTAATTTTCAAAGGGACACAATTGTAGTATTCTCGATACTTTGGAAGATATTCAGTCACTATGGGTAAAATTAACGTTCAAAACAGAGCACTTCGGGCTATTTCGGTTTCGATTTATTATTTTGAGTATTAAACCCATGGGATTGAGGAAAAATAATGCAAGTTTGCCATGTAATTATTATGAATGTGGAACTCCACTGTATCCGTACCATAGTTCCAAAAAATTACGACGGAATCAATCTGACCAGAACATGCACGATCGCTGAAATTTTCAGTGGATTTAGATACAAATCTTGGATGTTATTCGTTGTTTGAAGTTAGTTATCCATAACTACGAGTAACTATTTGAAGCGGAGAGACTATCAATTGGGAGGCAATGGAATTCATGAAGCACTCTCATAATTCCAAATAATTTAATCGAACCCGGATGTATTAAGTGAAGTTATCCCTGTTATAAGTATTTCACGTTTGCACTTGCTCAAATACTGTTAGCTATTCAGGGGTTATGGAATTCATATAGGACCAATTTCATTCTAACCCATCACAAACTTCTAAAATGTGAAGTAGGAGTCGAAATTTTGATTTTGGAGCATTGTAACATCACTCAGAAGTGAAAATAATGCTTCACTAACTTGATAAACTCTGAAGCAAAAACTGAAAATCCTGAAATACTAAAGTATCTCGAGTCTACTTTTTCTAGACTCGGCAGAGGGCCAAAACGGTTCTATAAGATGACATCTTCAGAATCTGGGAGGAATTCTTTGAACTGCAACAGTTTGCTAGGCAAACCTGTAGTACAGAAATGTATTGAAGTTCTAAAACGAGCGAGCAGACTAGTTATGAAGGTGTTACGATTTCGATCCATGAAAACGCTGCAGTGTTTTACAAAGGTTTCTTATTTTTCTGTATAGATCCCTTTTCTACAAAGATCACCATTGTTATGACCCACATTTAACGAAGTATTAGTTCTTAATAAAGAAGTACGAGAGGATCCCTGAGTGAGCCACCACCCGCACGGGAGGGTCGAGGTACGGGGAGTAAACGCCGCATGACGTCACCCTTCCACCTCTCTCTCCCTCAACCAATTACACTAGTATATAATGTAGGCTTGCTACTTGTGGCGGCTTGTGTCGATGACCACAGAGGTAGCGTCCCGCTTACTCGTGGTGGTTGTGACGATCGTGGCGTCACACCAGTCGTAAACGGGATGTTCGTTCGACAGGGTTGAGGTTTCGATCCGCGGTGAAATAGGTAGCGGCCCGAGGTTGTGACGCCACGTGCCGATCCCAAGTTCCCCGATTGATACAAAACCTAACGTGGCGAGCTCAGGTGGGAGGGGGAAGACAAACAAATATCGAAACAATTGTGAAATTTACAAGGGTAGCGTGTGGTATTTACCTGTGACGAGGCGGTGAAGCGGCCAGTCGGATTCCTCGGGATGATGCAATCTGAAATGTTTAGCCTTAAGGGCGTCCTACGAAGAAAATGGCGGACACCAAATGTGACGCTGCCGGAGGGGCCTACGACGGCTTCTGAGGGAAGCCTCGGAAAATGTGGCGGAGTGTGACGCGTCACCAAGCTCCGGATTTCACACTGAGGAACCAGGTAAATGAGAAAAATATCAAATGCAAGATTACAACAATAAAAGGTAAGTTTATTAATTAACACGTTGGACGCGGATCGCGTCTATGTCACGCAAATCCCGGGGTCTGTGTGGCTGGCCGCGTCTATGTCACGCAAACACCTCTCGCAAAACAGGTTCAAGAATATCTGCTCCTGTTCTTTCGTTCTCAGTTTCCACTCTATTCTAGCATTTTTTCGTGATAGATGAACATATTATGAGTTGAACGGTTCAATCCGGAGCTGAATCGGTCGAGGTTGAAGGTAATTGAGCAGTTATCAAAGTGACACCTTATCTTTGTGTGCTCCTCCGGGAATTTTTTTATGTTTTCACATTTTTCATCCATTTTTACGGAATAATTCACTTTTTTTAAGGTTGATCGACATTGTTTAATTGTTAGTTGTGTCAATAATCAGCTTGTCGTAAATTGTTAATATTTACGAGTTATTTGTTTATCTTGTATTGAAACTAATTAATGCAAGTGGAAAAGATAGATTAATTTGAACTTACCCTTAAAACTGACATATTTTTTACGCTTCTGAAATGTTATTAATTACTAGGCAATTATAAAAAAGGTATGTATAATTGATTTGATATCCTAAAACTATAGAGGGTAGTTATTCCCTCGTTCCAAAGGGGTAGTTATTCCCCTACTCCTGAGGGTAGTTATTCCCTCGTCTCTAGGGGTAGTTATTCCCCGATACAAAAGGATAGCTCTTCCCTAAACACTTGGGGTAGTTATTCCCCGAAACCAGAGGGTAGTTCTTCCCTCGACACTTGGGGTAGTTATTCCCCGAAACCAGAGGGTAGCTCTTCCCTCGTCCCTAGGAGTTGGTATTCCACAATACCAGAGGGTAGCTCTTCCCTCGCTCCTAGGGGTAGTTGAATGGGGGTAGTTATTCCCCCATTCCCGGGGGTGTAGTTTTCCCCCAACCAGCCTCCAACCGCCCCTTATAGCTGGCCCGAACCTCGCTAGTTAGTTTTGTTAGCATCAAACCAAGTGCACATTTGCACATCCAAGATGATCCTATTATAGCTTGATCATCATATAGTTAACCAATCAATCCATAAAGTCTGAGCAGAAACTAATAGAAACAAAGAACCAACATACAATAGGTAAAACAACAAGGAATTTAGTTATAAATCATTATTAGGTATATAGAACTTACGACCGCCAGGTTAGAGCACAAGTCACTCTCGATACTACGCACTAGACCCTTCTAGCCTCGGAGCACTTCAGCTAGCCTCCCTTGGGCTACCCCCACTCCGACGTTGTACCCTTTCCCTACTTCTAGCTCGCCTTTTGCGACACTCCCCGGGCAGAAAGGAAATACCATTTCATAAACAATAAGTCGAAAGAAGAACGTATTATTATTATTATGTGATGCAATATTGTTCGGTCGTGTTCCAAATTTAAAATTATTTTTTTTCTCAGAAGATCTACTTATTTTTCTTTGGAGAAGTAACTATGTGGCAGCACTGAGCTATAATTAGGTAGATTCCTTCACTTCGTCCCTTGTTGTGTTCAATGTAATTTGCGCTCCCAACAAAACTGAAATTTATTAAATTTGCCGGCCGGCTTTCCCCTCAAGGATTTGTTCCCTTTTGATTGGTGGTGTTTGCGGTCCCTGGAGGCAAAATTCAGACTGGGAGAACCGAAATATTGGAGAGGACGGCGCCGTCCGATTGGTAAGTGCTGCCTTGTTTTAAATCTTCTCCACATTTTGGATTCAGCTCGTTCATGTAAAATTAAATTTGATAAAACCTACAGTTCACTTGCTCATTAATAATTTTTCGTTCGATTAATGCAATACATTATTTGGTCCTTCGAGCCGGATTTGTAGTGAGAAATATCTCACTTTAATGTTCCTTGGTCTTTATAGTATTACTGTGGTTGAATTGGTGATAAGTAATAATAAATTTGGATTATTACCCTGAAATTCCTGCTTATAATTATCGTTTTGTGTTTCTCATAAGCGTAATGGAATGAATATTTCTGGTAACCTTGTGAGTTATTCAAGGTCACAGTGGATTGAGGCTCATTTCCTGGGAGGAGATTGAGAAGATTTTAGTGTCTGTTCGAACAGGTTCTTGGTAAACCATCAACACTTCCTTGTAATCCTCAGTTCCCCACTCATGCCTCTTTTTTGTTTCACTGCTGCCAACTAATTCTCGAGTAGCGAAAAAATTCCGTAGTTTTTCGCACTTAGAAAATTTCATAGTCTCTCAATACTTAATTAGTTTGAATTGTAATTGTTTATTCAAGAAATAATGGCACGGATAGAAGAACTTGATTTCCGTCTTGACACATTGTTCAAGAAGATTGAGAGAATATATTCAACTGCTACTGCTTTTGAAACAACTCCGACTGATGATAAACTTAGATCATTATTCAAAGTTATGACAATTAATTTAGATGATTTGTATGAAGAATATGAGAAACTTACTACTAAGTTAGCATCATTATATTCCAAATCAGAGCCTCAAAAGGACACAGAAGAATTGAAAACTAAATTATCGAAATTTGAAAAATTGTATTTCAATTCCAAGGCAGTTGTATTCAAAAATATTCCTGAGGATCTAACTGGACCATCAGTTCCCTTACTTTCTACGACTTTCTCAAATGCTCAAACCGCAGTTTCTATTCCATTGCCTAAATTAAAATTGTTGAGTTTTGGTGGTGATCTCATGCAATGGCAAGCATTTTATGATTTGTACAACAGTACTGTTCATTCTCAGGATCACATACCTGAGGTGCAAAAATTCATGTATTTGAAGGCTCAGTTAACAGGTGAAGCTCAATCTTTAATCAGCTCTATTCCCACTACGGCAGCTAATTATCAGAATGCTTGGGGTTTGATTGCTAATAAGTATAACAATCCATCTCGTTTGACTAATGCATATCTTGAAGCACTTATTGACTTGCCTGTTTGTACGAAGGATCCTGAGCAGCTTCGTGCATTTAATACTTCTCTTGTTAAGTATACTGGCGGTTTAAGAGCCTTAGGTCACAATGTCGATCAGTGGAGTGTACCCCTGATATTTTTATTGCGCCGTAAGTTGTCACCGCAAATCAGAGAAAAGTGGGAGATCCACGCTTTAGATTTGGTACTTTCCACTCTCACCGATTTCATTAGTTTTATTGACAACCAAGTTACACTAGCCGAAAATACTCAACTAGGTATTTCGGATGATAAATCCCATAAAAGGTCCACTACTAAATTGAATCAGAATAATTCACCTCGTGGAAATCATAGCGCTACTAGTTGTGTTACGAGCATTCAATCTGATCAGAAAAGGTTGTGCCCATGCAAAGCTGCACATTCATTGACGAAATGCCCAAAGTACCAAAAAATGTCTGTTGGTACTCGTTTCAAATTTGTGAAATCGAAAGGTTATTGTATCCGTTGTTTGAATAGTGATCATTTTTCGAGAGATTGTACTCAATATGTTACTTGTAAATTTTGTAATGGTACACATCATGCCTTGCTTTGTTTTAAGAGTGATACAAATAATTCGGATAGAAATGAAGTGGAATTACCGAAACGTATTTCGAATCCAACGTCGTTAGGAATCAGCTCGCCTAATAAACCGAAGTTGATCGAAGATATCACCAATTGTAATGTAACAACTAAGCAAGCAGAAGCTCGTTCCTCTGATTCTGTGGTCCTACTCTCGACAGCTAGGGCAGTCGTAACAGATGCAAAGGGCAATGATCAGTATGTTAAAATTCTGATTGATACCGCAAGCCAGGGCACCTTCATTACCCATATGTGTGTCAAACGATTAGGGCTCCTTCAAAAGAACCATAATACCTCGTTATTTGGACTTGGACATCTGAAAGCTGGAACATCAAAGGGTATAGTAAACTTCAATGTGAAATCCTCAATAAATTCAATAAATTTGGATATTGAAGCCCTAGTGGTAGAACATATTACCCAGTGTACCAAATTGCCAGTTAGTGCGACAGATTGGCCTCATTTGAAACATTTACAGTTGGCTGATAGTTCGTTCCATCTCGACCAGCCTATAGATATTTTACTTGGCTCAGAGTGGTATGCACGCATAGTCGTTGGTGCACCGATTGTTGGCCTCAAGGGTACCCCTGATGCTATGAATACTATATTTGGCTATAGTCTCCTTGGAAGAGTCAACTTAGAACCCCAAAAGGTAAATGTATACTGTTCCACTCTGGACAATATCGATAGTACACTGAGGAAGTTCTGGGAAATTGAGGAATGCCCTTCAAAATTCACCTTGCTTAATGATGATGAAAAGGAATGTGAACGACATTTTTGTGAAATGTGAGCCGTTCTGAAGGTAGATATGTTGTTAAATTACCTTTTAAGACAACAGATTTCCAGTTGGGAAATAGTTATGGTCTTGCTCGACGTCGTTTTGAGACATTGGAGCGCAAACTTGAAAAATCGCCCATACTTCGCGAGAAGTACAATGAATTTATGAAGGATTATGCTGATCAACGGCACATGATTCGTGCTAAAAATCCTCCTCGTAATGGATCTTATTATATTCCTCATCACTGTATTTATAGAGAGGGAGATAACTTGTCTCGTTTTCGAGTTGTATTCGATTGCTCAATGAAAACAACAAATGGAGTTTCATTGAACGACCTTCTCCATGTAGGTCCAAAGCTTCAACTCAACATAGTTGACATTCTCACTCGTTTTCGCCTTCATGACGTTTGTGTCGTAGCTGATGTTCGTCAGATGTACAGGGGAATACAAGTTCACCCATCTGAATTCGATTTTCAGAGGATTTTTTGGCGTTTTTCAAAAAACGAACCTCTTGAAGAGTTTTGTCTTACGACTGTAACGTATGGAAATACATCTGCTCCTTACTTGGCGATACGTACGCTTCACCAACTGATCTCAGATGAGGGCCATGATTTCCCAGCAGCATCTAAAGCAATTAGAGAAAATACGTTCATGGATGATATCTGCACATCTGTACCTTCTCTAAAGAGTGCCAAGCAACTTCAGTGTGAGCTGACCGCACTGTTAGGCCGTGCTAAGTTCGTTTTGAAGAAATGGATATCGAACCGAGTCGAATTGTTATCCGACTTACCAGTGAGTGACTGCGTTATAAATCCAGAACTATTTTCATTTTTACACGATGTCGATCCTGGAACAGCAATTTTGGGGTTGGCTTGGAATCCAGTAAAGGATGTATTCTCCTTCAGAGTCAGGAATATCGATGGACCTATCACCAAACGAACCATATTATCTCAGTTGGCGCGTTTGTACGACCCTCTAGGGTTTTTGAGCCCAGTAATATTCTATGGAAAATGGCTGATCCAACACTTGTGGTATTTGGGTGTAGACTGGGATACTCCCACCCCAGAGGATGTTTTTGAAAAATGGAAACAGTTCCAGAATGAACTTCCATTATTGTCCTCTTTTGAAATTCCTCGTTGTGTCGGACTGGATTCTGCTGTTGACGTTCAGCTCCATGGGTTCTCGGATAGCTCGGAAAAGGGATTCTGTGGAGCGGTCTACGTTCGAGTTGTTCGTTAAAATAAGCAAATTTCGACATCGTTGCTTATTTCGAAATCAAAGGTTGCTCCTCTTCAGAAAATAACTCTTCCTAGGCTTGAACTTTGTGGTGCAGTTCTTGTTTCAAAATTATTGGACCATGCCAAAAATTTGCTGAAGCATCATTGTGAAATTTCCTCTATCACAGCTTGGTGTGATTCGACGGTCGCACTGCAATGGATCAAGTCAACAGCTCACAACTGGAAAACCTTTGTAGCAAACAGAGTAGGCCAAATTCACGCCCGGATGTCTCCTGATCAATTTCGTTATGTGCCTACTGCGTCAAATCCTAGTGATATAGGTTCTAGAGGAGCACTGCCACGAAACTTCCTTGAAGATTCGATGTGGCTGACCGGCCCTGGATGGTTGAAACTACCTGCAGAAAATTGGCCTTGTGATCGCGTGAAGTCGAATGATGATGACAAATTGGAAGCTCGAGTTATAAACTTGTTGACGGAAATCACACCTCAGTCAAATATAGACTGGATGCTGGCATTTTCAAATCTAACCAAATTGAAGAGAGCAATGGCTTATTGGATCCGGTACTTTCGATACCTACGTAATCCTTTAACTCACCAATTCTGGATTGGTGGACCATCAACGGAGGAGCTTAGTAGAGCAACAAGTCGGTTAGTCATGCTAGTCCAACGAGAATCGTTTCGTGAGGAAATTCGTTGTTTAGAGAAAGGACAACCTCTACCTGCTCGTCTGAGGAAATTGAATCCATTCTTAGATTCAAATGGTGTTTTGAGAGTTGGTGGGCGTTTAGAAAAAGCTCCTCTCACCTTTAGTAGAAAACACCAAATGTTGATTCCAAAAACCCATCATTTCACGAATTTATTGATAAATCATGTTCATGAAATGTATTTACATGCTGGACCAATGCATGTTCATTCGTTAATTCTAACAGAATTTTGGATAATCAATGCGAGAGAAGTAATTAGAAATCGTTTGGGTAAATGTATCACGTGTTTTCGTGCAAAACCCAAGGAAGCTGAACAACTCATGGGTCAGCTCCCTTCAACTCGTCTGGAGTCGATTTGTCCTTTCAATGTAACAGGCGTTGACTATGGAGGTCCCTATTACATAAAACTCGGACGAGTTAGGAAAGCGAAGCTGTATAAGGGCTATATTTGTTTGTTCATATGTTTTTCTACACGTGCGATTCATTTGGAATTGGTTTCTGATTTGTCGACTGACTCCTTTATAGCTGCTCTTCGACGGTTCATAGCTCGGAGAGGAGGAGTTGCAGAAATCCATAGTGATTGCGGTACCAATTTTGTGGGCTCAAGAAGAAAATTGGAAGCATGGCAAGAGGTTGTTGGATCTGAGAATTATAATGCAGTCGCAGATAGAATGGCGAGTGAGCGAGGTATTGCTTGGAAATTCAACCCACCTGGAAGCCCACATCTAGGAGGATTATGGGAAGCTGCCATAAAATCGGTTAAGAAGCATCTCGCTCGAGTGATTGGAAATCAAATATTGACCTACGTAGAGATGTATACGGTTCTAGTCCAAATAGAGGCTGTCGTCAATTCTAGACCAATTACACCCATCAGCTCCAGTCCTACAGATGTAGAAGCCCTAACACCAGGACACTTCCTAATGCAGCGTCCAGTTGTAGCCATGGCGGAACCTCCTGCAAATGCAAGATCAGCTATTGATTTGAATCATCGATGGAAATTGATTCAACAGCTCGTTCGCTCTTTTTGGGATCGGTGGCAACGCGACTACTTGTCAACTCTTCAAATTAGGTCCAAATGGACGAAGAAGACCAACAACCTTCAAATTGGAGATGTTGTAATAATGAAGGAGCCCAATCTACCACCCTGTCAATGGAAGCTTGCTAGAGTTGTTAATGTTTTTCCGGGAGATGATGGAATGGTAAGGGTGGCCGAAGTAAGCAATGGACGGGGTATCTATTCTCGCACTGTCCAAAAGCTGTGCCCTCTTCCCAAAATTGAATAAAATCAAATTAAAATACTTGTGGTACCTACTGAAGTAGTAATTACTTATTAATTTCATTGTAATTGGTAATTTGGATCATTTTCCTTTCCGTGGGCTTCCTGACCTATTCGCAAAGTCTCCATGAACGCCCCCTTGGAGTGAAGCATTTTTTTTCCTTTCCTATCCTTTGTAAAAGTAGGATCTCAATCCGTTTGTTTTGTCTTTGATTTTGTACCACAAGTAAGTAAACTTTGTAGCATAGTAGAACTATGTAATTGTAACTAGATGTAATCCAATTCAACCACATAAATAAATTACCTTAGATTTCATATCGTTGGAACGTGATTGTTCCAAGGCGGCCAGGATGTTCGGTCGTGTTCCAAATTTAAAATTATTTTTTTTCTCAGAAGATCTACTTATTTTTCTTTGGAGAAGTAACTATGTGGCAGCACTGAGCTATAATTAGGTAGATTCCTTCACTTCGTCCCTTGTTGTGTTCAATGTAATTTGCGCTCCCAACAAAACTGAAATTTATTAAATTTGCCGGCCGGCTTTCCCCTCAAGGATTTGTTCCCTTTTGATTGGTGGTGTTTGCGGTCCCTGGAGGCAAAATTCAGACTGGGAGAACCGAAATATTGGAGAGGACGGCGCCGTCCGATTGGTAAGTGCTGCCTTGTTTTAAATCTTCTCCACATTTTGGATTCAGCTCGTTCATGTAAAATTAAATTTGATAAAACCTACAGTTCACTTGCTCATTAATAATTTTTCGTTCGATTAATGCAATACAAATATAAAAGAAGAACAAGGAAACAAGATCAATCAATCACAAAAAATTCTGTAGTTTCCATAGGATCCAGATCAGTGAGCAGAAGGGGTGAGACGAGCGATAGCCTTACTGAAGAGGGCGCTTGTCCATCGACGTATATTCTGCCGGGCGACATTGGCACTAGCTCTTTGTGGTCTAGAGCTGGGTGGCGTAGCATGGGAGCCAACGGTTTGGGTTAGAGTAGGGCTATGTGTCGAGACTTGAGTGATTGATGATGAAAGTTCAGAATCCTCTTGGCCATTGGGTGTTGGTGTCACAGTATCCAGGGGGTTAGTTTGTACCACTTGGGAATTTTTTGGGAGTCCGGCATGAGAAGTGGTAGAGTTTGGATCATTGTAAGTGGAGGTGGATGGTATAGTATCCTGAGTAGATCTGGATGGTAGACTATTGTCCTCACAACGTTCTGCCAAAATATCCACAGGGTCTGAAATGTCAAGTTCTAGGGGATAAAGGTGTGCTAGAGACCTAGTCAGTTGGGAACCATTCTCCAATGCTACGTGGGCTGCTCGAACCATACCATCTGAGCCATGAAGGAGACCAGTAATTCGTCCAACCCTCCAAGAGTTCCGGTTAGGTACATCCCCTTTCACCTGAACAGCATCACCAATAGCGGGTTGACGATGGCTCAAAATCCGAGGTTGTTTAAGCTGATGGGAATGGCGTTCTCTAAGTCCTGTAAGATACTGGTTAACAAACATCCTCTCAAACTCTTGTCGAATAGCCAGAGTTCTCTTCCAGCTGTCAATGACCTGATAACGAACATCGGAAGAAGTTCCAGAAGAGTGTTCCACATCAGGTTGTATCAGAGCAGAGGGTCCATAGGAAATCAGAAAATGTGCAGGAGTAAGTACTTGTTCTGGTTCACTCCCCACAGTCGTCAGAGGTCGAGAGTTCATTACTGCACTGACCTCCTTAACTACAGTAGATAATTGGCTTTCTGTGAGTAATGTATCACCCAAAGATCTACGTAAACAGTTTTTGATTATTCCAATCAGTCTTTCGTAGAACCCCCCTTGCCATGGAGAGAGTTCAGTTATGAAGTGCCATTTGATTCCATGCCGTACAACATCAGGCGAAGAAAGGATGCTGGCTGAGAGTTTAAAATGAGTAGCATTATCCGAGACAATCAGCTTGGGAGCACCGACCATAGCTATGAAACGACGTAGACCCAACAGAAATTCCTCTGTAGATAGGTTTTTTACGACCTCAATATGCACTGCTCTAACAGCCATGCAAGTAAATATGCAGCACCATCTCTTTTCTGTACCTTGGAAGCTGGAAATGGTCAAAGGTCCAAAGTAGTCCAACCCAGTATTAGTAAAGGGTGGCGAATAAGTAACACGTTCAACTGGCAGATCAGGCATGGGAGGCATCTGATATGGACCTCCACCATGTTTCACACACTGTTGACAACGCCGTAACACTTGATTCACCAAAGATCTCCCGTGTGGAACCCAGAATTGTTCTCTAAGAATGCTAAGTGTGTGTGACACCCCAACGTGATAGTTATCCTCGTGGATCCTTTTAATAAGATTAGATGTCGAGGGGGATTCTTTAGGTAGTAAAATGGGGTAACGTTGAGGTATACTGGCATTTGCAAATCGTCCTCTGCATCTGAGGATAAGATCTACATCCAGGAAGAGACCAAGAGATTTAGTCAATCCAGTTAGTTTTCCTTCTGATTCATGTGGATAATACTTCTTCTGTAATACTCTAATAGGGCCAAGATCTAAATCGGGGGTGTTGTTGATGTCTGGGTCATTGAGTGGTTCAACTGGTAACTGACTAGGTAGTGATTGAGATTCTGTTTGTGCTGAACAATCTGATGTGACTACCACCATCACTTGATCACTTGGAGGGGGACCCGTAGTGTTGATACCATATTGTGGCCATTCACTGACATCGGCGTAGAGAAAAGGCGGTCCATTCAGCCAGAGATCAGGTAAAGTACCATCATTCAGATCACGCGTTGCTACATCAGCTGGATTAAGTTGGGATGGGACATGATGGAATTGTATGAAACCAGACTTTGTTATTTCGTTCACACGTTTGCTTACAAACGGTGGTAGTAACCTTTGAGATTTTAGCCAGCTAAGGACAATAGTGCTATCTGTCCATAAGTTTATTGTAGACCATCTTAGATCAAGAGATTCTTTTACATAGTTGATGAGACGCATTCCAATTAAAACAGCCAGTAGTTCAAGCTTGGGTATAGTGAGCGTTGTTTTTTGTTTTAATGGAGTGAGTCGGGATTTAGATATTATAAGCCGCACAATATTTTGGTTTTGAATTTTGCTTCTGATGTAAATAACGGCCACATAAGCTGCTTTGGATGCGTCCGTGAAGCAGTGTATTTCGTTTTCAGATTCGCTCAGTAAAGTGTTTATGGTACCATGTAGGAGGAAACGAGGAACTGAAATAGAAGGAATCAACTTCAAAAGTTTAGTACATGAAACCCATTGTTCTTTCTGAGTAACTGACAATGGGGTGTCCCATTTGACCTTTTCAATTCATAGACTTTGAAGGAAAATTCTTGTTGGTAGTGTCAGTGGGGCAGACCATCCACATGGATCAAATATGGAAGCGATGAGTCTTAGAACTTGTCTCTTTGTTAGTACGTTTTGTTCAAGTACATCAGATTTGGTAGCCAAAGTCAAATAATCTTCCGACGTATTCCAGTTTAAGCCTAGTACTGTAGTCATAGTGGTACCGTCAGCTAGATGATCATTGGGAACGTGGTCAAGAAACGCACTGCTGTTAGAATCCCATTCTCGGATATTCATAGATAATTTTCCAAAAAGGTCTCGAGATGTTTCATAAACTTGAAGTGCTTCATCAATATTTGAAGCTCCTGTAATCAGGTTGTCGACATAGATTTGGTTTGCCAATTGTTTCCCTAATAAACTGTTGGAATTATTTAAGTGGAACTTGATGGTAGCGGCTAGTAAGAATGGACTACATAGGATGCCAAACGGCACTCTACAGAAACGAAGATGTATTAAGTTGTCATCTGTTGGGCTGTTGTTGATATCTTTCAACCATAGAAACCTGGTGACATCTCGATCTTCACTATGGAGTCCGACCTGTAGAAATGCCTTCTCTATGTCAGCAGTTATTCCCACACTGTGTATTCGGAATTTCAGAAGAAGAGTGGTCAAGTCTTCTAGCATAGACGGGCCTTTGTAAAGAAGTTCATTAAGGCTATGCTGCCCTTTAACTTTTGCAGACCCATCATAGACAATTCTGAGTTTTGTTGTTTTCTCTTCACGCAATACACAATGGTGTGGAAGGTAATGTACAGGATGAGATTTGGGAAGGTGTCTTTCAGTCACTATTTCAATCATTCCTTGATCGAGTTGTTCTTTTAGAACGGCGTCATACCTTTGTAGAGTATCAATAGGTGAACGTTTTAGTAAAGAGCGTAGCCTACCCAGTGCAAGGCCAAAGTTTATTGGAAGAGCAGGAGGGTATTCCACCCATGGCCATTTGACATGGTATCTATTATTGTAGAATTTTGTCGTTCTATTAAAGAACTCAACAGCTTCCTCATCCTGTGTAATCTTTGGGGAATCCTTTATCCCAATAACTTCTAGTTCCCACAGTGTTTGTAAGTGATCTTCCCTCATGATGGCAGAGTCTGGAGACACGAATGAGTCTTCTCCACACTGCTTGCATCTATGATCCCCTTGAACATAAGTCAGAACAGATAATTGCTGCTGACAAGACTCTGCAGGTTTGCACCGTCCCGATGGAACCCAGCCAAATTCTGTTTTAACCAAGAAGAGATTAGGGCCAATTTCTATCCTTTCTGGTTTAATGAAGGTGTAATAATAATCATTTCCCACTATGATGTCTATGGGAGAATCCTCAGCTGAATCTGCTGCTATGTGAAGGTGAGGATAATTTACTTGTAGGTCTTGTTTCAATTTAAAATGTGATGGCAACTTTCCAGTGGTTGAGGGTACAACATACGCCTGCATTTCGTTAGAACGTTCTTTCAGTTTTATCTCTAGTGATACTAGTTCAGCTTGGATTGTTTTAGGTTCCAATGTTCCAAAAGTAAATACAGTCAAACAAGTATTTTCAATAGGTATTAGCTTAAGTCGTTCAGCCATTGTAGATTTGATGTAGCTTCGTTGGCTGCCAGTGTCAAAAAGTAAGCGCCCAAGAATCACTTGACCATTTTTAGAAATGAATGGGGCTGTGACAGTTTGGAGAAGTGTGTCATATTCAGCGTATTGTGAAAGATAGGTGTTAGTTTTAAGTATGTGTCATTTAGTAAAAACCTTGGGGCATAGACTTCTGTTGTGATGATGTTTGGTTTTACAATGCATGCAAGTGTAGCCTGTCATTTTACATTCCTTAGCAGTGTGACCTCTTTTTAGGCAAATGAAACACCTATCCTTTAGTCTTAGTTTGCGCTCACCCACTGTTTGAAATTTAGAACAATTTTCATGAAGATGTTCATCACCACAAAAGGCGCATCCTGTACTTAGTTTTAGTCGTTTAGGGGGAGTTTCACAAGACAGGATTTGTCTTGTGTCCTTTGTAGAGTCATGATACCGTTTATTATCTTTTCTATCCAATTTCGTACCAGCGATCACGTAAGATCCCGATTTCGGTTTGGGTTTCACTCTAATATGATTCCCTTTTTCCTTTTTGGAATAGTTTGAAGAGCTTGTGTAGAAAGCTTCAGTTGTGAAACTAGATCCCGTAGGTATGAGGTCTTGAGTGATCATTGTTCTTTGCAAGGAAGTTTCTCTTGCTGATATAATTTTTTCAAGATTTGCTCTAATTTCTTCAACTGGTTGATCGTCTGAAGTCATCGTCATTCGTAGATCAAATACTATCTCCTTTGGAAATTTATGAAGAATAGATGCTCGTAACTGCTTATGGTTTACATCTTCTCCCATGGCCTTCAAAGTACGTAAATGTCTTTCAATCTCATCCAAAGTTTTTCGGCACTCTAATATATTATCCGGACTGGCAGCGGGTATTTGTTGCAATGCAATATAGTGAGCATCTATCAAGAAACCTTTTTTCCCAAATCGTTCTTGTAGTCTTTGAACAGCAACATTGTAATTAACACCAGTGATGTCCAGTCCTTCTATTGCCCGTTTTGCTTCTCCTTCAAGCAAGCTTTGCAAATAGGCTAATTTGTCCACGTCATTTATGCCCGGTTTATTAGCAATCATGGAAGAAAATCGGTCCCAAAACTCGTGCCACCGGAGAAGATTGCCGTCATATTTAGATATGTCCAATTTAGGTAGACGACTTGTGAAGTCAGAGTTGGTTTGGACGGTTTGAATCGTTGGAAGTTGGAGTTTTTCCTTTTCTTTCATCCTTTCAAAGCGGACGTCCAATTCAACAATCAAATCCTCAGCTTCTAGTTGTTTCTCAGTATATTCATCAATCAACAATTCCAATTCTGTTGATATCTCTACTCCCTGGAGAGTAGTTTGAATTTCATTCACTAATCGTGTGACTGACATTTTCAGTTTTTCCACTTTAATTCGATCATCTGGCTGTACCGGTTTTTCTTGTTTAAAATGGTCCACTAACTCTCGACACAATCTAAGCCCCTCTTCTACTCTACTGCCCATCAACTTTAACCGTTTACAAATAGATCTTTCCATTTCGTTTTTAGTCTGAAACAGATCCAAATAACTCACTTTGAGTTATCATGTAGGTAGGTAGGTAGCTAAGCATAGAAATTTGCACCAAGATGAAAGTTTTAGTTTTCGACATTCTTGGGTTTGGGTGGGTGATATTTTAGTCATGGATTTAGGTAGATCATAGTTTAGTTTATAGCAACAAGAAAAACCACCGAACAGGGAATTGTAATTAATAGAAAAAAATTGTAACAAAGGGTGTAAGGTCAGCCGAAATAGATAAGTAGATAAACGAAAGACATCAAACGCCCTTGTGCGAAGAAATCAGAACTGAGTGGGAATTAAGCAAAGATGGAGAGAAAAAACGAGAGCGAAGTCATTGGAGGGGTATTGACTGGAAAGAGTGAGGAAGTGAGGGGCAGGGGAGGACAGCCATTGATCACGTGGAAAAGACCACAAGAGTTCATAACATCAAGGAAATTCCAAACAAGATAAAACGGAAACATTCACAGAGAAGAGTCAGGACTACCAACTCAATTCAGTAGAAAAATTTTACTTAAGTTATGAATAGATTTTTTCTGTGGATAAGTTGGTTAACCTGCTTCTTATTTTTAAAGTGAGAGCTTTTTCTGTTCACACTGAATGTAGATTAGCAGACTCTCATATTATACCGTAATTCTAGAGTCTTTTGTCAGTATCTACTTGAGATGGACCCAAGTCAAGAAGGTGGAATCTCCTTGATAATTTCAGGAAATTAACTTATTAAGTTGGTGAACCTGGTTCTACAGAAATACACGCCTTCAGATTTGTAAGTTGGCGCTACCAAAGGACAAAATGACAAAGAACTTGCGTCCAGAGCGGCCAATTGTGGTTCCAACAGCGGGATTCGAGTTAATATTAATCACGTTATTAGAATGAAATAAAAATTCGTCTAAACGATCCCACTTCTGACACCATGTCGTAAATTGTTAATATTTACGAGTTATTTGTTTATCTTGTATTGAAACTAATTAATGCAAGTGGAAAAGATAGATTAATTTGAACTTACCCTTAAAACTGACATATTTTTTACGCTTCTGAAATGTTATTAATTACTAGGCAATTATAAAAAAGGTATGTATAATTGATTTGATATCCTAAAACTATAGAGGGTAGTTATTCCCTCGTTCCAAAGGGGTAGTTATTCCCCTACTCCTGAGGGTAGTTATTCCCTCGTCTCTAGGGGTAGTTATTCCCCGATACAAAAGGATAGCTCTTCCCTAAACACTTGGGGTAGTTATTCCCCGAAACCAGAGGGTAGTTCTTCCCTCGACACTTGGGGTAGTTATTCCCCGAAACCAGAGGGTAGCTCTTCCCTCGTCCCTAGGAGTTGGTATTCCACAATACCAGAGGGTAGCTCTTCCCTCGCTCCTAGGGGTAGTTGAATGGGGGTAGTTATTCCCCCATTCCCGGGGGTGTAGTTTTCCCCCAACCAGCCTCCAACCGCCCCTTATAGCTGGCCCGAACCTCGCTAGTTAGTTTTGTTAGCATCAAACCAAGTGCACATTTGCACATCCAAGATGATCCTATTATAGCTTGATCATCATATAGTTAACCAATCAATCCATAAAGTCTGAGCAGAAACTAATAGAAACAAAGAACCAACATACAATAGGTAAAACAACAAGGAATTTAGTTATAAATCATTATTAGGTATATAGAACTTACGACCGCCAGGTTAGAGCACAAGTCACTCTCGATACTACGCACTAGACCCTTCTAGCCTCGGAGCACTTCAGCTAGCCTCCCTTGGGCTACCCCCACTCCGACGTTGTACCCTTTCCCTACTTCTAGCTCGCCTTTTGCGACACAGCTCAATCCTCTCATAAGTTTCATACTTTCAGTTCGTTATCGTGAAAAAGACACAGTGGTTCGACTCCGATTTTTTGTGTGTTTCACTCGGTTTTTCTGTTTTGAATCTTTGCCTGACAACTCTACAAAGCTCCCAAAACAGAGAAGACTTGTTCTCTTTCCAGGTATGGAATAACTAGGTATTATATTGTCGTACATGATTGATTCCTACCCATTCTATGCACCATCAACCTATCCCCTTTGCAAAGGCCGCCAGAATTCGCGTCCAGTGGACGGGCGGCCTGAGCCAACCCACTCTCATAGGGGTTGATTTCCCATTCAAACTGGAGCAACTTGACACCACCGCTGGCCGCGTCACGTTGACGCCGAGAATAAATTCTCAAAATTCTCAACTTTTTTTTATGTCAAAATTCTTGGAAAAATGTACTTTTTAATATATGTTGCTGCTATAGCGTTTCGGCAAAAAAAAATTTCTCCGCCACAGGGGACCAACACGTTTTTTTTTCCCGCGTGCAAGGTGTTATGAAATGTGGTTTCTGACTAGGCACACTGAAAGGTGTGTCGAAAAGAGGCCTGATGGGCGAAACAACAAAGGTAAGTATGGCACAAGTATAGATTGTTCAATATGATGAGTTTGCAAATAATCGTTCAATATACAATTTAATAACTCCAATTTGACTTTATGTTTCAGGTTTCCAGAGTAAATCAGTTCAACGTTCCAGGTTTTCAACAAAGGTGAGTATGGTAAGTATAGGTTATCTTTATGCTGCAGGTAAGTATTTAGCTTTAAGTTTACAACTTCTCAAATTACGACTTTTGTTCAAATGTTTCAGAATTACTTCTACGCACTGTCCTAACTGCATTGGCCAATGGTTTAAAGGTAAGTTATAGTTTTCACTTACACTCGTCAGGGCCCTGAGGTATCCTTCCAGGTGTGATGTGGCGGTTGTGGTGGTTGTGGCGACGGACGTCCGGTGGATTCCAAGGGATCTTCAACCAGATTTGTTCGGCGCAGGACGGCAATTTCGATGGTCAGGGATCTTACGAAAAGCGTCTTGAAAGTATTTGGGGGCGGTTTTGACTCTAACAGGCTCAAGTTCACGGGCTGCGGGGCTCACGGTGACTCTTACTGAATATCTGGGGGGGTCTGCTTGTGGAGGGGGCCTGCCCGTTGGTTTTGTTCTGGATGGTCCCCCTCCGCTCCCTCGACGGACGGGCGCCTGCCAGGTGGAGTCTTCTGATTGGCTCCCTCCGCCGAGGGAGGGACGCTCTGGCTGGAGACGGCGTCTTCACGTTGAGGGGGGGGGGGGGGGGGGTGACGTCACCTTTTGAGCTGACCACGGATCCGAATCTGACAATACTCGCCGGGGGTGGCTATGACAAATTCGGATCGGAAGGGAGTTAACGAATTAACCCAGCCTCTTCACTGGAAAGGTTCCCCAGTGAGTGGAGACTCACAATAAGCTCACTCAGGGATGCTCGAGTATGCCAATCTAGTCCAGTTCTCGTCTTGTTCATTTCGCTCTCCAACTCCTCCTTCATCAAGGTATCTCCTCGAAGTTGTAGGCTCAACCAAGTAAATATCTCGCCTTCCCGCCGGTAGGTTTCCCTGAAATGCCGGGGTTGACGAGCTAGCCCGAATCTCACAGTACTCCGCATGCTGGTATGGGTCTGACCCGCCGATGCGACAGTACTGCATGATAGGATAGGGACAGTCTCTCTTAGGTTGAGTAGGAGTTAAAGTAAAGTCAAAACGCCGCAGCGAGAAGGTCGTCTCCTTCACTTGCCGACACGCCGAACACAACAACCATCATCACTACAAAAGAAAAAAATCCATTTTGGTTTAATACTAATCTCAATAATGGAATCAACCAAGGAAAAAATTTTAACCCCCCCCCCCCCCCTCAAAATATTTTGGTTCACGTTTTCTACGTTGGTACGTACAGGGTTCGGCAGGGAGGTATGTATGATTAGAAATAATAGCTACACACTCATTTTCAAATGAAACTAAAATTTTATTATTTCAGTGTGTACCTTGGATGATGCCATTATGAAAATTAAAGAGGAAAAAAATAAAACATTGATTATGTACGTTTCCTGGGCGCCTCATTTCGTTGCGTGGTGATGTGGAGTGGCCTCCTCGGTCACCAGACCTGACACCTTGTGACTATTTTTTATGGGGCTACCTCAAATCACGTGTATACATACACAAACCACGTACACTTGAAGCCCTGAATGAAGCAATAACTCAAGAAATTCGAGCAATACCACGTCCAATGTTACAGAAGAGTATGGACATCTTCTCACAACGTCTACAGGAGTGTGTGGACAAAAACGGACACCACTCATCAGATGTTATTTTTCGTACATAATCAATGTTTTATTTTTTTCCTCTTTAATTTTCATAATGGCATCATCCAAGGTACACACTGAAATAATAAATTTTAGTTTCATTTGAAAATGAGTGTGTAGCTATTATTTCAAATCATCCATACCTCCCTGTAGAATGCAAAAATCGAATAAAAAATTTTCCGTCCGTCCGCCGTACGCTGCACTTTTCTTAGCAACCGTGGACCGATTTGGTTCAAATTTGGTTTATGGGCTCCATTTGGGTCTAGTTGTTCCGCAAAGCTTTTGGTTGACGTCTGTCACTTCTAAGGGGTGAATATAAAGGGTTGACATTTTTATGTGCCCTAGCTCGAAAACTTTCGAAATAAAGGTATCATTTTTTCACCAATTTAAGATATTATTGAATTTTTAGAAATTTTTAGAGACCACGCGGAGCTCTGTAGGACAATCCGTTCGCTTCCCCACGAGTACCTACTTAAGGGTTTTCCTTCGACAAATCAGAATCACGGGTGTGAATCACAAAAGAGGTCTAATATCCGTTCAAATTTTGTCTGACTAAAATGCGATCGCTGTTCGTTTCTTTGAGTTGTATTCAGTACTGCTCTCTGAGCAACCAGTAATCAAATTTCCATATGAAGTTCCCTATTTTTTGAATCGAGTGTGAAGCGTTCATTTCTTTCTAATAAACTTCATTGTGAAGGTGTGGAAGGCAGTACGGTGAGGTAGGTAGTACCTACCAATATTTGGTAGGTAAAAAAAGTTGGGCTGATAGTGACAGTGACCGGTAGGTAAAAAAAAAACCGCTACAAATCATTACCCAAAGGTCCATTATTTTCTTTATAGATCCCTCCCTACCAACCGTATACCAAAATAAGACTTGAAATTTTAAAAACGCCCCTACCTCAAAAAATTTCGATGTAAAGGTATTGTTTTTCTATCAATTTAAGATAGTATTGAAGTTTTAGAGACCACGTGGAGCCCTGTACGAAAAACGTTCGCTCCCACGTGAACTTATGGGTTGGACTCACGATAATGGGGTGTGCGCCCCTATTTTTTTATTTTTTTTCTCAAAGAAAATGCCTTGAAAAGAAACAAAATTTGGTTCCTACACAAAAATAGAGCCCCCAAAAAATTACAGGGGGCAAAGAAAATTATCAGTTCATAAAACCCAGGAAACGCCACGACAAAATCGGTCGGGAATGTGATTGGCTGGCTGTCGCGCGATAGCCAACATCGCGAAAATCCATCTCAACCAAAATTCCCGTCAATTACCGTACGCCCACCCATTTCTCCCCCGTCATAACCGCGAGGAAGGCTTCCCTTCACCCCCCCCCCCCCTCAACGATCATATTGCTCCGTTTTCGTATTCGTTTCAAACAAGTTGTTTGTTGTTTCACTTCTCTCAAATATTTTACTATGAGCAGCGAAAAGAAAATTTACGGAAGTGATAATTCCGGGTTGTAGTGGTTCGTCCGATGCGGAATTAGTAATGCTTTCAGTGCCCCTTCAAAAAGTACAGTTGGTTCGATGCAGCATCGATCACAAAATTGGTATCTTCTCATTTATACTGCTGTGAACTTCATTTTGACGTGAGTACCTAATGTTATTTACAATTTACTTTATTGAAGTGTATTCTATCTAAAAAATGTGGCATGATTGGTGTTGATGTTTCCCCCGAGGTCTCAATGCAGTACGTGGGTAAGTAAGTGCCTACGGTAGTTGTAACAAAACTTCGTTACACATTTTGTTCGTCAAAAATCTTTTCCTTTCAATCGTTGTTCACGTTCCTAAACCTACTAGGACTGCACTGTTTCTTCAATTAACCAAATTCAGTTACAGTAATAAATGAACTGGTGAACCGTCTAGTTAATCATGACGTGTGTACATGTGTGACCGCTAGTGTTGAGGGAAAAGGGGTTATCACTTTCCTCATTACTCTTGTTCAGTTCGGTTATATTTATGATATTGTTTAGGTAGGTACATGTATATCGACGTCCTTGTGGTGCTTTAGAATATTTTCGATATAGATTTCATTTGGTTGGTAGTAGGTACATTTTTATGCTGACAAAATTTACAGTGTTAACTGAGCTTTTATCTGGGCTCTTTATTCTCAGAACCATTAGACCAGTAAACCTAACATCAATAATTATTATAATGTTTATGAGTACTATTAATGTGTTTTATACAAATCATTTAGCCTGGACAGTAACTAAGTACTCATCGTTATGTTCCTATATGTCAAAAATCAGTTACTGTAACGATAGGTATGTCTCAAAACCTTGTTATATTCAATCATTTATTTATTTTATTATGATTATTTTTTTTGTTTCTAGCTTGAGAATGATTCTACCAATTGGCAGTTTTACGAGAGGTGATGTAGGATGTAAAGTGCAGCTGAAGCCAGAAGAAGTTACCCATTTGTTCACCCAGGAAGAGAATAGCTGTGCCCAGGCAACTCAGTGACTCAGCCGAAAAGAGGAAAATCGAAGTGATGAGTGAGTGGATTGTCATTTATTCTCGTGTTCTCAATTCTAAGTGTGTGAAACTAATATGACAAGTTGATGTACAATAATTTGAGATTCCAAGCAATGTAGGCTACTCATTCCAATGAGCCAATAATTGGTTGAAGCCTGCCAATAGGAAACCATTAAGAACCTTTGGTTCATTATTTTCAATAGTGAACCTTTGGAGTCGACCAAGAGAAAAAATTTTAACCCCCCCCAAAATTTGTTGGTTTACGTTTCAAGGTACGTAGAATCCAAAAATCGAATAAAAATTTGGCCGTCCGTCCGCCGTACTTTCCCCACTTAGCATTGACCGATTTTGATTAAATTTGGTATGTAGGCTCCATTTGGGGTCTAGTTGTGTCCCGAAGCTTTTGGTTGAAGTAGGTCACTTGTAAGGGTTGAAATTTTGAAAATGCCCTAACTCAAAAAAATTTGATATAAAGGTATTGGTTTTCTATCAATTTAAGATTTTATTGAATTTTAGAGACCACGCGGAGCCCTGTAGGACAAACCGTTCGTTCCCTACGAGAACTTAAGCGTTGTACTTACGATAAATCAGAAACACGAGTGTGAATCGCAAAAGAGGCCTAATCTCCGTTCAAATTTTAGTCGACCAAAATGCGATCGATGTTTTTCTTCATGTTGGTTGATTGTAACAGTGGCAAAGCCATGTTCTTTGCAGACTAGTGATCTGTATAGAAAAATAATAAACCATTGTGTAATAATTTGCTGCATTTTTCTTAAGATTCAAAAATAATTGAAGATAATTATTCAGTTAACACGGATTTTATGGTTTTTCAGAATCACTTCAAAAAACCCGAAGAAGTTGTAAGAGAGAGCAGCCTTCAACCTCCAATGTGAGACGTAAACAACTTCTTTTTAGTACTACTGATCTGACGAAATGAAAGACGTCTCCCAATCAACTGATGGTATGCAATAATCATTCATGTGTCTTTTGGTTATGTTTTTCGGCCAAGTTCATTTAGTAATGAGCTGTTCGCAACAATTTCAACATTACGTTTTTGGTTAGTTTAACCAGTGGGATATATGTTGGGTTGCACCTTCTTGAGAAGCCCTCACCAAGGTTTTTTAATTCCCATAACTTAAAATTACTAGTCCCCTACAGCAATATTTTGAATCATACCTTAATCACCTACTCCATGGTGACAAGACAAAGCTCATTGCCGCAGCTGGTGTTTGAGAGAAATGTTGAAGAGAAAACAGGATTCGGGGGGAGACCTGGTATTGGTATAATAATGTCATAACTATAGCAAGGATACAACAGCGGCCTGAACTGAAATGAGATGAGTGGATTGAAGATTGTGGTTTTTTCTCGTGTTCTCAATTTAAGTGTGTGAAACTAATATGACAAGTTGATGTACAATAATTTGAGATTCCATGCAATGTAGGCTACTCATTCCAAGAGCAAATAATTGATCGAATCCAGCCAAAAGTAAACCATTAGGAACCTTTTTTTGTAAGATTTAAAAATAATTAAAGATAATTATTATATTAACACGAGTTTATGGTTTTCAGAATCACTTCGAAGACGCATAGCCGTACTCGAAATTCACATGAACGCCTTATATCACGATAAGGGAATTCCATTTTTTTGGGCCCCATGCAAGGATTGATAGGCAACTGGTTCGGCTTGTTGACCACTGCATTGTCGTGGCTGCAGCTATAGA
>CM019176.2:60490042-60521317 GCA_009739505.2 Apolygus lucorum
GACCGAAGGGGCCTACGAAGGTGTCTGAGGGACGCCTCGGAAAAGATGGCGGAGTGTGACGCGTCACCAAGCTCCGGTTTTCACACTGAGGAACCAGGTAAAATGAGAAAAGATATTCAAATGCAGATTTACAACAATAAAAGGTAAGTTTATTAAATATGCAAATGGTTTTCTGACTAGGCACACCGAAGGGTGTGTCGAAAAGAAGCCTGAGGGGCGCAACAGCACAAGTAAGTATGGCACAAGATTAAATGTTCAATAGGATAGATTTGCAGGTAATATTTCAAATGTACAATTTAATAACTCCAATTTGACTTTGTGTTTCAGGTTTCCAGAGTATATCAGTTCAACGTTCCAGGTTTTCAACAAAGGTGAGTATGGTAAGTATAGGTTAACTTTATGTTGCAGGTAAGTATTTAGCTTTAAGTTACAACTTCTCAAATTACGACTTTTGTTCAAATGTTTCAGAATTACTTCTACGCACTGTCCTAACTGCATTGGCCAATGGTTTAAAGGTAAGTTATAGTTTTCACTCACACGTGTCAGGGCCCTGAGGTATCCTTCCAGGTGTGATGTGGCGGTTGTGGTGGTTGTGGCGACGGACGTCCAGTGAATCCAAGGGTTCTTCAACCGGATCAATTCGGCGCGAGACGGCAATTTCGATGGTCAGGGATCTTACGAAAAGGCGTCTTGAAAGTATTTGGGGGCGGTTTTGACTCTAGCAGGCTCAAGTTCACGGGCAGCAGGGCTCACGGTGACTCTTACTGAATATCTAAGGGGGTCTGCCTGTGGAGGGGGCTGCTCGTTGGTTTTGTTCTGGATGGTCCCCCTCCGCTCCCTCGACGGACGGGCGCCTGCCAGGTGGAGACTTCTGATTGGCTCCCCCCGCCGAGGGAGGGACGCTCTGGCTGGAGACGGCGTCTTCATGTTGAGGGGGGGGTGACGTCACCTTTTGAGCTGACCACGGATCCGAATCTGACAATCATCGCCGCGGGTGGCTATGACAAATTCGGATCGGAAGGGAGTTAACGAATTAACCCAGTCTCTTCACTGGAAAGGTTCCCCAGTGAGTGGAGACTCACAATATGTTCACAAAATTATAAATTTCCTTATACACAGAGTATTCATGTTCCTGTGGTAATGTTCTGTAACTGAAAGGGTTTTCTACTAGTATGGTAATTTTCGAAAATAGTCTCTGTCTTTCCTCTTCAAATGTCGTACATGACATTATTAAGTGTTCCAATGATCCGTATGGGTCTTCACACCTGCTGTACTCTGTCGTAGTTTTCTTTCCGATGGAATGGAGGTAAGCGTCGCAGATGCCGTGGTTCGATCTTATTCGAGAAATCATCCTTCCGAAGTCTGTGTTAACTTCGCTATACTTAAACCAAGGTCTGCGTGGTATATTCGTTTGTATCGCCTTATAAAAGCTCCCTTTCGCTGTAGTTAAGTATGCTTTTTCCCATGTGGATCGCTAGTGTTTTGCAAGATGTGGCATGAGGTCTTCTATTTCCATTCTTAAGTCAAGGTGTTGTCCATTCTTAGCTCCTTGTTTTGCGAGACGGTCCACTTCTTCATTCTCCTTTATTCCTGCATGAGCTTTGATCCATAGTAATTTTATGTTCACGTTATTGGTTCTGCATAGGTATAATAAGTGTAGGAGCTTGGCAGTGAGTCCGTTTGAAGCTCTTAAGGTTGAAACCGCACTGATCTTTTGGAGGACACTCAGAGAATCGGAGCAAACCACGTTTGTTTCTCCCCCATCATGCTCATCAATAACGTATTCTACCGCTTTTATGATTGCTACCATTTCGGAATGATAGCTTGATACTTGCGGGTGGAGTTTGAACGTTTTTTTATAGTTTTTCTTGACGTTCCAAAAGGCACAACCTACTTCTTCATGACATTTTGATCCATCTGTAAATGTAAGGTTACAGTGTGGCCATCTGGTTGCTAAAAATTCCTTTAATTGTTCATTTATTCCCGTTCTGGCGTCTGGCTTGTAGATGAAGCGTGTGTAACTTATTGGCTGTATTAATTCTTCAAACTTCAGCATGAATTTAGGTGGTCGAGGAGAGCTATAGATGCTTGAAAGGTCTAGATGTTCTTGTGTAAAACTATTTATGATCATGGGAGTCATCCGAATGTGCATGATTTCGGAGTTTAAGTCTAACACACTCAATCTACAAATGTTATTCAATATTTCGCTATGACGGGTACGCAGTCTCATAATAAACCGATCCGACAACATTTGAAACCTATTCCGAACGGGACGCTCTCCTGTTTCGGCTAGGAGAATGTCTGTTGGAGTGGTGGACAGAAATCCCATACTTTGCCTTAGACATTTTACTGCAATCTTGATATTTTCAAGAGGTTTGTGTCGCTGGTCTGTCCATAGAATATGGATGCGTAGTCAACTATAGCGCGGATCGTCGCCTTGTAGAAAATTAGAGCCACCTCCGGATCTGCTCCCCATTTCAGGTTTGTAACCATTTTGAGTATGTTGAAGTAGCGGTCTGACCTATTCAATACGTGTTCAATATGGGAGGTCCATGTTAGGGATTTATCCATCCACAGCCCCAAAAATTTTACTTTCCGTTCGACTGCTATCTCACTACCACATAATACAATATTATTACTGTAAGCCGCAAGTTTACGATGAAAGCCCAAAATTTACTATGTTTGTGAATTTATTAAAATAATTGATTCTAAAGTTGAAATAAATTTCTGGTAGCGTTCTTGCCTGATGGGCTTTTATTCACCAAACCTACAACCACAAATAACCAGTCTGAACTCACTTACACTTCGGAGGTACTCAGGGTATGATTAAACCAGTCGAGATTATCAACAAGAAAATATTGTATTCACAAAAATAAATGGTACAAAAAAAGGAAAGATAAATTCAAGGTACGTTGAGTATATGTCATACACAATTGGTAAAAATCAAATGAAAAGTAGGTATGGCTAGAATACCAGATACGTGTACCCACAAAGTGACCCAACTGGGTATGGATTAGAAAAGGCACTTTGCCTGTACCAAATTAGCACAATTAATAGCCAATCACACAATGGTGATATCAAAAAGGAACAAAAGAATTCAAACTCCTAGAAAGGATAGGTAACGAATATTCCTAGGTGAAACCTAGACAGTCAACTGACTATAACCCTTATTAGAATAAGGTAAGTAAAATTTGACAAACTAAACGCAATTAAACTTGTTCGAATAGGTAATTTAGATCAATGTTAGGCACCCAGGATAAAAAGGTAAGTAAAATATGTGGTAATATTCGGCAAACAGGACTCTACACTTCGTCGTGAACTTCAACAAGGTAAGAACCTACTGAATTTGCAAGTTAGACGTCCGAAACTACGATAAAAGGTAAGTATTTTAGTTATAAGATGGGTAAGTATGTTATTTAGGATAAGCTAGTTGTAAGAATTTAGGTTTAAGTGATACAAAACAGGCGATACGCTTACCACGTGGACGTATGACGCCTCAAAGGTATGTGTTACGGTACACCTATGCAACCTAGGTACGGGGGTGACTGAACAGTTTTAGCTAGCTTTTACGTTAAATTCGACAATAAAATTACAAGAAAATATGGCAAAAAGACTCATACAGTGTTTCAATAACGATTTTGCTTGGTACTTTACCGATGACTTCGCTGGAAACATACGCAGTAGAACGTGGTAGATGAAGACGGTCCCGGAGGTGTCTTGGAGAGAAATTACTAGATAAATTCGCGTGACTTTGCGTATTTATCAAGGTTTGACTTTAGTTAACAAAATGTTCGATCGATCTTGGGGAAATATCCCGATAAAAAGTTCCACACAGAAGCACAAATGGCCTTTCAACACACACAACTTTCCCTGCCTACAATTGAGGCGATCTTGAGCTACGACGCAACGTGACTGCTGTCTCCAGGCAGAGCGGGTCGGCGCTCTCCTCTCCGAAGGTCCCCTCCCCGTCCGTCTCCTCCCCCATCTCCACTCCAACCACCTCGAAGGCAGTGGCGGGCGGTTTTCCCGCGGCTTTACGGTTTGGCGGCTTACATTACCGATGGGCATATTCCGCTTTCTAGTAAATGGTACAATAACAGATTTCTCAGTAGACACATGTAGGTTTTTTCCTTTGCACCATATATTGAAGTTTTCCTTAAATTCAGTTAACTTGTCTATACCATCCGTTATGTCGTTACATTCCAGGAATATACATATATCATCTGCGAACTGAATGATTTCCACCCCATCTGGTACAATATCCTCTAGGTCCTCAACGTAAATTGCATATAAAGAGGTGATAAAATCCCTCCCTGTAGAAGTCCTTGACTGGTCGTTCGGGGTCCATATAGTTTTTGATTGACTCTAATTGAAATTGATCGAGAATCGCATAATTTTATTATATTTTCACAGAATTTCACAGGGAGACCTATTATGCGCATTCTTTCTGCTAAAACATTTAATGATACATGATCATATGCTCGAGATATGTCGAGGAATAAAGCTAGTGTTATTTTTCGACTAATCAGAGACTGGTGAATACTTGTTACCAACTTAGTAATACCGTCATACGTTCCTCTAGCCCGTCGGAATCCGAATTGTGACTGTGGGAGCAGATCATTGTATTCAACATACCACTCCAGTCGCGTTTTGATTGCACGTTCCAACGTTTTCAGGGGACATGGGGTCAGAGATATGAGTCGGTATGTAGTATCCTTCCTGGGCATAAATGTGTCTTCAATCACCACCACCCCATGGATACTATTGTGATGCAGGACAAGCAAATTCCATACGTTTTCTGATTAATAATTGCAATGTAATTCTTCTTGTGAATCAAGTGTGAGCCCCCGGCTCACTGATGATCTCGCACAATAAAGGGGGCTGAGTGAACATACCACCAATACTCCCTTCCTCCATGGGGGCCGGCAGGCAAGGAGCGGGCTTAGAACCGTCCCCGCTCCTGGACGCCCAAACACCACCTTCGGGCGTCCACCACCAGAAGCGCTCCTGACGACAATTTCAACCAATCATGGTCGGCCATCTGCCTCCGGCCTGGACGCCTTGAGCTGGAGGGTGGGGGCGACTGGAAAGATATCTCACTACAACGGCGTGGAGCCGCCATTCAAGTTCTATCCTTGAAGCTATCTCCCCTTGTCTTTGACGCGCTCATTCGAAACGCTTTTCGATCCCTCCCGCTCACAGTTTAGAGCCACCCCCTTCAGAATTAAGTCCGGCGTGATTAATTGCTGACGTCCCCTCCCCCTCAGTCTCCGTGGAAGTATCCGGAGACCATCCAGTTGGACATTTCGAATCATCTCTTCAATCACCACCTCCGGATTTCCTTCGGGCCCCGCCGCTGTGAGTGTACCAAAAACTAAATCTATTCATTGGCCAATGTTAGAGTGTGCAAAATGTGTAGACAGTAAAACTAGTCAGAGTAAAGTTAATGAACATTTTCAGTCAGAGTCAGTAAAGTCAGTAGAGTAAATTTCAAGTTGTCTAAAGTAGTAGAAATTGTTGAATCTTGGAGAAAGGAAGTAAGGAGAGAAAAACGTATTTCATTGTTGTAAACCATTTATTGCATTTCTTGTCAATTTCGAGTCAATTTACAATTTCATTTTAATTAAAAGGTTCCTATTAGTTGTAACCTTGCATTTCTCTTTTCAACCACCTGGTTCCCGTAACAGACAGATAAAACGTGCGCAGTTAGGGAATTAGTGCACTACGTGCACCGTATGGTTTACCGTGCACTTCGTGCACCGTTAGGATTTTAGTGCGCTTCGTGCGCAGCTACGATTCTCGTACTCTTGAGATTTTCCCTTCAGGAAAATAACTTAAGTCCATCAGACATAGACACATTTGGTGATCTAGAGTACCTAGGCCCTTCAGGTTGAATTTAACTTTAGTAAATGTCGCAGACCTTCGAGCCGCTACAGCTACCTACCAGGTAATTATCGCCACCTATTTTAAATTTAACTTCATCATAAATTAGGTGTAGATAATCATTTACCTTTGCTTATGTCAATGTAAACTCTCAATTTATATTTGGTTTGATTTCCAACAGGAATTTAGTTTAATTATTCAGAGCCCTCAGCTAATCACGTCATAAAACTTTGTTAAATTTAGAATCATTAAATCAAAACCCTGGTGCTTACAAATGGTGGCAGCGGTGGGATTTTAACCCTCACTTCTGACATCACGACGTAAACTCAGAAATATTAAACTCAAAACCCTGGTGCTTACAAATGGTGGCAGCGCGTTGGGATTATCACATTCACAAATTAAAAACTTGCGAATGAGATTACGATTGCAAGCTTCACTTGCAACGAACTCACAAAAATAAAAATAAAAGTAAGCAAATCAAGCCGACATAAGCATTTTATTAACTTCAAACAAAAAACCGAAATTGAAATTCAAGCGCACTGTCTGAACGGAACAGGTAGGAAAATAGGTAGGATGTGCATCCATTTATGTGATATCTAGGAAAAGTGACACCAGCACTCCCTATTTTACCTTTCGTTTGCTGAAATCGCCTTGTAATTTCAATAACGACAGACAGACAAGACAGATTTTCCTTCCAGTGGAAGTATTTTGACAAATTGTGACCGTACGAACAACACCTATCTCCCGCTATGTCGCTCAACTTTTTGGAAAACAGAGGCCGGGAGGACGATGACACACCGTCAACGGCCAATACCGAAGCCGTTGAGGTGATGACGCAGACAATGCGGGAAATGAACCTGCTACTCCAACGACTAAACACGAGCTCGCACGAGAACACCCGAGACGAGATTCCACGTTCGGTATTTTTGGAGGTCGAGCCATGGGATCCGGATGCCGCTGGTGCGATGAGTGTAACTTCATTTTTCGCAAATTTTGACATGGTGGCCGCGGACCTAAATTCACGACTCAAATACCGACTTCTCCGGACCAAAACGCGAGGAACCGCCAAACAGTTCCTGATTGACCGAGACGATTCCCTCGATACGGACAACGTATACGAAGCGGCCCGAGCGGATATGATCACGTGGTTTCAGAAAGAGAACCCCCAACACGCAGCCGCACTCTTGTGGACGGTGAGACGAAGCTCGAACGAAACTCTCCGCCAGTTCGCCGATAGAGTGCGCAACCTCGCACGCTGTGCTGTGATGGAAGAGGGTAGAACGCTCCACCGATCCGAGAGAACCGACTGGGTCGAAAAGCGAACTTTGGACGCATTCATCCGTGGGGTGGACAAACAAGTCAGCGCGTTCTTCGTCGCTAACCGACCACGCTCAATACAGGAAGCCCTGAAAAAGGCCGAAGAGCTCGAGCAAACCCTCGACGTAAACCACGATACGGACAAAAAATGGGAATTAGCGGCCGTGAGTGGAGACCAACGGTGCTATAACTGTGGAAGTTTAGACCACTTTGCCGCGAAATGTCCCAAGAAAAACCAACCACTGCCTCGATACCAACGACGGAACGACGAGGACCGACGACGCGAACGGTCGTACGACCGAGATGATGACCAGAGAGCCACACCACGTTTCCCGTGCATGTTTTGTGCGGATCGCACCCATTTTCCGATAACATGCCCATTTAATCCGCAAAAGACGATTTTCTGCGATTTCTGCGGTGCAAGAGAACACCTGGAAGAAGACTGCGGCGAAAAGAAAAAACTCCTTCCAGTGTCGCGGCCAGTAATGGGACCCGCACATATTACGGAAGTGGCGCGATACAAGGGCACTCCGGGTGAAAAGCACATTCCCGCGGTGGAGGCCCCGATGTCAAGAACCCTCAAAATCCGAGTAGGATTGGGTCCCGAGTCAAGGGAGATGATCATCGACACAGGCGCTGCTTTTTCCGTATTATCGTCACCTGTGAAAGGAATCCCGATACGACCAACGCGTGCCGTAGCTTGGGGAGCGGACGGAGTGATGTTGCCATTCGCCGGAGAACAATGCATAACAACGAAAATCGGCGACTTCGAATTTGAACACAACTACCTGGTGTTCGCGAGGAAAAGCGCGACCTTGGACCTGCTTGGGCTGGACATTCTCAGAAGGATCCCCTTCACCCTGACGACAGGTCCGAACATGGGATTTCAGGCGCGCGAGGACAAGAATCAACCCCTACAACTCACCGAGCCCGACGCAAAATGGCGTCCTTCGGAGATGGCGTTGCGGCCGGAAGGGCGGGAAACCTGGGTGTCTGCAATTCGGAACCAAAATCACGGACCAGACACACCGTTCCCTAGTACCTTTTCGGCAGTAACAGCCACTCCCGAGAAGGGTTGGCCAGTGGACTTCGAAGAGGAATTACCTACATCAAAGCAACAACTGAAGAAAGTGTCCTACGCTGAACCAATTGAGGAAATTGTTCCCGACGTCGTCATGGAAGATTACCAGGAAGAGGAAAGCCCGACCTGGAATCGGGACTTTGAAATGATCACTCCCGTAATGGAAATCAACACGGACGAACGACACGACACACACGGACAAAACGTAACGAACGTCGACTCCTGCTACGAAAACCCTGTCGATACCCCAACAAACCGGGAAATCGACGCGACGGTTGAGCTGCGACTAAACGACATTCCGCTGGAATATGAGGAGGCGAGTACCAACGTCGACATGGGTAGGATAATAAACGCAGGAGGCATGAGCGTCGAGATACCCGACTTACCTGATACACGAAGACAGACGGCTCAATTGAACCAAGTGGAGCCCGCGTTCGCACTCGAAAGCCCCGACGAAGCACTCGAGGATCCGTTGGAGACCGCAGCATGCACGAAAGAAGGGAATGCACCGCCGAGCACTTCAGAGGTCGATCCTGAAATGGAAGAAAATCACCTAATACATGAAGAGGAAAGACTGGTACGAAGGATCGGACCGGAAGCGGACCGCGTCTTTAACACACTACGAACCCGTGCGCCCTGAGGAAGCGCGTGCGGAGGTACGCAAGCGCACGGACCCACCTGACAAAGCGTTTCGAAACGAAAACCCTGCCGATTCGGATCCCGTATTGAATAAAGATGACGTGAACAAGAACCTTCCCATCAAGAAAAACCAGCGTGAGGAAGACAACAAAGCGACTGGGTACACCCTTCTAAAGCGTACCGACCCGATCGAATATCGTCAACTTCACACTGGAAAGGACTAGAACTAACTTACACACTAATAGAACCAAAGACAGACAAAACATACTAACCTTATGAAATTGTAAATCAGATCCTTCAGATCGCCACGTTTAAATTGGATCCTTCCGATCGAACATACTTACCTGTAGATTCTCTTAAAATTTTGATGAACATAACTACACATTTTGAGCACAAACAAAAGAAACATGAACAAGGCCGTAAATTCCCCTCTAAATATTGCGCACTTTTCCTAGGTGAGGATGACACAATAGGGTTTATTTGTTTGTTGTAGGTGGTTCTGATGACTCAGAAGCAGATAGAGGAGTGGATGGCGGAGGGCGGACCTCCCAACCCTGACCCCCTTATACAGTTGATCCGCGAGAGAGTGGGGGAAGAACAAGATCGGATTTATGATCAACCCCCGGGATTTGTGGAGACCCCCGAGCCAACTCCCACCCCGTTCCTTCAGCTGGAGAGTCTGGCGAACTATATTCGGTTTGCCGATTGCGCCGAAACCCAGCCAGCCCGCAGGACCAACTGCAATGCCGCGATGATGACCCTGCTGGAAATCGCGACCTGGATTCCCACCTACCAAAGGATCATTGAGGAGAGGGATGCCTTGCTCGACAGGCAGATCCGATGGGAAATGGAGCGGCAACAACTGACCCGCAAGCGAGACACAGCCGAGGAGGATCGAGCGCAGACCCCGACACAGATGCCGACGGAGCCACCTGCGGCGAGAACCGAAGTCACTGAGGTCCCCGTGCCAGTGACCGCAGAGCCACCTGCGGCGCTGACTGCAGAGGCGGAAACGGAAGCGGTCTGCTCTGCTACGCCATCCCCAGCTGTGGCGCACGAACCCAGTGGAGAAGCGAATTCCCCGACCAGCTCGCCCACCAAGCCCCATGACGATCCCGGGCGGAAGACCAAGATACCTCGCATCTATTCCTCATCGTCCGACTCCGACCCCAACTGGATTCCCACCCCGGTACACGAAACCCAGATTGAGGATACCGCCACAACCGCCACGATAAGCCGCCCAAAAATCCTCGTCCGGCTGACCAAGGGACGCAAGAAGACGACACAGGTGTGCCCCGTGTGCACGCACCCGGCACCAAAACTCTACAGCTTCAGGTGCCCGGCGTGCAAGGAGTTTTGGCACCGTCTTCGCGCACGTGCCCAGCAAGGTCAACCTCTCCCAGTCTGCTCTCAAGACCACTCGCAGAAGAGGGACCCCGTCGATTGCCGTGGATGCAGACGATACATCTACGAGCTGGCCCTCAGGAAGGCACATCCTTCCGTCCCTTTGCCGATACCCAGTGTCGTCTTCGACGACTCTGGCTCACGAAGGGGCGGGGGATGTGAGCCCCCGGCTCACTGATGATCTCGCACAATAAAGGGGGCTGAGTGAACATACCACCGATACTCCCTTCCTCCATGGGGGCCGGCAGGCAAGGAGCGGGCTTAGAACCGTCCCCGCTCCTGGACGCCCAAACACCACCTTCGGGCGTCCACCACCAGAAGCGCTCCTGACGACATGACGTCAATTTCAACCAATCATGGTCGGCCATCTGCCTCCGGCCTGGACGCCTTGAGCTGGAGGGTGGGGGCGACTGGAAAGATATCTCACTACAACGGCGTGGAGCCGCCATTCGAGTCCTATCCTTGAAGCTATCTCCCCTTGTCTTTGACGCGCTCATTCGAAACGCTTTTCGATCCCTCCCGCTCACAGTTTAGAGCCACCCCCTTCAGAATTAAGTCCGGCGTGATTAATTGCTGACGTCCCCTCCCCCTCAGTCTCCGTGGAAGTATCCGGAGACCATCCAGTTGGACATTTCGAATCATCTCTTCAATCACCACCTCCGGATTTCCTTCGGGCCCCGCCGCTGTGAGTGTACCAAAAACTAAGTCTATTCATTGGCCAATGTTAGAGTGTGCAAAATGTGTAGACAGTAAAACTAGTCAGAGTAAAGTTAATGAACATTTTCAGTCAGAGTCAGTAAAGTCAGTAGAGTAAATTTCAAGTTGTCTAAAGTAGTAGAAATTGTTGAATCTTGGAGAAAGGAAGTAAGGAGAGAAAAACGTATTTCATTGTTGTAAACCATTTATTGCATTTCTTGTCAATTTCGAGTCAATTTACAATTTAATTTTAATTAAAAGGTTCCTATTAGTTGTAACCTTGCATTTCTCTTTTCAACCACCTGGTTCCCGTAACAGACAGATAAAACGTGCGCAGTTAGGGAATTAGTGCACTACGTGCACCGTATGGTTTACCGTGCACTTCGTGCACCGTTAGGATTTTAGTGCGCTTCGTGCGCAGCTACGATTCTCGTACTCTTGAGATTTTCCCTTCAGGAAAATAACTTAAGTCCATCAGACATAGACACATTTGGTGATCTAGAGTACCTAGGCCCTTCAGGTTGAATTTAACTTTAGTAAATTTCGCAGACCTTCGAGCCGCTACAGCTACCTACCAGGTAATTATCGCCACCTATTTTAAATTTAACTTCATCATAAATTAGGTGTAGATAATCATTTACCTTTGCTTATGTCAATGTAAACTCTCAATTTATATTTGGTTTGATTTCCAACAGGAATTTAGTTTAATATTCAAGTAATTATTCAGAGCCCTCAGCTAATCACGTCATAAAACCTTGTTAAATTTAGAATCATTAAATTAAAACCTGGAGCTTACAAATGGTGGCAGCGGTGGGATTTTAACCCTCACTTCTGACATCACGAAGTAAACTTTAAAAATAATATTACTTATTAAACTCAAAACCCTGGTGCTTACACAAGCAAATCATAAATAAAGTTAATTGTGTTTCGAAAGATTGTTGTTCAATACTAAATTGGCAACGAGGAAAGTGATTACTCACGCGACGTGTTTTTTAAAAGTGTTACTTCGTTCTGTGTTGTTTGTTTTCGTTCTGTGTTGACATGGCAAGTTCGATTGAAACGAACAAACCGCCGGTTTTCGACCCCCATACAGAGCCTGCATCCGTCGGCCAGAGATGGAATAGTTGGGTCAAGAAATTCGGAAGGTACGTAGCTGCAAATGATGTTACGAATGATTTGCGAAAAAAAGCGTTGTTGCTAAATTTGGCGGGTGACGCGGTGACTGATATTTTTTACAGTTTACCCAACACAGGGTTGACATACGAGAACGCCCTTGCGAGCTTAAACGCACATTTCAACCCTCAAAAAAATTTATATTTTGAGACCTATAAATTTCGGAAGTCATGTCAATCCGATAACCAAAGTATATGTGATTTTGCTACCTCTTTGAGAACCCTAGCCCAAACATGTGAATTCGGGAATAGGGCTGACTTCGAACTGACACTGCAGTTATTAGAGAGTTCCTAGTTGATACGGCGGCCACAATACGGTGTGGACGATTAGGGCGAGCAATCAGATGCTAACAAAATTGGGAGAGATAAACTGAATCCTTAAAGTGACGCCGAACCGTATTGTGAGTAACGCTAATTCTGTTTCCCGCCTTTCTGCCATCCTCCACCGTTTCTTATCTCGTTCTTGCCTTGCTTCCTGCTTACATCGTCCTCCTGTTTTAATCGTTTAATTCCCTTTTCTGCCCCCCCAATTTAATTATTTCAAAGGTTCTTTTGAGAACCAGCCATGAACGAGTTTGCGGAGTTGTACGTGAATGGTTTGTTGTCCTCGGACGACTTACACTCTGTGTTCGAGGTGTTCCTGGAACACGAAGGGTCGAGGAATCTGCCTCGCGATTTTCGTGGAATTTTCTCTTTGGACGATTTCGACGAAGAAGAAGCGGTGAGACAATTTCGTTTTGAGAAACGAGACTTACCTCGTCTCCAACAGCTTCTTGGCATCCCTCACTCAGTTCATACAGGGGGACCAAACGGCTACAGAGTGCCTGGCTTGACAGCCCTGTGCGTTCTTTTGAGACGCTTGGCTTATCCCAATAGATGGTCGGACCTTGAAATAATTTTCGGGATGTCAAAGTCTGCACTGTCTGCGATCGTCTCGTGGACCACTCGGTTCATCGTTGATGGAAAAGGACATATCCTAACCGATCTAGGACGTCATCGTTGGCTGGATGTTCACAAGTTGGCTACCTATGCTGAGGTATGTTACCTACCTGTTTATTGTTCACTTCCATAGGAAATGTGGTCACTTTCAATTGTATATTCAAATATATCAATCAAATGTATTGTTGATCCTATTTAGAAATGTAAACATTTCCCGCAATTATATGAATGATACTATAAATTATATCACTTCACAGGCAGTTGTGATGAAGGGAGCTCCGCTCAACAATTGTTGGGCATTCATCGATGGGACTGCGAGGAGAATTTGTCGTCCAAGTGAAGACCAGGGCCTTTACTATTCTGGACACAAACGGTTCCACTGTCTCAAGTACCAGTCGATCGCCACTCCCGATGGACTGATCATAAATATCCAGGGACCCTACCAAGGAAGACGGCATGATGCTGGTAAGTTCAGTAGGTTCGTGCCTATAATCTCTGATATGAATGCACTGTTTATTAAAGAGGGAAAGTCAGTGTCCTCTTGACCATCAAATTCAAACAACGTGTAAATTACATCACACATTTCTTGTGATCAAGAATTTAATCTTATTCATTCGTCGCCTAAGATTTTAAATCATACTCTTATGAGTGAATAAAAATTTAATCTTATTTTTAACCATGGAAACATGCTATTTTTGCATTACAAATTTTAATCATATTGATGAGTAGGATTTTGCCCAACTTTGCCACCCCCTCCCATCGACCAATCCCTCAGATCGTCTTAGCGGGAGCGCGGATTTCGTTGAAAAGATTCACGTTGTTCCGCTTTTTTTCCTGGAATTGAGCTGTACAATCGGTTGCTAGCCTGTGACCGTTTTTAAATGTAACACCCTGTTTAAGGAACGTTCCAGATAGAGTTCCTCATAGGAGACCCATCTTCAAGACAAAACACTGAAATCTTAGAAAGTTAAAACTATGCTTTCGCTATCTTGGTATATCTGAAAGCACTTGAAAAGTTAGGAATACTTCATTTTCATGATGCAAGTTTTGTTACAATTAACCCATATAGCCATCACTGACCTGGTTTTTGTTTCAGCTTTTTGGGCTGGAAGTGGTGTTCAAGAGCAAATTCGGAGACTTTGCGTCACTCCTGGTCGTTCTTTTGTGCTGTACGGTGATCCAGCTTATCCGACATCTCAGATTTTGATCCCTCCGTATCCATCCAACTCACAAGTGCTCCACCATATAGCATTCAACAGGGCCATGTCCAAAGTGAGAATCGCAGTGGAGTGGGGTTTTGGGAAGGTCATAAGACTATTCGCGTTTGTTGACTTTTCCAAGAATCAGAAATTTCAGTTACAAGATGTAGGCGGAATGTATTTAGTGGCTGTGCTTCTGACAAACTGCCATACGTGTTTGTATGGAAGCCAGACAGGAGAATATTTCAACATTTCTCCACCAACAATCGACGAATATTTAACTTGATTAAAATATATATATCTTCTTGTTTCCTTAATTTGGTAGTTCATGATTCTGTGAAGTGTACCTCTTCCCTCTTTCTCATACAACTGAGGCAAGCCACCGAAAAATTAAAAGGTGTGACCATTGACCGTGTATTAACTTACCAGGATTTTTTTTACCAACAATTGCAAAAAATGAAATTCTTCATTTCAAAGAATATACGAATAAATTACAAACTAGCCGTGGTTCTGGTGTAAGAAGAAATATAAGTTCGGAACTTTCACAACAATTATTTTATTTTTCCAAAACTATTCAACCGTACTTTACAAACATAATAATATAAAACTATTAACGATACTGGTACATGAGTTTGGGCGACACGTTATTCTGTAGGATCCGAAATATATCACATGGTGTAATAATTGTTGAGGACTAGAACAGCATTTGTCAACAACATGAGGCGTCTCAATGTTAATTCTCAAGCGTCAAATCACAATAATAAAAACCCTTATTTTCAGGTTAGCAGTTGATTGTACTGTACGTACCATCTATCTGTTGAATAAATGTAATAATGTCACGATGATTATAGTACCTACCTTAGTGATGGCAACACAGTGACAGATTGTTACATCTCACAGTTTGGTTTACTAACTAGGAATGAACATCATTGGATCACGAATACGTCCATCAATCAGTAGTTACGTGGCCCTTAAAAATCTACGTAAATCACAGTTATTTTACTATTGACTTGTATACTTTTGTAAAGTCTATAGCCCTTAGGAATCTATCTACCTATATCACAGTTATTTTACTATTGACTTATATACTTTTGTAAAGGTAACATCATTAACATTGATAGGTTTTTAGGAACATTGAATTAAAAGATATCACATTGAATTAAAACAAAGTAGTTGAACATATAATTGACTAGCTTAGCGAAGATTAGATCCTTCAAATTAAATGTGGTTGGGAACATTATTCGACTACAAAAAATCAACTAACAGAATATTGTGAGTTTTCACCATTTGAAGTACCACCAAAACTAACAAGTTGGTAACAATGTATTATGGTGGCTTGAATTTGTTGATTGAATGGGTAAATTATGCTTTACATCACACCCCCTTATATTACTGTTTTTGTGGAATTCCAAATCTAACTGAAGGAAATATTTAAAGAAATACGTAGTCGTGCTAAAATGTCAATAATATCTATAAAAATGAAGATAAACTAATAAACCAAAAATAAAATTATTAAACAATATTTTTCTTGCTCGATTTCAAAGGTTCACTATTGAGAATAATAAACCAAAAATGAAAATTACTAAACAATATTTTTCTTGCTCGATTTGAAAGGTTCATTATTGAAAATAATAAACCAAAATAAACAAGTACGATTTTACCGAATTTTCTAAAAGGAAGAGCAGGTATGATGCATGATTGAAACTAAATGAAATGTGAAACTGTTGAAACTTAATTATTGAATTGACTATTGAATCTTAATAAAATGAAAGCTACGATAAAAATGATTAACATCAATTGATTGGGACTGGGATCAACTTGAAATTTAACACCCTTTTCTCCGAGTTTTCGTTAAAATCATTACCTTCTTCAGGGCTCGAAGGATGTTTTAGTTAGTGAAACCACCAAACGTCAGCATAAAAAAGAGAGATGGTGGAGTCACCACCATAATTTTAGAATATCAAAATTTTTTGTGTGGTAAAATGAAAAATGAATCGAAACACCACCTTTTCTATGGAACAATGAATTAGTAGACCCGCAGCTACTCATTTATTGTTCTATAGAAAAGCCGGTGTTTCGGTTCATTTTCATTTTACCATACAACAAATTTTGATCTTCTTCAACTATGGTGGTGACTCCATCATCTCTCTTTCACTAAATGAAACATCCTTCGAGCCCTGAAGAAGGTAATAAATTTACTACAAAGGTGTTAAAATTAAAGTTGACCCCAGTCCCAATCAATTGACGTGATGGTTGATGGAAAAACTTGTCGGACGTTCGGACTCTATATCTTGGAATATATCATTCCAATTTTTGACAAGTTTCTCCATCACCATCAACATTTTTTCTTGAAACTGCTGCATTTTCCCTGACCTGTCTTCTTCAAGTTTAATCCTTTTAAGTTGGATATCGTGTTCAATGCGGATTCTTTTTTCTTCTAACTCCAACCTCTTCCGCTCATTTTCTTCTTTCATAAATTTTAATTTAAGTTTCTCACGCTTAAAAATTTCGTCCTCCTTTAATTTTGCCCACATCTGCTGCACTGTGTCACTTTTACAATTCTTACGTGAGGCTGAAGGCCTTACAGGTGTCGTAACTGCTGAGATATTGAATGTTGATGCCACTGATGGTGCTGCTGCCGGTGGTGATGGTGCTGCTGCCGGTGGTGATGGAGGCGGGACAAGTATTGCTGGAGGAGGTGGTGTTGGGGGATTTGAAGGGCAGTTGCCGAAATCAGTAAGGATTATCTCCTCGTCTCGATCCACTATCTGAAAGGCCAATACATAACATTAGTTACTACCTTTCCTTTTCCTTAGCTCTACGTGATTAGCTATTTTGTACATAAAACAATTGGAAATTTAAAACTGCATCCGATAATAGGCAATTTTTCAATACGGTTAATGTACCTATATTCACCTATTTTGACCTTCTTTTGACCTATTTTGACATTTGTACAGTTGCATTCATTTTAATCCAAACTAGACCTCATTCTGAGAATTTTGACACCAACTGTGGCCTTCTAGCGCGAGAAGACCTTTTTCTATGATTTTTCAAAGTTTCGAATATTTATGACGTTACAGTGGGCTGGGGGGTCCGGCCCAGGGTAGAGGGCCGCGTGACGTCATAATCATTCGAATCTTAGAAAAAGATTTACTCATCCACAAAGAGAACGGCTGGTGTCAAAATGAGGTCTACTTGATTAAAAATTTAAAAAAAAGGCGCACCCCCCATTTTATTATTTTGTAACATAATCCATTTAGCTCACCTCTTCAACAAATTGAGGTTCAACGATCATTTGTGTGGCTGCCTCCTCCCTTATCAGTTTTCCTGCTTCGAGCTGCTTTTTCTTTGTCAGACGTTTTAAGTGAGGGTTTGACTCAACCTCCCGTTTTAAACTGGAGGCTTCTTCTAACAGCTGGTTTAATTCGTCGTAACCCTCTTCCCTCCCGGAAGCTTTAGTAGATATGGGATCATTGATCCTGAATACATGTATAAGTAAGTTTGTTCTTTCACGCACGTTCTTCACCGTGAAATTTTTGAACCTTCGTTGCTTTAATACATCAGCAATCGCGCGCCAACTTTCATTCATGAAAGGATTTTCATTTATCACTAACGTCAGCATATCTACATCATCTTCTCTTGTAAAATACATGCGACGTTTTTCATCCATTTTGTTAACCTGTAAAACGAGAAAAAAAATGTTGTAGTAAGTAATGGACTCAGAGTTGAACCACAATTTGACCAACTCAAAATAGGGTTAGGACTGAGGAGAATCTTTTCCACAAACATTCATAATATTACCGATAGAAATTCAATAGTCCAGTAATGGCTAAGTAAAAATAGAAAAACGCTGCAAATCATTGCCCATAGGTTTATTATTTTCTGTATAGATCCCTCCCTGCCAACCGTAGGTACCAACAACCTACAAGGGCATTTATGAAAATTTCAAACTCAACCACCGACCAAATGGAAATGAAGGGTTGAAATTTTCAAAAATGCCCTTGTAGGTAGTAGGTAGCTACGGTTGGTAGGGAGGGATCTATACAGAAGGGACCTATACAGAAAATAATAAACCTATGGGCAATGATTTGCAGCGTTTTTTTAACCTAGGTACCAACATTTTTTTACCTACCAACTTTTTTTTTAACCTACCAACCAAATACCAAGCACTAGGTACCTACCTCACCATAATGCCTTGACACCTTCACAATCAAGTTTATTAGAAAGAACTGAACGCTTCACACTTGATTCGAAAAATAGACAGCTTCATATGGAAATTTGATTACTGGTTGCTCAGAAAGCGAAACTGAATACAAATCGAAGAAATGAACAGCAATCGCATTTTAGTCAGATACCTACAATTTGAACGGATATTGGACCTCTTTTGTGATTCACACTCGTGATTCTGTCTTATCGAAGGAAAACCTTTAAGTACCTACTCGTAGGGAGCGAACGGCTTGTCCTGCAGAGCTCCCGATGGTCTCAAAAATTTTTAGAAATTCAATTCTATTGACAATTGGTAAAAAAAAACCATACGTTTATTTCGAGAGTTTTCGAGCTAGGGCACTCTAGAAAATTTCAACCCTCAATTTTCACCCCTTAGAAGTGAAAACCAAAAGTCCATCCACCAAAAGTTTCGCGGCACAACTAGACCCCAAATGGAGCCCATATACCAAATTTGAACCAAATCGGTCCAGTGTTGCTAAGAAAAGTGCCGAAAACTGCTTCGATTCATTACATTTACTACCAGTAGGTTGTTAGGTACCTATAAATTCGATTAGTTAAATAGATAGACATAGATACACCAAACTCATAACATAATCGACTCTTGATCGATCTTCAAAATGTCAGTTTTGATCAAATTTCGTAGGGATTTATAGCCCCTTTGGTGTAAATTGCGCATTAGCATTCCTAATCCGGTTGTGGTTGTTAAATTAAACACAACACAAGGATCGTATTAAATTTGACTGTAATAGGACACCAATGAAGGTATAACGCATAAAAGTGTAAAACGTTATAAAACTCGTTAAAGGAGGGAAAAAACGTTGAGATCAAGGAAGAAGCGGGGGGTGAGCGTTGGATGGTTCAGATCATGTTGTTGGTGCGGTCGTTGCCTTGTCGCCACATACTCCCCTCCCAGAGACGACAGTGAGGTATTTAGTTGGAAAGTGCACAGTACGTCCTGAGCGTGTGTGCTGCACCTGCATAGGCGGCTCTGGTGTAGTATAATGGTCCAAGCGGCGAGGCTCTTCACAGGCAGGAGTGATAGGTGCAGGTTCGTCACTGTCGGCTCGAGCATTGGAGTCACCCAAGAGAAATGCAGGTTTGAGGCGGTCAATAGAGATAGTTTGGCTACCTTGTGGAAAATCCACAATGAAGTGTTTGTCTGTGCGTGACAAGACACGGAAGGGACCATCATATATTGGCTGAAGGGGCCTCCTGGTAGCATCATGCCTGATGAAAACATGAGATGAACGATGAAGCTCAGGATGCATAAATGGTTTCTTTGCAGAATGATGCCCTTGTTGAACGGGTCTGAGTGATCTTACATGCTCGACCATTTGGGCGAGGAATGCAGGAATATCAGCCAAGCATGTAGACTCATCAAAGTAGTCGGCAGGAAGTCGCAGGGGCTCACCATAAAGGATTGTGGCTGGAGAGGCATTGAGATGTGGCACAAGAAGTGAACGTAATCCAAGAAGGATTGTTGGTAGTTGCTCCACCCAGTTGGCTGACAGTCTAGCACGCAATGCGGCCTTGAGCTGTCGATGCCACCTTTCGACTTTGCCATTGGCTGCAGGGTGGTAGGCAGTGGTCTTAATATGCTCAATTCCAAGCTGCTTCATCAGACTGCTAAACAATGAACAGTCAAATTGGCGGCCTCTGTCAGTTGTGATTCTCTGGGGAACACCATAGCGAGCTATCCAAGAATGCATGAGGGAACTGGCGACCGTTTCAGCCGTTATGTCCTTCAATGGAGTAGCCTCTGGCCAGCTGGAGAACCGGTCGATGATGGTAAGCAGATAAGAGAAACCCTCAGATGTTGGTAGGGGGCCGACTATGTCAACATGGATGTGACTGAATCGACGGTCCCACCACTGCAAACTCGCCAATGGCACTAGCAGTGTGTTTTGTCACTTTGGAGCGTTGGCACGGAATACAAGCTCTAGCCCATGTGCTAACATCCTTTCCCATAGAAGGCCACACGTATCGTTCTCTAACTAGCTGAAGGGAAGCTTTGATCCCAGGGTGTGCCAATTGGTGGAGATAGTCGAATACTGGGCGTCTGAACTGCTCAGGCAAAAATGGGCGAAGCCTGCTAGTGGAGTCATCAACCCACAATTCCAACCCTGAAGGCAAAATAATACTTCTGAAATTCAGAGAGGTGGTTGAGGAATTACGCCATTCCAGGAGGTGTTGGTCTGTTGCCTGAACTCGTGCCACATCATCCAGATCCAGAGCTGAAGACACTGAAATTTCAGCAATCCGAGAACAAAAGTCCGCAGGAATATTGTCCTTCCCTGGCACATACCTCAGGTCAGTAGTAAACTGACTGATGAAGTCAAGTTGTCTTAGCTGTCTTGGGGAAACCTTGTCATGCCGCTGAAGGAAGGCATAGGTCAAAGGTTTGTGGTCAGTGTAAACTGTGAAGGGACGACCCTCCACCATGAATCGAAAATGCTTGATCGCCGAGAAAGCCGCAAGAAGCTCCCTATCATAGGTGCTGTACCGTTTCTGAGTGTCGCTGAAGGTCTTTGAGAAAAAACCCAGCGGCTCAAGGCAATCGTCCCTGATTTGATGAAGGGAACCACCCATGGCATAATCAGAAGCATCGACCATTAACACTAGCGGGAGGTCATTGCCAGGATGGGCCAGTAACGTAGCATTAGCCACTTGCTGCTTCAAGTTTTCAAAGGCTTGGATGGCGGCAGGGGACCATTGAACCTCACGACGATCTCGTTTGCGATTACCCTCACATAATTTGAAAAGGATTTGCTGTGTGCCTGCAGAGCCAGGCAGCAGGCGGCGGTAAAAATTTGTCATGGCAAGGAATCTACGAAGATCGGCAATGGTTTGGGGCTGTGCATAAGACAGGATGGCTTCCACCCGTGACGCCAATGGCTTGATACCTGCAGATGTAACTGAGTAACCAAGAAAGGGTATTTCGGAAACACCAAAGACGCATTTATCTATGTTGATATTGATGTGGTAGCTGTCAAGACGTTGGAACAAAATTTTTAAATGCTCTTGGTGTTCTGCTTCATCAACTGATGCTATTAACAGGTCGTCCAAGTAACAGAAAACGAAATCAAGGTCACGTAGGATGGAATCAACATAGCGCTGAAAAGACTGTGCAGCATTTCGCAACCCAAAGGGAAGCTTCAAAAATTCAAAAAGACCAAATGGAGTGGTCACAGCAGTCTTAGGAATGTCTTGTTCAGCAATTGGAATATGATGAAATGCACGAATCAAGTCCACTTTAGAAAAGATTTTCTTTCCAGCAAGACGTGAATTAAAATCCTGAAGATGGGGTATGGGGTACCCGTCAGGAACTGTGACTGAGTTGAGTGACCTATAATCCCCACATGGCCTCCAGGAACCATCCTTCTTGGGCACTAGGTGGAGGGGGCTAGACCAAGCACTTTTTGAGGGTTGGCAGATACCCAGGTCCATCATCTTCTGGAATTCAAGCTTGGCCTGAGCTAGCTTGTCAGCAGCCAACCTCCTAGGCTTAGCTGAAACAGGGGGTCCTGTCGTCTGTATGGTATGGAAAAACTTGATATCTGGAGCTACGAAGGATGGATTGTCCCGAAGTAAATTTGGGAATTGGCGCAGTAAATCCGAATATTGGTTGTGTGGGCTGACTAGATGCACACTTGAGATCAGAGGGTTGTCTATGAGCACACCATGACTAGTAAGGTGGGTTGTGCTGTCTAGCAGACACTTATTTCTAATGTCAACAAGTAACCCAAAACTATTCAAAAAATCAGCTCCAATTAGAGGTTGTTGAACATCTGCAATAGTAAAAGGCCAGCTGAAGGCACGCCTGAGGCCAAAGTCAACCTGAAGAAGCCGTTCACCATAGGTTTTAATTGGCGTCCCATTTGCTGCATAAAGTAGGCGTTTGGACACCGCCCTTTGTCCTGTTGTGATGGTGGAATGACTGAGAGGTCCGCACCGGAATCTATCAAAAATCTAGTTCCTAAAATGCGGTCAGAAACAAATAAACGGCAGGATGGTGCTTTGCCCGATTCACTTTGTGCCGCTGCTAGTGATGGGCCTGGCCGTTTCCCGATCGGGAAGCATCAGCAGTATTGAACTTGCACGGTTGGACACATTTGTGTGCTTGGGAGCCAAAATTATAATGAAAAATACAATGATCATGGTTGAGAGGTGGTATGCGCAAGCGGTTTCTTGAACGAGAACGAGACCGGGACTGAATAGCAGATACTGACTGAGGGTTAGCTGTGAGTTGATTTATGGAAGCAGTGAGTTGGGCTATTTGGGCCTCAAGCAAGGAAATCCGATGAGAGGTGCTGGAATCTACAGGAGGTCCATCTACACTACAAGCACTGTATTGGTTGGCCGACACATCCAAAATTTTATCAGCAATAGTGGCCACAGTATCCAGTGAATCATTACTGGAAGCGACGATGGAACGAATGTGGACTGGAAGCCGTTGCAAAAAAATTGTGCGCAAAAACTCATCAGTAACCTGTGAACCAGCCAGAGTTCTCATCTCTCGAAGCAACTGACTAGGCTTTTTGCAACCTAGCTCTAATTCAGTCAAAAGTTTGGACACCTTTCGCTCCTCAGATTCTTCAAACTCCTTCTCCAGTCGATCCATGAGATCTGTGTAGGGCGTTTTGGATTTAGAACGATCTTTACACAAGAAATCGGCAATTAGTTCAGCTACATCAGACTCGAGGGAAGCCAAAACATAGTTAAATTTAGTAATCTTGTAATGGACTCAAAAATTCCGTCCATTCCTATACAATTGTTCCTTCAGTCTACATCCATACCAGCAACACTTGACTCCACATCGCTGTCCGCCAAACCTCAACCTAACCCAGCATTGTCCGCCATCAGCTGCTAGAGACACCAAGAGCGCCCTCATCGGGACCTGCCAACACCCAAGGGCAAGATGGCCGAGGGGATAAAAGGGGCTGCCCCCTCCCTCGCGCCTCAGTCTGAAGCCACGCGTCTCTAAGCATAGAACCCAACTTCAAGTCTCATCCCCCATAACGTAGTGTCGTTGAACGAACTGAGAATTGTGCAAGTGAAGTGAAACCTGCGGGACATTTCCAAAATAGCCGTTCATCGAATCCGCCAGTCAGTCCTTGTAAGATCTCGAGTAGCCAAGGCGCGAGTCTTACAGTTCTGCCGCCAACTCTCCATTTCGCCAATCGACCGGTACGCCGAACGAACCCGGACCGGGGCAAACTTTGCTTCGATCCCAGGCACCCCCCCCCCTACAGCATTACGAAGAAGAGGTCTGGATGCAAGATACCAGCTACGGAGATTCGCTACAGGATCCAAGCTCGGCCAAGGGTGAGCCCATTCTCTCTACACCACGTAAGCGCTACACTCATTCAAATCTGGCAACAAACCCCCCCGTAACCAATAACGCCCTGTAACAGTAAAGTAAAGAGAAATTGTAAGAGTAAAGAAAAGAGAAATTGTATTAGTATTAGAAACGAAGAGTAAAGTAAAAGTAAACTAAGTATAACGCAACTTGTGAAATAAGTAAATTCGTCAATACGAATCAAGGAAGGAGAAGTAACATTATAAATATATATATTGTATTAATCATAATTTTCCAGTCAAAAGTTCTAAGTCAATTTAAGTACTTAAGAAGCCAATTTATTGCAAGTTTTGTGCACCATTTCTTAGAGTCAAGTGTGACATATAAATTTCAATCAGTATATTTTCTTATTTGAGGAGGTTCCTTCCGAGCCCCTAAAATCCGCTTCACGGTAAGAACCTTATAAATTTCGTGAATAAAAACCCTACGTGTTTTTCAACTTGTGTTCCTCATTTCAGAAGGTATTTCCTTTCCAACTCAAACGGACATCAGGTATATTGCATTTAGGAACTTGGGTATTTCCTGGGGTCAATACTCGACCCAGGTGGTGGCAGCAACCCTAGGCGTCTTTCAGGTAGAATCTCTTTATCCTCTGAGCACGTAGCCCAAGATAACCCTCTACCTCAAGGCCCTAGCCTCATCCAATTATAGTTTTCAACTCATTTTCAAAGGTGTTAGGAAAAATTCATATAAACAGTAATCAATTTGTTAGTAGCATTTATTTCGCATAATATCATATAGTAGCAAATCAGTAACCTTAGACCCATGGTCACACGCAACCAACCGAATTAGTAAAGCCATCTTCACTCTCAGCAGTCTACTAATGACAGTAAGCTCTGGTAAGTAATTCATTCCTAATTACCTCTTAGAAAACTTTAATTCTTTTTTTTATAATCGTAAAATTCAAAACAGAACTTGGTCATTCAAGAATCAAGTCATAAAGTAACTTAATCCCAAAGTAACCCAAAAATTACAATTGGTGACCAGCGGTAGGATCAACGAAAATTACGATTTTCAGAACCCACAAAGAAAAGCATATACCAGTCCTGAGTTCGAAAGGTGATTGAGCCACTGAAATTTGGAACTTTAAAATAAGTAATACCAGTAATTTTCGCATATATTTTGAATTTGATATTATTTTTAAAGTACTTGTCACACTTTCAGTACACCACACATATTTTGTACAAACAAAAGATTCAGCCGGAAAGTGAGAGGAGCGCAGAGAGTTCAATTCAGTACGCAATTCGTACTACTTTGTATTGTGCATGCTGTCAACTTATACCACTCCACAATCCGCCTATTCGTTTCGTACAAATATTCCGTTCAAGCCACCACGTGTTTGAGAACCATCGTGTCGCGAACCGTTCGAACCACCACGTGTTTGAGAACCACCGTATCGCAAACCGTTCGAACCACCACGTGTTTGAGAACCATCGTGTCGCAAACCGTTCGAACCACCACGTGTTTGGAAACCACACCCTTGTTCGGACCAAACCGTAGTCCGACCCAACTCCGAACCGAGTCATTGTTCGTACCGAACCAAGTTCCTACCGGTTCGCAACCCGAACCCTTAGATTTCTTTTCGTTCAGCAGACAGAACGAACCGCCTCACGGTTCGATTCAAATTCAGTCCAATTCAGTACGTAGGTCGAACCTAGTCTCGATCCGAACCTCCACGTGGGAACTAATCAAACAACATTTCGAACAATTTAACTGTAAATTTTGAATATTTAAATTTTAATAGTTCCTTTAATAATAGCGTCTCACTATTTTTAGTCTTTTAATATCATTTGGGAAAAGTTCTTTGGGTAAAAGGATTGGATCAGATTCGCCGAACCCCTCGACTACCGACTCAGTGTTGCGGGAAAGTGAAGTGAATTATTTTTCTAATTTTGCCCGGGCCTTTTTCTTAAAAATTTTCTACTGTGACCAAACCCTACAACAAAAGTCATGGACCCTGACAAGAAAGAAGCAACCATAGAATTGGCTGATGCCATGACGGAGGCCATGCAAAGGATGGGAGAATTCTTCCGAACCGCACAAACCCCAGCTCAAGGTCTGAATCAACAACCGCGAGACCTTCCACGATCCCTGTTCTTGGAAATAGAGCCATGGAATCCGGACGAACCCGATTCCATTTCGGCCGCTTCGTTTTTCGCCGAAGTAGAACAAGCCACTCACGATCTGGACCAGGAGCAGAGGATCAGATTTCTCCGTACTCGACTCCGGGGAGGAGCGAAGCGATTCCTACAAGAAGAACTAGGAGCCCAACCTTACAATAACCTCCGGGACGCCATTCTACAGTGGTACGAAAGCGAAGACCCTGAAAAGGCCATGATACGCCTGTGGACCACTAAACGACAACCTGAGGAGAGCATACGACGTTTCGCGGAAAAGCTCATCGCCACCCGCAAAAACCGCGGTCCGCAGCGAGGATAGACCTTACCGCCGCACAACGAAAAGAGTGGGTGAAGACGAAAACCCTTCGGGCCTTCGTCCGAGGAATCAATAAGGAAATTAGTCCTTTCCCTCCAGAGTAACCTGCCGGACACCTTGGAAGAAGCGGTAAAGCGTGCAGAAGATCTCGACGACACCACCCAAAGCGAGAGAGCGACCGACTTCAAATGGGACATAGCGGGAGTAATGAACAAGGATTCCCTGAAATGCTACACCTGCGGAGAAGTTGGACATTTCGCCGGAAAATGCCCTCAGAAAGCAACACCACAGGGACCCAATAGGAGTCAAATGACCACACCGCCTCATACCGGGCAGAGCAGACCCAGTTGGAAGCAACCCTCACCGAACCCTCGATACCCATGTCTATACTGCGGGGACTACGGCCATTTTCCTGTGAACTGTCCGCACGGCATACAGAGTGCTATTTTCTGCGATTTTTGCGGAGCTCGAGAGCACCTGGAAAGTGAGTGCCTGCGGAAGAAGAAAATGTTGCCGGTGTCACAACCTCGCGGAGGTGTCACCAGTCCCACAGCCGCGGTAGTAACCTTACCACCGGAGGACCTTCCAGAGGAGGAAATTCGTGGGGATGAAATAGTAGCCTTCCAAGCTACCATAAACTGCACTACTCGCCCGATGATTAGGATGAAAATTGGTCTAGGTAAATATAACCGCGACGTGATCTTGGATACCGGCGCCGCCGTCTCCGCGTTGTCACACCCCGTACCGGGAGTTCCAGTCAAACCCACGTCCACAGAACTTTGGGGAGCAGACGGTCAGAGACTACCCCTGTTAGGGACGCAGGAACTGCCCGTACGCATCGGCGACAAGCGAACGTCACATCGGTTCTACGTATTCGAGAGGCCGGATTCACACCTGGACCTCATGGGTCTAGATCTACTAGGGAAGTTTCCCATTGGAATACGTGCAGATACCGGGCTCGTCACGATGATCAACAACGAGACCGGCGGACAAATGATCCTTGGCGCCGTTTGGGAGAGTCCCAAGAGGTTGACACATCTTCGACATCTGCAGATGAAATCAAGGAAGATTGAACCTTCACGATCGCCTTGCCTCGCGACCCCATCCGCAAAAAGGCGACCATCAGCGAACCCCAACCCTCAGTTGTATGACCCGTGTGGACCCCACGCTAAAGAAACTTCGACCAATGGTCAACCAAGCGACAATGGAGGTAGTCACGAGGCCAGAACAGGTGCAACACCTACAGGGAAATTCCTACGGCAACCGGGAACGAACAGCCTTCACGCGACAATGCGGTTGCACTCATTGGACAAAAATTCGAACCACCTCGGGGCGGGGACCGGAAGGAAACGGAAAAAAACGTCAGCAACGAAGGCCTACCTCCGTTTGAAGTATCGAAGAAGGGAGACGGCCCAATGGGGACACCGCAGGAACCTGAGGTGGGAAAAGACGGAACACCCCACCGAGAACACCATTTCGTACCAAACACCTTACAACCGTATCTCGGTACCGTGGAAAAGCAAATACGGGACGTACTGATGAAAGGAATTGTTAAATCCTCAGAAAACCCGAAACCGGAACTCGTCAAGCAGGGTAGAAACCCCCAAGACGTGAAACATAGGTGGAAGATGCCCCTTGGAGAGAGACCGAATACCATCGTAGTCGAATAAAGCAGGCCTTCGTTGAGAGGATACCGGACGAAGCCATAACCCGGGAGGAGCCGCACTTGCGCGAGGCCCCCCGCACCAGCTACGTCGCCCGGACCCTCTCAACCCGACCTTGATCCCTGGCTGGAGTCCGACGACGAAAACGAGCCGGAACTCATAGAGACCCCTTGTGTGACCCCGGATATCGAGCGACTGCAGCAGCCGAGTATGTCATCACCGGAACCCACCCCAACGGAGAACGCATTGCCCACAACTCCTGCTGGTGCCAGGACAGCTCCGTATAACTTCCGACCTCGCAAGGACATCAACTACAAACACCTACAGACCGGCAGAGTCTCCGTCGTCGACATCGGTCCTGAGGAGGAGGCTGGATGATCTGGAATGAAAATTTAAAGAATTTATTATTATAATTATAACAAAAAAAAAAAAAAAAAAAAAAAAAAAAAAAAAAAAAAAAAAAAAAAAAAAAAAAATTTTTTTGATATAAAAATACAAAGGGTTATTATTCATTTGTTCATATTGTAATATTGTCACATGTCAATCGAAATTTCATACTTACGTAACGTCCTTTTTTCCTTCACTTGCCCAATACCTGAGTCCCAACGTCGAACAACGGGTAGAAGCGACTGATCCATCCAGAATAGAATGGGGGAAAGAAATTGAGATCCATGCGATTCTGAACACCTAGGGAAATCGCGGAAAAATATACAAACGCGTGCGGGTAGGCGGACGGTGGAGTGAGAAAGAGGCGAGCCGAGTAGTAAATAAGAAGGCTGAACTCTTTTGTTTCAGATAGTATGGCGTTCCCCAAACCCCGAATGGAGCCAGCAGCCAGCGTAGAGGTAGGGGAGTGACGAGTGGGTGGAGAGCACCGTGGGGTGTATCGCACAGCTAAAACCCTGGCTGGAAACATTCAACCGAATGCCGGAGCAGCGAAAGGAAGTGATGACATGCATTGCCAACCTGTCCCACAATATGAGCAAGGCAGTCCGCTCCGGCGCAGCAAACCTCGCCTCAGCTGGGACGCCCAATCCTGTGGAGGAGCTGCGTTGTGAATTGCGTGGGCTGGAGCAAAGAGTCATGGCGATTCAGAGTAGCAATGCTCTGAACCAGTCTTCTGCATCCCTGGAGAACGCGTGGGAGTCCGCGACAGGAGAGGGCCCCTCCTCAACGCCAAAACGTCGACCTCGTCGATCCTCTTCCGCGTCCTCCTCATCCTCCGATTCCGAGAGTGAGACCCAAGCTAAGGGTGCCAAGCAGCCGTCGGCCAAGCGAGCCGAGAAAGAAGAACCTTCACCAATGTTCTCACCCATCACCCCAGTCCGCACGGAGCAGACCACGCCGGAGCCAGCACCCTGTCCGGTATGCGACCGCATTCCCAAGGAATTTCTGAAATTCCGGTGCTCCTCCTGCAAAAGCTTCTGGAACCGGGCTAGTCGCATCATGCAACAAGTACGCCACCGATCATCCATCATACCCGCAACCGTGCCTTCGCAAGGAGCACGAGGAGACGCGGCCGCCAAAATGCCCCGGATGTCGGAGATGGCGCTATGAAGTGGCTCTGCTGACGACCGCTCCTGATACCAAGCTACCCATCCCATCGGTTACCCAAGAAAAGTAGCCGATGAGGACATCGGCCGAGAAGGGAGAGGGGGGTGTAATGGACTCAAAATTCCGTCCATTCCTATACAATTGTTCCTTCAGTCTACATCCATACCAGCAACACTTGACTCCACATCGCTGTCCGCCAAACCTCAACCTAACCCAGCATTGTCCGCCATCAGCTGCTAGAGACACCAAGAGCGCCCTCATCGGGACCTGCCAACACCCAAGGGCAAGATGGCCGAGGGGATAAAAGGGGCTGCCCCCTCCCTCGCGCCTCAGTCTGAAGCCACGCGTCTCTAAGCATAGAACCCAACTTCAAGTCTCATCCCCCATAACGTAGTGTCGTTGAACGAACTGAGAATTGTGCAAGTGAAGTGAAACCTGCGGGACATTTCCAAATAGCCGTTCATCGAATCCGCCAGTCAGTCCTTGTAAGATCTCGAGTAGCCAAGGCGCGAGTCTTACAGTTCTGCCGCCAACTCTCCATTTCGCCAATCGACCGGTACGCCGAACGAACCCGGACCGGGGCAACTTTGCTTCGATCCCAGGCACCCCCCCCCCTACAGCATTACGAAGAAGAGGTCTGGATGCAAGATACCAGCTACGGAGATTCGCTACAGGATCCAAGCTCGGCCAAGGGTGAGCCCATTCTCTCTACACCACGTAAGCGCTACACTCATTCAAATCTGGCAACAAACCCCCCCGTAACCAATAACGCCCTGTAACAGTAAAGTAAGAGAAATTGTAAGAGTAAAGAAAAGAGAAATTGTATTAGTATTAGAAACGAAGAGTAAAGTAAAAGTAAACTAAGTATAACGCAACTTGTGAAATAAGTAAATTCGTCAATACGAATCAAGGAAGGAGAAGTAACATTATAAATATATATTTTGTATTAATCATAATTTTCCAGTCAAAAGTTCTAAGTCAATTTAAGTACTTAAGAAGCCAATTTATTGCAAGTTTTGTGCACCATTTCTTAGAGTCAAGTGTGACTATAAATTTCAATCAAGTATATTTTCTTATTTGAGGAGGTTCCTTCCGAGCCCCTAAAATCCGCTTCACGGTAAGACCTTATAAATTTCGTGAATAAAAACCCTACGTGTTTTTCAACTTGTGTTCCTCATTTCAGAAGGTATTTCCTTTCCAACTCAAACGGACATCAGGTATATTGCATTTAGGAACTTTGGGTATTTCCTGGGGTCAATACTCGACCCAGGTGGTGGCAGCAACCCTAGGTGTCTTTCAGGTAGAATCTCTTTATCCTCTGAGCACGTAGCCCAAGATAACCCTCTACCTCAAGGCCCTAGCCTCATCCAATTATAGTTTTCAACTCATTTTCAAAGGTGTTAGGAAAAATTCATATAAACAGTAATCAATTTGTTAGTAGCATTTATTTCGCATAATATCATATAGTAGCAAATCAGTAACCTTAGACCCATGGTCACACGCAACCAACCGAATTAGTAAAGCCATCTTCACTCTCAGCAGTCTACTAATGACAGTAAGCTCTGGTAAGTAATTCATTCCTAATTACCTCTTAGAAAACTTTAATTCTTTTTTTTATAATCGTAAAATTCAAAACAGAACTTGGTCATTCAAGAATCAAGTCATAAAGTAACTTAATCCCAAAGTAACCCAAAATTACAATCTC
>CM019176.2:60521417-60567076 GCA_009739505.2 Apolygus lucorum
AAAAGCCTAGTCAGTTGCTTCGAGAGATGAGAACTCTGCTGGTTCACAGGTTACTGATGAGTTTTTGCGCACAATTTTTTTGTGCAACGGCTTCCAGTCCAATTCGTTCCATCGTCGCTTCCAGTAATGATTCACTGGATACTGTGGCCACTATTGCTGATAAAATTTTGGATGTGTCGGGCCAACCAATACAGTGCTTGTAGTGTAGATGGACCTCCTGTAGATTCCAGCACCTCTCATCGGATTTCCTTGCTTGAGGACCAAATAGCTCAACTCACTGCTTTCCATAAATCAACTCACACAGCTAACCCTCAGTCATATCTGCTATTCAGTCCCGTCTCGTTCTCGTTCAAGAAACCGCTTGCGCATACCACACTCAACCATGATCATTGTATTTTCATTATAATTTTGGCTCCCAGCACACAAAATGTGTCCAACCGTGCAAGTTCAATACTGCTGATGCTTCCCGATCGGGAAACGGCCAGGCCCCACCACTACAGCGGCACAAAGTGAATCGGGCAAAGCACCATCCTGCCGTTTATTGTTTCTGACCGCATTTTAGGAACTAGATTTTTGATAGATTCCGTGCGGACCTCTCAGTCATTCCACCATCACAACAGGACAAAGGGCGGTGTCCAAACGCCTACTTTAGCAGCAAATGGGACGCCAATTAAAACCTATGGTGAACGGCTTCTTCAGGTTGACTTTGGCCTCAGGCGTGCCTTCAGCTGGCCTTTTACTATTGCAGATGTTCAACACCTCTAATTGGAGCTGATTTTTTGAATAGTTTTGGGGTACTTGTTGACATTAGAAATAAGTGTCTGCTAGACAGCACAACCCACCTTACTAGTCATGGTGTGCTCATAGACAACCCTCTGATCTCAAGTGTGCATCTAGTCAGCCCACACAACACAATATTCGGATTTACTGCGCCAATTCCCAAATTTACTTCGGGACAATCCATCCTTCGTAGCTCCAGATATCAAGTTTTTCCATACCATACAGACGACAGGACCCCCTGTTTCAGCTAAGCCTAGGAGTTGGCTGCTGACAGCTAGCTCAGGCCAAGCTTGAATTCCAAGATGATGGACCTGGGTATCTGCCAACCCTCAAAAAGTGCTTGGTCTAGCCCCCTCCACTAGTGCCCAAGAAGGATGGTTCCTGGAGGCCATGTGGGGATTATAGGTCACTCAACTCAGTCACAGTTCCTGACCGGTACCCCATAACCCCATTCTCAGGATTTTAATCACGTCTTGCTGGAAAGAAAATATTTTCAAAGTGGACTTGATTCGTGCATTTCATCATATTCCAATTGCTGAACAAGGCACATTCCTAAGACTGCTGTTGTGACCACTCCATTTGGTCTTTTTGAATTTTTGAAGCTTCCCTTTGGGTGCGAAATGCTGCACAGTCTTTTCAGCGCTTATGTTGATTCCATCCTAAGTGACCTTGATTTTCGTTTTTCTGTTACTTGGACGACCTGTTAATAGCATCAGTTGATGAAGCAGAACACCAAGAGCATTTAAAAAATTTGTTCCAACGTCTGACAGCTACCACATCAATATCAACATAGATAAATGCGTCTTTGGTTGTTTCCGAAATACCCTTTCTTGGTTACTCAGTTACACCTGCAGGTATCAAGCCATTGGCATCACGTGGTGGAAGCCATCCTGTCTTATGCCACAGCCCCAACCATTGCCGATCTTCGTAGATTCCTTGCCATGACGAATTTTTACCGCCGCCGCTGCCTGGCTCTCGCAGGCACACAGCAAATCCTTTTCAAAATCATGTGAGGGTAATCGCAAACGAGATCGTCGTGAGGTTCAATGGTCCCCTGCCGCCATCCAAGCCTTTGAAAACTTGAAGCAGCAGTGGCTAATGCTACGTTACTGGCCCATCCTGGCAATGACCTCCCGCTAGTGTTAATGGTCGATTGTTTCTGATTATGTCATGGGTGGTTCCCTTCATCAAATCAGGGACAATTGCCTTGAGCCGCCTGGGTTTTTTCTCAAAGACCTTCAGCGACACTCAGAAACGGTACAGCAACTTATGATAGGGAGCTTCTTGCGGCTTTCTCGGCGATCAAGCATTTTTCGATTCATGGTGGGAGGGTCGTCCCTTCACAGTTTACACTGACCACAAACCTTTGACCTATGCCTTCCTTCAGCGGCATGACAAGGTTTCCCCACGACAGCTAAGACAACTTGACTTCATCAGTCAGTTCACTGCTGACCTGAGGTATGTTCCAGGGAAAGGACAATATTCCTGCGGACTTTTGTTCTCGGATTGCTGAAATTTCAGTGTCTTCAGCTCTGGATCTGGATGATGTGGCCCGAGTTCAGGCAACAGACCAACACCTCCTGGAATGGCGTAAATTCCTCAACCACCTCTCTGAATTTCAGAAGTATTATTTTGCCTTCAGGGTCGGAATGTGGGTTGATGACTCCACTAGCAGGCTTCGCCCATTTTTGCCTGAGCAGTTCAGACGCCCAGTATTCGACTATCTCCACCAATTGGCACACCCTGGGATCAAAGCTTCCCTTCAGCTAGTTAGAGAACGATACGTGTGGCCTTCTATGGGAAAGGATGTCAGCACATGGGCTAGAGCTTGTATTCCGTGCCAACGCTCCAAAGTGACAAAACACACTGCTAGTGCCATTGGCGAGTTTGCAGTGGTGGACCGTCGATTCAGTCACATCCATGTTGACATAGTCGGCCCCCTACCAACATCTGAAGGTTTCTCTTATCTGCTTACCATCATCGACCGGTTTCTCCAGCTGGCCAGAGGCTACTCCATTGAAGGACATAACGGCTGAACGGTCGCCAGTTCCCTCATGCATTCTTGGATAGCTCGCTATGGTGTTCCCCAGAGAATCACAACTGACAGAGGCCGCCAATTTGACTGTTCACTGTTTAGCAGTCTGATGAAGCAGCTTGGAATTGAGCATATTAAGACCACTGCCTACCACCCTGCAGCCAATGGCAAAGTCGAAAGGTGGCATCGACAGCTCAAGGCCGCATTGCGTGCTAGACTGTCAGCCAACTGGGTGGAGCAACTACCAACAATCCTTCTTGGATTACGTTCACTTCTTGTGCCACATCTCAATGCCTCTCCAGCCACAATCCTTTATGGTGAGCCCCTGCGACTTCCTGCCGACTACTTTGATGAGTCTACATGCTCGGCTGATATTCCTGCATTCCTCGCCCAAATGGTTGAGCATGTAAGATCACTCAGACCCGTTCAACAAGGGCACCATTCTGCAAAGAAACCATTTATGCATCCTGAGCTTCATCGTTCATCTCATGTTTTCATCAGGCATGATGCTACCAGGAGGCCCCTTCAGCCAATATATGATGGTCCCTTCCGTGTCTTGTCACGCACAGACAAACACTTCATTGTGGATTTTCCACAAGGTAGCCAAACTATCTCTATTGACCGCCTCAAACCTGCATTTCTCTTGGGTGACTCGAGTGCTCGAGCCGACAGTGACGAACCTGCACCTATCACTCCTGCCTGTGAAGAGCCTCGCCGCTTGGACCATTATACTACACCAGAGCCGCCTACGCAGGTGCAGCGCACACGCTCAGGACGTACTGTGCGCTTTCCAACTAAATACCTCACTGTCGTCTCTGGGAGGGGAGTATGTGGCGACAAGGCAACGACCGCACCAACAACATGATCTGAACCATCCAACGCTCTCCCCCGCTTCTTCCTTGATCTCAACGTTTTTTCCCTCCTTTAACGAGTTTGATAACGTTTTACATTTTTTTGCGTTTATACCTTCATTGGTGTCCTATTACAGTCAAATTTAATACGATCCTTGTGTTGTGTTTATTTTAACAACCACACATGCATTCGATAAGTTTTGATTACATTTAAACCAGTTGGTAAGGCATAAAACAGTTTCACTCGATATGATTTATATTTATTTATTCATTTATTATTAATTTTTTTTATTATTTATTATAGTATTATTTAGTACCTATTTATTAAGAATCCCCCCCTCACCCTTATCGACCATAACATTTCTAGCGGCATGGGGTCCACGAATTTGGAGATCATATTAAAATCTACACTCCTGCTCGAAACTAGTGCACCACCATCCATTTTTTCGTTCCTCTTTTTCCTTCTTCCCTTATAAATTGTGTATCCTGGACTGGCCACCATGGAGCCCAGACATGAATCCGATAGAGCATGTTTGGGACATGCTGAAAATAAGAATTAGAGCCAGAGATCCACCACCAGACAATCTTCAGCAGCTGGAGACAGCAGCGAAAGAGGAGTGGGACAATATCCCCCAGGAGGATATCCAAAACTTAAATAGAGGCATGAGTCGTAGTCTCCAAGCCCTTGTCCGAGCTAGAGGAGCTAGTACCAAGTATTGAAAAACTAAACTGGCATAATTCAAACCTATTTTTTCTTCACATTTTCAGTTTTCATCATTTTACCACTAGAAGTACATTTTTCTTTAATTTATTGAAAACATCTTATTCTCTCGAATTTATGCCTTTTTTGGTTACCTTTTCCTTCTGTGTTTACGAACAATGTGTGCAAATGGATAAAAACTTGATAAGGGAAAATAGAAGGGGACAAACGAAGAAATAGATGGTGGTGCTCTAATTTTGAGCAGGGAGTATATAATATACGATAACCAACATGTGAATTCGAGTCCCCCCCCCCCTTCCGCGACCAATGATCGGAAATTCCGTGACCAAATCGGAAATACGTCGTAACGCTGAACTTTCATCAGTTAGTTTCGGGAGGCAATCAGTCGAAGTTCGCTTCCGTACCTAATCAAAATCAAACACACCACCAAAAAAACACGAAATATGCGGTTTACGGCGTCGTGGCACCATTTTTGGTTCCATGATGGTACGGAGAATAATCCATGAAAATCCGGAGGAGTAACGCAAATTTTTCCTCAATTACAAACCTTGGGTACAATTAGTAAGTTATAAAGGAACCGGAATGTTGAAAATTTTGATATTTTGTGAATATTATCCCTCTACTCGCTCCCTTCTTTTGCTAATTTTAATACTCTGGTAAAATAGTGTGCAATTTACTAGTTTTCTGAGTAGAAAAAAAAGAAACTCGCAAATCGGTTGTAAATTGAGGCCTGGGCGGAGTTTGATTGAGCCCGCAAACGCACGGGGAGTCGTCCGTTTTTAGCCCCCCGCGGGCGCCTTCCTTTTCTATCACAATTCCCACAATTACGAACTAAATTATTTGAAATTTTAAGGCAATGTTCTTCATACCTGTATGCATGTCTGCTGTAAACTATGTCCAAGCTGGTCAAATAGAAAAATATTTAAAAATAAAGAAAAGATTTTTTTAATTGTAGAAAAGTGGGTTATTAACACGTTCAATTTTCTGACTAACTATTAAACCGATCTAATCCCAATTTTCACACGTTCCCTTTCGATAGAACCAACATTTTTGAGCCAAGGGTTTCGAGTAAAAACAGTTTGTTGATGTTTTAACCCAAGTAAACGAAACTAAAAAAGTGGCCTTCCAATCTCAGCATGTTTTTTGGAACACAAAAATCTGTATCCACGAGATGAGAGTTACAAACAAAATGTCATTGGCTCCATCTTTATAATGCATCCTCTGAGTATCTTGTGAAAATTAGAACGAAATTGGTCGAGTAGTTACCGAAAAAAAAGAACATTAATTCGTCCGCCGAAAAGTGACTTTTTAGGACAGCTGTTTCTCTCACTGCAGGTTGCGCTCCCGCATACTTGTTCTGATGTTGATTTTGTGTGCCTAGCTGACAAAACCACATCCCATGTGGAACTTCCAGTATTTCTCTTAGTTCCATGTTCAGTGCCTATACTTTTTAGTATCCATGAATCCATCTACTTCAAGAAGGTTATCAATTTCCAGGTTTTGTTAACAATTCTTCGATATTTTTCAGTTCCTCTAATCAACATTTTCAAAAAAATTGTAACTCATTAACCAGTCATCCGATTTTAACTTCAATTTTACCGAACTGTTCAGAATTGTATGTAAATTTATTTCAAAATAACAGTCGAAAAATTCGATTTTTTAAAAACTTTTTTTGGACTACTCCCCTTAAGTATCAACCTTTCCCACTAAAAAGGCAAAATTAGAAATTCCGGCGATGTAGTGCACAACTACACAGATTTCCACGTCGAATAAAAAAGAACCACGAATATCGGTTGGAAGTTGTGGCCTGGACAGAGTACACAAGATTATGCCCCAAAACGCACGTTTTTGAGCATTAAAACGAAAAACTAAACTAAACTATTTCACGTATGCGCATGCGCAGTGGCTACTATCAGTCCAGGGGTGATGATTATGATAGAGGACCTCTACACGCTAACCCGCATGATCCCTGAAAATTTCACTGAATTCGGATGAAAAATAAACAAGTAATGGCTGAGGCAAGGAATTCATCACAGACAGACACGGAACCACATTTGTTCAAGAAGGTCTGAAACGTGAAAATCGAGTGCAAATTTAATTTTGAAGAACTTTTTTTTCAAACTCGAAAAATCCGCTAACTTTAACTCCGGAAGCAAAATTACCCGTCATTTCACACTAAATGGTAAACGTATACTAACTAGCGATTTGCTGATGGATCCATGGAAGATAAGCAGCAACACGAGTGTGGATGGTGGGCTTCCAACCGGAGCAAGGCACACCGTGGGAAACGAGACCAACAAGAATGTACCTGTTGATTTGAGGATCGAGCCAGACAACTGGGCCACCGGAGTCCCCCTGAAATAGACAATAAGTAAGGTAGTTATGAGTAGAAAGTGTTGTGAGGTAACTTGTGAGGAAAATGTGAATGTCGTTCCAATAACATAGGTGGGTTACCTATGGTGATAATATTTCAAATCAAAACTCGTTTTGGTTTATTATTTTCAATAATGAATAAATTTTTAACCCCCCTCAAAATTTGATATTTTACGTTTCAAGGTACGTAGAATCCAAAAATCAAATAAAACGCTGCGAATTATTTCACAAAGGTTTATTATTTTCCTGTATAGATCACTCGTCTGCAAAGATCGCAGCTTTGCCTTAGTCACGGACGGACGGAAAATTTTTTATTCGATTTTCGGATTCTACGTACCTTGAAAAGTAAACCAATAAATTTTGAGGGGGGGGGGGTTAAATTTGTTTCTTGGTTGATTCCAAAGGTTCATTATTGAAAATAATAAACCAAAACAAGGGGTTAAAACAAAATTGCAACGACACAATTTTTATTCGAAATACCTTGTAGAATCGAACCCTGAATTTAAGTGTAAACAAGCTATATAGGCACAAATAAAAGGACAAAACAAGCTCTGAAAATCCTATAGAGTTCGAATGTAAACTGCAGAGACTGGGGGCGATGACTTTCATAGGGGACCATCTCCAAACCCCGCACATTGCCTCTAAATTCATCAATTTCGGAATGTAACTTCGTACAGTTTTATCGGTTTCAAGCATTTGAAAATATATAGACAGACAAACACACAGACACACACGAAACACAGGATAGGGTGTGCACCTGGGTAGGAAAAACTGTTTATTGTTATTTTTAATCTAAGGTAGACCTCATTCTGAGAATTTTGGTACCAACCGCTACCTTCTAGCGTGTGTAAATCTTTGCCTATGAATTTTTAAAGTTTCGACCGTTTATGACGTCACAGTGGGCTGGGGGGTCCCGCCCAGGCGAGAGGGGCGCGTGACGTCATAAAAGGCTTTGAAAAATCATAGAAACAGATCTACTCACGCTAGAAGGTCGCGGTTGGTGCCAAAATTCTCAGGATGTAGTCTACATTCGAAAAAAATCTAAAGAAAATCAAGGTCCCATTGAGATAGTGTTGAATTTGAGGACATGTTTTAAAACTGAGAACAATGAGTCCGCCTTCTTCTTAGATTTGGAAGCAAAATATCATCTTCTCATCCAGGTTCATTATTTAAAATAATAAACTAAATTTTGGCCGTAAGTCCGCCGTACGCAGCAGTTGCCTGAGCTCCCATAGAACGATTCCAATGAAATTCGGTATATGAGCTCCATAGCTCCAGGTCTAGTAGGGCCCCGAAGCGTTTGGTTGATGTAGGTCGCTTCTAAGAGGTGAAAGTTAAGGGTTGAAATTTTCAAAACGCCCTAGTGCAAAAAAGTTTGATATTAAGGTTTTTTTTTCTTCAATTTAAAATAGTGAATTTTTAGAATCTAATCAGAACACCTAGAGCTCTTTAGGACCAACTGTTTGCTCCATATGAGAACTTACGTCTTACGATAAATCAGGAACACGAGTGTGACACGCAAAAGAGGCCTAACCTCCGTTTAAATTTTATCTGAACAAAATGCGATCGTTGTTGTTTCTTTGAGTTGAATTCAGTTTTGCGTCCTTAGCAACCAGTAATCAAATTTCCTAATGAAGGCATCCACAACTCTTTATTACCTCGCATTGAGTGAGAAGCGTTTACCTATTTCTTCAAAATAAATTTGGTTTTGAAGGTGAAATATGGTTGGTGGGTGGTGACAATGGCAAATCTGTGTGCTTTGTAGGCGAGTGATCTCTACAGAAAAATAATGAACCTTTGAGTAATTATTTGTAGCGTTTAAAATTTGGGTTGGGTGGTATATCCAGATTCTCTAGTGTAGGTTTATAAATGATTCAACGACTTTTGCATCCACTTCTTGTCGCGCTTGGATTCAAAAGTTAGCAACAAATCAGGTAAGTCTGACACCTGGACTAACCATCTAGACGACGGTATACGAAATTGAGAACACTTATCGACTATCGGCAAGACAAAAGTGAGTTGCTGAATTTACCTTGCAAGTAATTCCCTTCCATGAAAATGCACACATATGAGTTGGGTTGGTGTGGTTTGGACCCCAGGCAGAATTACACTTTTCTGAAGACATGGCAGTAGTGTCGAGCTTCTTGGGTATGTTCGACCCCTTTTCCTTGTTACGCACAGCTCCCCATCCTTGAGGTGGAAAATTCGAATGAAGAAAGTAATAGAAGTAAGAATCATCATCCCTAAGATACTTTTTGAGCCATGCTCTTAATAAAATGACATGATAACAGAGTGGTATATTTCTCATTTACGTGTTCTATTGACAATAACGATGACATTTTGACGTCTTGTAAAATTAAGTATTTACAAACAGGTATGTTTACCTTTTTGTATTTGTTAGTTAAGAAAATTCCTTTCCGTATAATTATTGATGATTGTGTGGTTGATGAATATATTTCTCCATCTCCGTTTCAACGATTCCGATGTGTTTTCATAATTTTCAATAATGAATCTCTGGAATCGACCAAGAAAAAACATTTTTAACCCCCCCCCCCCCCTTCAGAATTTGTTGGTTTACATTTCATGGTACGTAGAATCCAAAACGCTGCAAACTATTACACAATGGTTTATTATTTTTTATTTTTCTATATAGATCACTCGTCTGCAAAGCCACCAACCATCTAACATGAAGAAGAACATCGATAGCATTTCGGTCAGCTAAAATTTGAACAGAGATTAAGCCTCTTTTACGATTCACACTCGTGTTTATCATTCATCGTAGGTCCAACCCTTAAATTATCGTTGGGAGCGAACAATTTGGCCTACAGAGCTCCGCGTAGTCTTGAAAAATTCTCAAAATTTTATAGAATCTTAAATTGAAGGAAAAACAATACCCTTATATCCAGGCGAACAATTTGGCCTGGAGCTCCGCGTAGTCTTGAAAAATTCTAAAAATTTTATAGAATCTTAAATTGAAGGAAAAACAATACCCTTATATCAAAATTTTTGAGTTAGGGCGTTTTAAAAATTTATTTCCGAACCCTTAGAAGTGACCTACATCAACCAAAATCTTCGGGGCACAACTAGACCCCAGATGGAGCCTACATACCAAATTTCATCAAAATCGGTCAATCCTAAGTGGCAAAAGTGCCGCGGACGGCGGACGGACGGCCGAATTTATATTCGATTTTTGGATTCTACGTACCTTGAAACGTAAACCATCAAATTTTGAGGAAGTGTTAAAATTTTTTTTTCTTGGTCGATTCCAAAGGTTTATTATTGAAAATAATAAACCAAAATTTGGCCGTCTGTCCGCCGTCCGCGGCACTTTTGCCACTTAGCATTGACCGATTTTGATGAAATTTGGTATGTAGGCTCCATTTGGGGTTTAGTTGTGCCCCGAAGATTTTGGTTGATGTAGGTCACTTCAAAGAGTTCCAAAATGAATTTTGAATTTTTGAAAACGCCCTAACTCGAAAAATTTCGATATAAAGGTATTGTTTTTCCTCCAATTTAAGATTCTATAGAATTTTTTTGAGACCACGCAGAGCTCAGTAGGAAAAACCGTTCGCTCCCTACGAGAATTTTAAGGTTTTACGGGTGTAGGACTGACCGTTCGCACTTACGATAAATCAGAAACACGAGTGTGAATCGCAAAAGAGGCCTAATCTCCGTTGAAATTTCAGCTGACCGAAATGCGATCGATGTTTTTCTTCATGTTGTATGGTTGGTGACTCTGCAGACGAGTGATCTATATCTACTAATAAAACGGTGTGTAATAATTTGCAGCGTTTTCCACTACGAACGCAAAGTTCCTGGTTATAGCCTAAAAAGATGTCCTGAAACCTCCTTCTTTATCGTGAAGATCTTCGAGTAAAAACGCTGCAAATTATTATGCAAAGGTTTATTATTTTTCTATAATATAGAAATATTATAGACCTAAATCTATATTATAGACCACTCGTCTGCAAAGCCACCAACCATCCAACATAAAGAAAAACATCGAACGCATTTCGGTCAGCTAAAATTTGAACGTAGATTAGGCCTCTATTACGATTCACACTCGTGTTTCTGATTTATCATACGTCCAAACTATTAAGTCTCGTAGGGAGCGAACAGTTCTCAAAAAATCCTAACTATTTTATACCTACTATCTTAAATTGATGGAAAAACAGTACCTTCATATCAAAATTTTTTGAGTTAAGGCGTTTTCAAAATTTCAAACCTCATTTTTCATCCCTTAGAAGTGACCTACATCAACCAAAATCTTCGGGGCACAACAAGACCCCAAATGGGGCCCACGTTCCAAATTACATCAAAATCGGTCACTGGTAAGTGGGGAAAGTGCCGCGTACGGCGGACGGACGGCCAAATTTTTTTTCGATTTTTTGATTCTACATACCTACTTTAAAACGTAAACCAATAAATTTTGAGGGGGTGTTAAAAATTTTTTTCTTGGTCGATTCCAAAGGTTCATTATTGAAAATTATAAACCAAAATGTTCGTAAATAGGAATGAACCCAATAATTTTATACTCTCGCGAATTAAACATGATTGTATATCTACCAAACAGAACTTTATTAGACAACTCCAAAGGTACCCGGTAGATTTCTATGTTGAACTGTCCAAATGCTACTCATCGGAGTGAACCGTTGAAATGCAGTAATTATAAGGCTGCAAATGATTACACAGATGTTTATTATTTTTCTGGTTCATTATTTTCTAGTGTATTATTTTAGGGCGTATGCCTAACTGGTCTGACTTACTGTACGAGTCGATTCTACAACTAATTTGTAACAAAAAATGTCTATTAGCAATTTTTTAAAAGGCTTCGTTTTTGGAGTTACTTAATTTTAAACTTTTTTTCGTGATTTTGACCGTAACTCATTAAATTTGAGGATACCGTTGGTATTAAATTTCCTAGCATTAAATTCCCTACCGGATAGGTCCCTCAACTTTTTTTTAGTCGAGGTTTGAAGACATGAAAAAGTCCTCTGAAAAGAGCATTTCACGTAATTTGGGAAATATTGAATATTTTCAAATTGCAAAATGAAACACGAGAACCGATGTTTTTTCAAGATAAAAGAACAGTAAAAACAGCGCCAAAATCTCAGCTTTCCAATGATGTTATAAAAAAAAAATAAACAGCAAAATTTAGGAGAGACATTCATTATTGAACGCGGAAAACGTGCATTTTTTCAACGAAATCAGCGTTCTGGCTTCCTGTTTCAGGCGCCTAGCGGTCCACAGCGTCGCCCCGCCCACCCACATCCATCGTCCGATCCCTCAGATCGTTCAGGAGGAGCACTGATTTAGTAGAAAAAATGCAAGTTTTTCCTTGTTCAAACACAAATTTCCCCCCTTAATTCGATTGTTAAATATTTTTTGATCTTACCTACGAAAGCTGAGATTTTGGCGCAGTTATTACTGTTTTTGAATTTTGAAAAAACATAGGTTCTCTTATTTCAATTTGCGATTGAAAATTTTCAAGATTTCCCAAATTACGCAAAAATCTCTTTTTCAGAGGGCTTTTTCATGTCTCGAACCCTGACTCAAAAAAAAGTAGAAGGACCTATCCGATAGGAAATGTAATGCTCTTTACAACGGTATCCTCAAATTGTAATAATCATAGCCAATTAAAGGAGTAATGACCAATTTAATGACGTAAGGTCATAATCGCGAGAAAAGAAGTTTAAAATTAAAATAACTCGAAAACGTAGCTAATAGACATTTTTTGTTGAAATTAGTTGTAGGATCGACTCTTACAGTATGACAGACCAGTAAGGTTCACACCCTGTAGATCAGTCTTCTGCAAAGAACACTGCTTTGCTGTCACAGTTCTAACTTTGTACTTTAGAGTACTGAAACTATATAATTGTACTACTAAGTTTGATTAGAACTGTCGAAGTATATTTCATGTTGAAATTACAATGAGAATGATAGATAGAATAAAAGAACAGTATGAATTGGTTAGACAGTATCACATATCCAGCGGAGCTACTGTAGTGTAGCGCTCAGGTGGTAGGTACTTGACGCAGTAGGTAACCTGTCATCTCCCTTCTTCAAATGTACATTTTTGAGTCACGGGGATCTTCTTAGAAACCAGGCGTTTCTTCTGTAACGTCTTCCATTTTCAGCTTCAATGACGTACGATCTTGGTTCAGGTCCTCTCCTTATGATTGTTGCTGGTTGCCAATTCCTGGGCTCAATTCTGTAGAGGACCTCTTCTCCCACTTCGTACTGGAGACACTTGGTTTTTCTTGAATCGCCATAGTGCTTGTCTTTCTCTCGTACATTCTGCAGTTCTTTTACTACGTTTTCTATTATTCTTGGCTCGAGCAGAGAAGAATCGGTTGGTAAGAGAGTACGGGTTCTGCGACTCATCAACCGCTGCACTGCGGATCCTAATGTACCTCTCGGCACATTTCGCTGATGGAGCAACGCTAAATGAGGATCGGATCGTTCCTCCAGGCATTTCTTGAGGACTAGTTTGGCCTCCTGTTCCTCGCTCTTGCCCGGCGAGGCCTGCTTCTGTTTTCCTCTTAATTTCGGCACCATGTCACAGTTCTAACTTTGTACTTTACAGTACTGAAACTATATAATTGTACTACTAAGTTCGATTAGAACTGTCGAAGTATATTTCATGTTGAAATTACAATGAGAATGATAGATAGAATAAAAGAACAGTATGAATTGGTTAGACAGTATCACATGTCCAGCGGAGCTACTGTAGTGTAGCGCTCAGGTGGTAGGTACTTGACGCAGTAGGTAACCTGTCATTTGCCATTGCCAGATTAAAAACGTCTGCCAAGTGGGTGTGGCACATAGCTTCCTCGTATCCTTAACCCGATTGTATAGATGATCCGATGCATAGTAGTTAATCTCAAAACATCAAAACAAGTTAATCTGTAACGTCCCTGGAAATTTTATTGAAATCAGATGGAAAATGTAAAAGTTATGACCCTTACAAGGAAATTCACGTTTGCGCATGCGCAGTGGCTACTATCAGTTCGAAGGCGGTGATTTTCATAGGGGACCATCTAAATACTAATCTGTAACATCCCTGAAAATTTCATTGAAATCGGATGGAAAATGTAGAAATTATGGCCGTTACAAGGAAGTTCACGTTTGCGCATGCGCAGTGACTACTATCAGTCCGAAGGTGGTGATCTTCATTGGGGACCATCTACAACCTAATCCGCATAATCCCTGAAAATTTCATCGAAATCGAGTAGAAAAATTGGAAGTTATGGCCGTTACAAGGAAATTCACGTTTGCGCATGCGCAGTGGCTACTGTCAGTTTGAAGGTAATGATTTTCATAGGGGACCATTTAAATACTATTCTGTAACATTCCTGAAAATTTCATTGAAATCGGATGGAAAATGTAGAAGTTATGGCCGTTACAAGGAATTCACGTTTGCGCATGCGCAGTCGCTTCTATCTGTCCGGGGAGGATGATTTTCATAGGGGACTATCTACACACCAACCCGCACAATCCCTGAGAATGTCATTGAAATCGGACAATAACTTAGTATAGTTATGCGCGTTACAAGGAATTCATGACAGACAGACAGACACTGAACCAAAATTGTTCAGAAAGGTCTAAAACGCAAAACGCGAGTGAAAATTTTGATTTTGGAGAACTTTTTTTTTTTCGTCCTTGAAAAGTGAAAACAAAGCTTCCGCTACCTTGGTAGACTCGGAAGCAAAAAAACTCCCCTTGATGGCGGAGGAGGCACGCCATTAAAGGAAAATGAAAAACAAATCAAGTATTGATGGGGAGGACGCCCAGGACTCACCGGACGCCTGCCCTACAAAGGGAAGTGCCTCTACGAAAACGACCACCAGCCGTAAATCATTTGTGTCATACTTTCATATCTTAGCCCGCCAATCTGCTCCATTTCCATGCGACATGGACGACTTGGACATCCAGGAAAATGCAAGAATGGTCGGGCTTGACGGCAACGATGTCGGGCTTCTCACCCTGGACACTTGGCATGTGATACAATCTCTCCCTTTCAACTTCCCAGCCGCTAGATGACAAGGCACCTGCTGTCTGCTTCACACGACTGCATCACGATGTAAAATGCAGCCCCCATGAGCCCGAAGACACTGCTGCACGACATGATACAGGTGTTCATTTCCACTCCAACAGGCGCGGTAAAGGGTCTAACCAAAGGCAAGTATTACCTACCTACTACATACTTCACCCCTTCAAAATCAAGTTTGTATGGAAGAAATAAAAGCTTCACACTCGATTCAAAGAAATAGGGAGTTTCATATGAGATATTTGAATACTGGTTGCTGAATCTGAATTCAACTCGAAGAAACGAACAGCGATCACATTTTGGTTAGCTAACATTTCAGCGGAGATTAGACCTCTTTTGCGATTCACACTCTCGATTCTGATTTATCATAAGTCCGACCTTGAGTACGTGTAGAGTACGAACGGTTTGTCCTACAGTGCTCTGGGTGGTCACTAAAATTTTTATAAATTCGATACTATTTCAAAATGGTGAAACAGCAATACCTTCATTTCGAGAGTTTTCGAGCTAGGGCACTTCTGAAAATTTCAAGCCTTAATTTTCACCCCCCAGATGTAACAACCGAAAGCATCAACCAAAAGCTTCGTGGCACAACTAGACCCCACTATGAGCCCATAAACCAAATTTTATCCTAATTGGTAAAGGGTTGCCAAGAAAAGTGCCGCGTATTGAAATTTTTGCTTCCGAGTCTACCAAGGTAGTGGAAGCTTTGTTTTCACTTTTCAAGGACGAAAAAAAAAGTTCTCCATAATCAAAATTTTCACTCGCGTTTTGCGTTTTAGACCTTTCTGAAAAATTTTGGTTCCGTGTCTGTCTGTCTGTGTGTCTGTCCGTCTGTCATCAATTCCTTGTAACGCGCATAACTATACGAAGTTATTGTCCGATGTCGATGAAATTTTCAGGGATTGTGCGGGTTGGTTTGTAGACGGTCCCCTATGAAAATCATCATCATTGGAATGATAAAAGCGACTGCGCATGCGCAAAAGTGAATTCCTTGTAACGGCCATAACTTCTACATTTTCCATCCGATTTCGATGACATTTTCAGGGATGTTACAAATTAGTGTTTAGATGGTCCCCTATGAAAATCATTATCCTCGGACTGATAAAAGCGACTGCGCATGCGCAAACGTGAATTTCCTTGTAACGGCCGTAACTTCCACAATTTCTACCCTATTTCGATGACATTTTCAGGGATTACGCGGATTAGGTTGTAGATGGTCCCCAATGAAAATCAAGGCATTAAAATCTTACAGTAGCCTCTGCGCAAGCGCAAACGTAAAATCCTTGTAACAGTCGCGAGTGAGGTGAGGATCTCAAACCCTATTAAAGTTGAGGTGAGGATCTCAAATAGTTCAAATAGAAACTCAAATCAACCCCTCTATAGGACAGTGAGCAATGCTCCGGACTCCCACCCAGGAGTCCCAGGTTCAACTCCCAGTCAAGCTAAGAAATTTTTTGATCCAATCACTACCGCACTTACATTTTTCGTCCAAATTTGATGAAATTTTCTAGGATTGTCTAGATTAGCATGTAGATGGTCCCCTGTGAGGGTAGTGAAAGGTACTTAGAGATCGGTGTTTTCAGATTAACTACTATGCATCGTATCATCTATATAATCGGGTTATGGATACGAGGAAGCTATGTGCCACACCCACTTGGCAGACGTTTTTCATCTGATTTCAATGAAAATTTCAGGGATGTTGCGGATTAGGTTATAGACGGTCCCCTATGAAAATCATTATCTTCGGACTGATAGTAGCCGCTGCGCATGCGCATACGTGAATTCCTTGTAACAGCCATAACTTCCACATATTCTACCCGATTTCGATGACATTTTCAGGGATTACGCGGATTAGGTTGTAGATGGTCCCCAATGAAAATCAAGGCCTTAAAATTTACAGTAGCCTCTGCGCATGCGCAAACGTAAAATCCTTGTAACAGCCATAACACTTACATTAACTACTATGCATCGTATCATCTATATAATCGGGTTATGGATACGAGGAAGCTACGTGCCATACCCACTTGGCAGACGTTTTTATTTTATTTTCGGATTCTGCGTACCGTCACACGGGGTCGCTTTGCTCCGGTTTTTTTGAATTTTTTCAGAAATTATAATTTTTTCTTTACTTGATTCTCTTGAAAAAATTCCATTTTTGGATGAAAGTCAAGTAGGTACTTCCTATTAACAGAACCTGACGTCACAAATGTTGATACTTCTTTTAAAAGTTGAATATTTTTTTGTTGAAAATTGGAGCAAAGTTACCCGGGGGTATGATGACTTTGCTCCAATTTTAAAATGTAACTGAAAACCAACTTGGAATGAATCTTGGAGCATTTTAACCCCGTCCATTGGAATAATTGGGCCATGTATACATAGGAAAACACGAACAAAAATGTATTTCTTAAAAATTTTAAGTTTAAAACAATTTTCCAATTGAATTTCAATTTTTGTATACAAAATCTTTTCTCTATTACAAAAAGTATAACTTTCATAGTTTAATGTGAAGCTCAAGCGAACAAAATACTTATTAAATTGTAAATAAGATCAAAGGAAGGAACATTTCAACCAGTAAAATGGTACTTATCTACATTGTATCATTTAAATGATGCTTCCGTGAAAAAAAAAACAACTTATTTATGTTCCTTGGTAGAAAGAACTACTTAAAATTAGGAACACACCAAAAACACTTGGAATGTGGCACTCAAGTGGTAACTCAATAACTCAGGCACTTTGGTAAACCATTAAAAAAACTTCACATTGTAAAATCTCGTCCATGTAATCCTTGTAGGGTCTAGCACCTGGTGTCCTCGACCTAAGGCATCTTGTCAACAACAAACAAACAAAAACGGGATTAAATTCAGTACAGGGTTACAAATAAATACAAACTTTCTTGTAAATTCCAACTGAAATAATGGGGCTTCTTCGCTCTAAAACATTGGTGCCAAGTCACCCCACTATTCGGAGCAAAGTTACCCCGTCCGGCTTTTTTGTTGATTGCAACCACAGAAACCGGTTGAAAAGGAAAAACTCACTGAAATTCTGAATCAGCATAAAAATTATAATAAGAGAATAGTGTTACTAACCTGCTGTGATAAATACGTTGGCGTGCAGCTGAGAAATTTGCGGGACCGACTTAGAACAAGATTTCAACTGCACTACAAAAACGGCAATGCCACGAGTATGAAACGGTTGTGGAAGATTATTCTTCACATGGAAGTTATTTGCATTTATGCCCAACAAAAATATCACTGGAGCGCTACGGTCGGATGAAGACAAAAGAGTGACGTCACTCTCAAAGATTTTCGGATTTTGGAGCAAAGTTACCTCAAAGGGAGCAAAATGACCCCGTTTGACGGTACCGTGAATCGTAAAACATTGAATTTTGAGGTGGGGTTAGAATTTGTTTTCTTGCTTGATTACAAAGGTTCATTATTGAAAATAATAAACCAAAAGTTCGCATTGATTTAAAAAAATATGAATAATTTCCATCAACTTTGGTTTTCCAGTAGTAAATTGTTTACTAGATTATGTATTATACATACATAATATAATGTTCATATTATAATGAACATTATAATAATGTTCTTAGTTTGTATATAATATCGTAAATATATATATTATATCGCTCAATAAGAATCGGATCAAGCCTTCCTGAGACCTTCCTAGCTGTTTTTGGTTGTTTGTAATTTAATTGTTTAATATTTTTGTTAACCACTTGTTATACTCATAGATTCATTATTAAACGTTTCAGAACGCATCGCAATCACCTTCTTTGTCGCAACGCTTATAGGTATTCGAATATTTTAAAAATTCATTGCAAAATGTCGAACTTCGATTTTTCATTTTTTCACATAGGAACTATCTACGTGATAATATCACGTTGATGGTTGGTTCCTATATGAAGAACAACGAAAAAAAAAACACAAAAATGGAGTTCGACATTTTGCAATAAATTCTTAAAATATTCGAATATGCACATGTTATTGCACATAATTTGCACATATTATGTGCAACTCTATTACGGTTCCATTGAATGGTAAAATTGAGATGAATATTTTGTCAATACGAGCTAAAAAAAAATGGTGGTACATGCTTGATAAATAATTTCCTGTCCTATTCGTGGTACCAATGGTAAAAAAACTCCATTATTTGTCGGCAGGTACTTACTAAACCCAAATTTGACTATCGCTTACCAAGAACTCGGACGGTCTTCCCGCTTACATCCAATCCGGGATGAGGCATACATACTGGTCCAATGATCTTGTTGAAGTTGATGGAAGAAGCCAGGGTCAGGATGGCAATATCGTCACTCTTGTTTGGGATGTAACCAGCGTGCTGTTGGAAGTGGGCAACGTAGACGAAGACAGCAGTAGTGTTGACTTCTATTTATTCACATAGTTACATAACATAAATTTTCATGATGAAAAGGAAATACTACAATAGACTGGTAAATACTGTTGGTACAGTCTGTTAGGATTATTGGACTTTGATACATGATGAGTTGTTGTTCTAAACTGATCAACCTGGCTACCTCTATCCCTTCCCTTTCCTACTTCTCCTCGTCAGCCACCAGTCTTCTCCTCCCAGTTGTCGCGTAATCGTCCATAATTAATGTCTTATGAATATCATTATATAGTGATAACGAATGCATAATATCATCATAAATTAGAAGGGATATTTGTAGCTGTATTAGGTCGAAGAACATTACCTGCCAAAGCCCTGACATGACCTACCTGAGCCCTGACATGACCTGACGAAGACCGGGCATAACCTGACAAAGCCCTGACATTACCTGACTGAGCCCTGACGTTATAGGAAACAGATTGTAATGGAAACATATTGTAAAGCAATGCATGCATACCTGGAGACGTCCCATTGGACGAGCATTATATCAATTCAAACCTATTGGTGAGCGATAAAACACGCATTTTCATTTGCCTTCCACCTGCACAAAACTGTTTCACCCAAGGTGCGTAGTTTGGTCCCATAACCATGACACCGCCATAACATTTCTTGCAGTATGCGAGTTGAACAGCATTTTAAAATCCATGATTTACGATACCCAACGTGCGAATTCAATTCGACCCCCCCCCCTCCACCGTTGGTGCCAGTCTGGTATGTTCACCCAAGGCGACGGCAAATTGGTGGGGATGAGCGACGCGGATGGGGCAGGTGACAAAGAATCAAGGAAAAGTGTGAGCGGCTTTGTTGCTTACTATGGTCCAAATCTCGAAGCTTGGCACTCAAGAAAACAAACCTCAATTACGTTGTCGTCGTAGAAGCTGAGTATATTGCAGGAGGCGCCGCAGCACAATAGTTGGTGATTTTGAAAGGTGTAGTGATTGAATTTTGTGGAAAAAGTGAAAATGTAAGTGCATTTCTAAAAGTAGAAATGCTACCTATGTATCAATGATGAAGACAGGGGAAAACTCGAAATGAGGTAAACAAATCGAAATTAAATATCACTTCATTAAAAACTTGTACTCCTCAAACAAAATTTTAATTGATATTGTATGTTTTCATTTTAATTATGTACCTGGGTACTTGTTTACTTTCAAAACTTGAGATCGTTACTCTGTTCATGTTTTATTTTTTTTTGCAATTGAGATGTAATTTTTATTTTGTGATCAGAATGTCACGAGACTAATTTATTAGTCGACATCAAATTGAAGGGGTCTGCTAGGATTATTTGACTTTGATACATGATAAGGTTGTTGTTCTAAACCGATCGACCTGACCACCTCTATCCCTTCCCTTCCCCACTTCCGCTCGTCAGCCACCAGTCTTCTCCTCCCAGTTAACGGGTGAACGTCCATAATTAATGTCTTATGAATATCATTATAATAGTGAAGTGACGGAAGCCCTTATAGTTTTATTTGAACTCTCCCAGATCCCCGCAATACAGCCAACCTTCATATCTCCGAAACATTTCGTATTTTTTTGAAAAATACTTTTGGAAAACTAAGATTTGAATTCGCAGAATTATCTAAAAGTTCGAGGTCATATTCATTGACTGGATTTATGTATAACGGAGATCCTTGTTTATTATAGTTAGTGTACAACAATCTCCATTTTTCTTGTTGTAAAACTACTGCTTTATGATATTACCCGTGTTTCTCATACAATTCCTTTCAATTGTCTGGCTTCTACCACTATTCTTTTCTCCACTCAAGACTACGCAGTTCAAAAAATCGAAAAAAATATCACGTAATCTTCTTACCTCTTCGATCGTGGGCTCCCAAAAAGACGGCGGCCTTTGACCTGAACTTGATGATCTTATTCAAGCAGTGAGCGGCGGTGATGACGTGGTTCGGAGTGATGATTGAGCCTCCACAGGTGAAATAGTATTTACGACCCTTAACTCTGACGAGTGAAACGAGGAAGGGGTATTCGTTCTTATTGAAGAATCTACCTCCTATAATTCTGGAACCACTGACCTGTAACAGGAAGAAGTTACACTCGTCAGGATCTGTAGCAGTATTTTGTTATTGAATACCTAACTCTTAAACCACACATTGGCTGTACCACAAACCATCGGAGAGTTCACATTTGTAAGAGTATTAATTATTACTTCAAACTGTCATCAATTAAAATCCTGTCAGAAGACAGACATACTGTCAGAAGACAGACACGGTAGCAAAATTGTTCAGGAAGGTCCAAAACGTAAAATACGAGTGGAAATTTAATTTTGTGGACTTTTTATTGCAATCCTTGAAAAGTGAAGGCAATAATACTTGGTCGACTCTAGCAGAATATGCCTAAAGAAGCACGTTTTTTTTTCGCATAAAACTAAATTTTTTCAAGAAACTTTTCTCTTAAACCTTGGAACTGACATACCGTTGAAAAGGTGAGATCTTGGGGTAGTTTTTCCCGTCAAGTGCACCACAATAGCGGTATTTTGTACGGGGGAATCGTTAGCCTGAAAAATGACGATTTTCGAAAAAAATTATAAATGTTGACTTTGATTTATTTTTTTTACTTTTACAAATGGCTTTAAGAAACTGGGTTTCCCACTAAACGGATAGGAAATTTAACGCTTTGTCCAACGGTGTACTCAGGTTTGAAGTAGCATGAGAAATAAGGGAGTTATGACCATTTTAATGTTGCAAGGTCGAAAATACGAGTAAAAACTTTAAAGTGAAAAAAAAGAATTTTGAGTGGGTTAAGAAAAAATTGCTAAGACATTTTTTGTTGCAAATTACCTATATATATATATACCTACATGATATTAGTGAAGGTTTAAATCAATCAATCTATCACCACCATCCAAATAAATAAATTAAAAATTGTGGTACTGGTTTTATAACAAATAAACACGTCACGATCGGTAATAAACCGTATAATTCGATAAAACATCAGGAGCACACGACTTGGTACCGGGTCATAACATAAACTAAAACAGGGAGGTTTCTATTTAGTAGGGTGGAGTGCCACTAGGTGCGCTAGGTGTCGCTAGGTTTTGGCGGGTCTTACTACAATTCGGCCAGCCTGACAAAAGATTGACCTCAATCTTGATAACTCAATTTGAAGCATCCTACGACAACATTTAAAAGTAACGAGAAAATAAGAAAAGTTGCATGCTAAGACGTCTGAGCATAATATAAAATAATCATAATTGAACATAATCGTAATTGAACATAATCATATTTGAACATAATCGTAATTGAACATAATCATAATTGAAATAGTCTTATGCAACACAACGTAATAAGCACAGTAACTGCTTTGAATGAAAAAAAAATATACAAATCATTGAGCAGTCGACTCATCGCTACTTGTCTCTTCATCATTTGACCTCGAAGCATTTGGAGTAACCCCTTTATCAACCCAAGGTTTCATATTCCCAGGAGAGCAAACACCACTATAAGGAATCTGTGTAACTTGGAATCCCTCTATGTCACCAATCACATAACGATCATTCCGAAGTTCTTTCTTAACAACATAAGGTCCTCTGAATTTAGGTATCAGTTTTTTGTTAACGCCAACCGTAACATCTACATTTTTGATCATTACATAATCGCCTACTTCATATTTATGAGGAGACTTATGGGACCTGTCATAACGCCGTTTATTATAATCAGCAGCCTTCTCCGACCGAAGTGCAGCTTCCGTTCTCAATTCTTGAAGATCACCCCCCAATTCCTCACAAGTCAAAAAAGCTCTAACGAGATCCGTATCAAGGATTAACTGATTGGTACCAAACAGAAGTTTGGCAGGTGTAACGCCCGTGGACCGATTTACTGAATTATTCATAGCAAACTCTATGTCAGTTAAAACTTTATCCCAGTTACTGATATTATCCGAAAGCTTGGCCAGCATAGGAGTTAATCGTCTATTTACCCTCTCTATTTGGCCGTTAGCCTGAGGGGTTGCCGTCGCTACCATGATGTGATGTATCCCCTCAGCAACCATGAATTGCTGGAATTCATCCGACCTAAAGGCTGATCCACGATCCGAAATCAAAAACTTTTTAGGCTTGCTATAGGTGACAAAATAGGACTTCAAATGGTCAATAGCTTCATGAGAATTGGTGGTTTTTGTTGGATAGAATTTAACAAACCGTGTGAACCCGTCAATTATCTCGAAAATGAATTTGTTCCTTGCACTGGTTTTTTCTAAAGGACCATAATGATCAATATGTACAATCTGAAATGGCTCCTTGCCTTTTGGGATAGGGTGCAAAACTCCTTCTTTTTTATTAGCACAGGGCGAAAAAGCAATGCATTTCAGACAGTTACCAATGTAATCCTTAACCTTGGTCTTGACATTTGGGAACCAATAAACCCTGGTCAAATATTCATACGTCTTCTCGATACCACTATGAGCCAAGTCGTCATGGCAAGTGCGAATTACTTGCCACTCCATACTCTTAGGCACGTAAAATAACGACTTGTCGGGGAACTTTCTATACACCAGTCCATTACGTAATTCGAACAATTTATGTTCGGACGTGGTTAAAAAATCTCGAATTTTTGAAATGTCAAAATCCCGGTCCTGAGCCAGTGACAAATTCCGTTCGAACTGATTATCACTTATGACAAGAACTTTATGAATACGGGAAAGTGCGTCGACATGTTGCATTCGAATCCCCGCACGGTGTTCCAAGAAATAGTCATAGTTTTGTAATGCAAGAGACCATCTTAAAATTCGAGGATTCACCTCCTTTTTCTCCAAAGTGAGCTTCAGACTGTTACAGTCAGTGACAATTTTGAAACGGATGCCTTGTAGATAAGTTCGAAATCGATCCAAAGCATGCACTATGCACGCAGCCTCCAATTCGAAGCTGTGGTACTTGGCCTCTGCTTCAGTTGTACGCCGACTGAAGAAAAAAATTGGATGAAATTTGCCATCATAACTTTGTCGTTGGAGCAGGATCGCACCGAAACCATCTGAACTAGCGTCACAATGCAGTTCTGTTTCTGCATCAGGCGAATAAATACACAATATTGGCTCCTCCACGAGGCACGATTTGAGAAACTCAAAACACTCCAGTTGTTCCTGACCAAATACAAACTCGGACTTTTTCCTCAGGAGATCACTAATAGGTTTAGCCAATTCAGCAAAATTTGCAATAAATTTCCGAAAATAGGACATCAAACCATAAAAGCTTTGTAACTCTTTGAAATTTCGGGGTACAGGATAACTAAGTACTGAGTCTATGTTGGCCTTGGAAGGCCTGATCCCGTGTCTCGTAACCCGGTAACCCAAATAATCAATTTCAGTCTTTAGAAATTCGCTTTTTTCAAAATTTATTTCTAAACAGTTGGCGACCATGATTTGCAAAACATCGGCTAAAATCATGAGATTTTCACCGATAGTTTCTGTCGCGATCAGAAAATCGTCGAAATACGTAATTAATTTTCCTTTCACAATGAGATCGTTGAAAGCAGTAAAAATGAAGCGTGTGAAAAAACTTGGTCCATTTGCCACCCCGTACGGCATGCGCACGTAATGAAATTGGCCCATATCAGTGACAAAAGATGTGTACTCACACGAATCATCTGACAGTCGTACGTTATGAAACGCATCTTTAAGATCAATACGCGTAAACCACAGTTTACCCCCAAGAGCGTCCAAATTATCCTCAATGCGAGATAATGGAAAGGGATCCCTAATGATTGATTCATTAAGTTTACGAAAATCAATCGCCATTCTAAAGGCCCCACTAGATTTTTTCACCAAAACTATTGGACTTGCATACTGAGAACTGCTTGGTACTATAATACCCCTGGTTAATAAGTCATTAACAATATCTCTAACAGCATTCTTTTCGACAAGTGACAACCTACGTGGTCTGTAAAAGAATGGAACATGATTGGGTTTTAACACAATTTTCATAACCAATTTCGTAATGGGTTCGGAGGGACGTTTCGCTTCAAAGTAAAATTTATCGAAATCCTCTACCAATTTCTTTTTATCAGACGGATTCACCTCGTCTGAAACCTTCAAGTCAGGTTTATGACTATTTTCAATGACGTTAATATTCAACAACTCAGGATGAAATGAACGAGTTTGCACAATCTTGAAATCTTTTCCAAACGATACAGAAATGTCATGGTGAGAAATAAAATCCCTACCCAGAAGGCAATGCCAATTTAAAGTACGATCCGGTACCACAAAAAACTGAAATTTTTTCAAATTTACATCATCATTGACCTCAATATTTGAACTTATTTTACCAAGTATTTCAACTTTGAAACTTCCAACGCCCTCTAATTGAAATTCAGGGGGGACTGAGTCCAATACTATCCCTGATGGCAAAATTGATGAACTTATCAAAGAAACCGGGCAGCCAGTATCCAAAATAGAAGTAACACAAGATCTTAAAAACGGAAATTTTACCTCAGCGCAATAGGAAGGGATGATACTGCCTACTTCCATACAATTTACAGATGGCTTGGACGATTGAGCTACGTTGGTACTTGTGTTTCCTTCACAACAGTTCTCCACTCGATGAGACGTTGATCCACATTTAAAGCAGCTTCCAGGTGGACGTCTAGGCCTCGGACAGCTGGCAGCAATATGACCCACTTCCAAACAGTTAAAACAACGAATTTGACCTTGAGTTCCCTTCGAGACCGGAGAACTTGTGAAGTTTGGAACCTTTGAGGTCGTTGAACCCGACGAGTGTGGAACGGAAGAACCAGCTGGGGATGAAGAAACTCCACTTTTCCGATCCGTTCGGCATCTCTCGAAAATCTTGAGTTTCTTTTTGAAATCCGTAAGGTCGGCGGCTCCATAAAGCAGCGATTTGTCACTTGAATCCGGAATTCCATTAATAACGTAATGAATAAGAGAATTTTCGTCGATCAAACCACGGGACAACTCCTTCATAACGATCAGATACTCGTGCAACCCTTCGGTTTTTAGTTGTTTCCGATTCCTCAATAGTTCGTGAACTTGAGCAGGAAACCAAATTTCCCCAAATTCTGCCAACAACCGAGCTTTTAGCGTATTCCACGACGAAATGCCTGCCTCATTCACAATAAACTTCTTTGCGAGTCCAGTGATCAACTTTTTACCAAACACTAGCTTTTGAAACTCGTTCCACTCATATAAGGTCGCATTCTGTTCGAACTCAATAATCCATTTTTCAATCGAAATTGCCGGGGTGCCATCAAAACGAGGTATGGAGTCTTCAATGTCTCTAAATGTGAACGAAAACTTATTTTTGGCTGGCAATCGGCGATCATTAACGGTGACTAGTGAGTTATCGGATGATTCTCCGTCTGTTTCCTCGTTCTCCTCTTCGTCATCAACTACTTCATCCTCCTGATCACCGACGGCTTTCGATTCTTCCACTAGAATGTAAGCCTGTAATCGGGCAACTAATTCTCTTCTTTTACCAGTCGACCGTAAATTCACTTTTTCCAACTCCTCCCGTAATTCAGAGACCTTCATTTTTTTCAAATCTCCCTGAGGTTTAGACATAGTTGGATTTGGATGTCGGCACGGGCAGAAATCACGAAAACACTGAAATACACCGTCACAATTCAGTCGCGCGCGACCCGAAATCGGAGTTTTTTGTGGGCACAAACTGAGATCAATTCTCACTTCTGAAATTGTGGTACTGGTTTTATAACAAATAAACACGTCACGATCGGTAATAAACCGTATAATTCGATAAAACATCAGGAGCACACGACTTGGTACCGGGTCATAACATAAACTAAAACAGGGAGGTTTCTATTTAGTAGGGTGGAGTGCCACTAGGTGCGCTAGGTGTCGCTAGGTTTTGGCGGGTCTTACTACAAAATACATAATATCGTGAGATCAATAGGTAACTCATGCTCTACTCGGAGAAAAACGCTGCAAATTACTACACAATGGTTTATTATTTTATTTTTCTATATAGATCACTCGTCTGCAAAGCCACCAACCATCCAACATGAAGAAAAACATCGATCGCATTTCGGTCAGGTTTAATTTGAACGGAGATTCGGCCTCTTTTGCGATTCACACTCGTGTTTCTGATTTATCGTACGTCCAAACTTTAAATTCTCGTAGTGAGCGAACGGTTTGTCCTACAGAGCTCCGGATGGTCTCAAAAAATTCTAAAAATTCTATAGAATCTGAAATTGAAGAAAAAAACAATACCTTTATATCAAAATGTTTTGAGTTAGGGTCCATGGCATCTAAGGAACGTGCCGCGTACGGCGGACGGACGGCCAAATTTTTATTCGATTTTTGGATTCTACGTACCTTGAAGCGTAAACCATCAAATTTTGAGGGGTTGTTAAAAAAATCTTTTTCTTGGTCGATTCCAAAGGTTCATTATTGATAGTAATAAACCAAAATAAGGTCTCGTATTATCCAACTCCAAAATGATGAATGGTTCCACATAGGTTGATACTTATTGTTAGCACGAAACAGATCAATATGCTTTCATCATAGTTGAGGGGACGGTTGCTAGACTACATGTTAGTCTATCACCCTTAATTGAGAATGCCTTACCCTGTTGGCCCAACCGCATTTGCAGGAAGTTCCCTTGGCTCCTGGGGAAACACCGTCCTCGCTGGAGTCAGCGCTAGCGTAAGCTACGACTGCTACTAGTAACAACCACTTCATTATCCGTAATAATGAATTACAACTGTAAGCACTACATTTATGATGATATTTAAAATTTAAGAGGTCGATGAAAAATGAACTAGGAGGCCAACCTAGCGTTCCAGTGAATAAATATTGTCAACTAAGTACAGATTCATTCGTACATCGAGTAGTGACTATCTATGACATCCAGAGTTCATTACATTTCAATAAAAATTTCTTTAAAGTTGCGGGTGTTGAAAGAATTCCGCGTCTCTCCTAATGATTCAATCACTAAGGAATTCATTCAGGGTCGTTGCGGTCTTCAATCGCCCAGAATGGAACCAGTAAAAGTGTTGCTTTATAACATGGTTTTACGTTCGCGCATGCTCTTTGTCTGCTAACACAATGGAGGCGATGAATTTCATAGGGGATTATCAACACTACAACCAACACGTTTCTCAAAATGTCATCGAAATTGGAATGGGCAAAACTATACGAAGTTAAGTACATTTAACTTTTATGTAGATAATATCTACTTAAGTATATTATACTCAACGTCGTACAGTTTTGCCCACTCCAAGGCACACTGACAGACTAACAGATACACTAATAGACCGATAGGTTTATTATTTTCTTTTAAAGAATTAAACCGATCAGCTTAAGTTACTGGAAGTATCTTACAATTGTAACAATAAAAACGACCATAAAAAAAAATTTAAGAGGAACACAGCTTTTATATTTAAACTTTCTACCAGCTAAATATCGTCATCCCAAAGTTGTGGGTAGCTTCAATACGAAATTTGATTCGTGGTTGTTAAGGAAGCACAAAACATGAAATTCTACTCGTATTTCAACATTCGAAAAAACGCTCCAAATGTTACACAAAAACGTATTATTTTTCAGTTTATATCGCAGCTTTGCCATTGTCAGTGCCTACCAACCGTATTTTCACGCAAGCTTCACTATAAAGATTTTGCAACAGAAAACCTACCAGTAAAATAATCGTTATTTGGTTGTTGGTTGCTTGGGAAGCACAGTAAAAATTCAAAGAAAAGACGATTGAACAGTTGAAATTTGAACGGAGATTAGGCAATTTCGGTCAGTGAACCAGTGAACGATCTTTTGGGATTCACACTTCCTCGCTAAATCACTTTTTTTACGTGATTTATTATTGCAACTGAATATCAAATACAATCCATCTAGCAATACTACATGTCATTAAACGAATTTAATGTTAATAACATCATTAATTAATAATTATAAATTTTGTACACTCCTAGAGAGCCTGATCGCTTAAAATGGGGATCACAAACCATAAAATGTGCTAAGTGGGTAAGAGAATTAACCAACTACTTAATGGCATGAAAACTTGTGTAATACTTGTGTAATACTTGTGTAATTACTTGTGTAATACTTGTGTAACTTGTGTAATTTGACGTCTGCGTTAGCTTCGTCTTCTTTGGTAGTGTCCTCTTCGGGGAGTGGGCAGAGTTTTGATATGGGACGTTTCAGAATTCCTGTAGCGGTTCTCACAGTTGCCACCCTGACGTGGCATCCTTGCCAGGATAAGTCTCGATGACACGAGAAGCCAATGGAGAGGCGGTACATTGTCCTCTTTTATGAGCACCAACTTATTTGTTAGTAAGTTGGGAATTGACTGAGTCCACTTTGGTCGCACTTGCAGCGTAGATAAATACTCCATAGACCAGCGTTTCCAGAAGTGCTGAAACATCTGTTGTAGTTGAGACCATCGGTACAATGAGGTGGACCTGGATGATGTCAGATCAGGCTCCACTGCAGCAGTGATTGCATCGCCAATCAAGAAGTGTCCAGGGGTTAAAGGGGAAAAATCATTAGGATTGTCTGAGATAGGAAGAAGGGGTCGGGAATTAAGGACTGCCTCTATCATAACCAATACAGTGGATAATTGTTCAAAAGTTAGAATTGTGTCACCTACTACTCTTTTTAAATGGAATTTTAGCGATTTAATAGAAGATTCCCATATCCCACCGAAGTGGGGAGCTCGGGGAGGGGAAAATGCCATGTGACTCCATCTTCGCAGATGTAGTGGCTGAGACGAGGATCCTGAAGAACTTTTCCAAGATGCTGATTTAATTCTCGAGCGGTGCCAACAAAATTTGTGCCGTTGTCTGAAAACATGTTCCTTGATTTCCCTCGGCGAGCAAAGAATCGTTTTAATGCACAAATAAAGGCTTGAGTCGACAAATCACTCACAAGTTCTATGTGTACGGCCTTAGTCGCTAGACATACAAACAATGCTACATAGGCCTTGACGATTTTTGCGTTTCGTAATGAGTTGGTTTTTATTTGGATCGAGCCGCAAAAATCAACACCTGAGTTGCAATGGTCGAGCAGGGTTCACTCTTTCCGGAGGCAATTCGCCCATGATCTGAGTAAGAGGTTTTGGATTGTTGCGAAAACAAGTTTTGCAAGCTTGGTACACCCTCCGGACAATAGATTTTCCTTGAAGTGGCCAATATTGCTGGCGGATTGTAGCCAGCAGAAGTTGGGGCCCTGCATGTAAATGTTTTCTGTGATATGATTCAACAAGCAAAAGGGTGAATCTATGATGTGCAGGCAAAATGATTTGATGCTTCTGGTTAAATTGCAGTTCAGCATTATGCAGTCGACCCCCAACTCTCACAATACCATTATCATCGACTATTGGATTCGAATTCTTTCTTTCGGCTTGAATTCTTTTTAGCGAGTGGTTTTGCTGAAAATAGATGTTGGAGTTCAGAGTGGAAGGACTCACGTTGTAATATATGTCATGTTCTCTTTCATTAGCTGATATTGGCCCAGTGATACATGATTTCCTGGGTAAGTTATCTATGAACCTGTTTGCATACACTATTGCATTTATCAGACGGTTCAGATTAGGAAATCTACTGAAGACGATAACAGGTTTATCTACAGCTGCAAGAAGAGAAACGTTGCTTTTCTTTTCTGGTATTTCTTGGTATTCTTTTTTGGTAGGTGGTGCTGGAGAAGGCCAATAGTCTTGGTCAAGGGCAAGCCATGATGGGCCATGCCACCAAATATCTGATTCAAGTATGGTTTCTGGTGTTTGACCTCTTGACAGTAGGTCACTGGGATTTTCAGAACCAGGGATATGATGCCAATGACAATTAGTAGTGAGTTCATGTATTTCAGCGACCCTGTTGCAGACGAATGTCTTCCATTGAGCAGAAGGTCGAGATATCCAACTGAGTGTGACCATAGAGTCCGTCCATAAGTGGCAAGATACACTCTCAAGAGCTAACGAGTCCAGACATTTTCTGAGTAGACGAGAGAGGATTAAGGCTCCGCACAGCTCAAGTCTGGGGATAGAAACTCCTTTGAGAGGTGCAACTCGTGACTTGGAGCAGAGCAAGTGTGATTCCCACTGTCCATTGTCGCTGCGGCTTCGGAGATAAATTGCAGCTACGTATGCCAATTCGGAAGAATCGGAAAATCCATGGATTTCCACATCAGTGTTTGGTGAGGCTAGAACTAGTCTTGCAACCTCTAGATCCTCAAGCAGGAGCAATTGAGATCTGAATTTCTTCCATTCTCCAGAAAGGACTGAATCAAGGGGTGTGTCCCAATCAACATCTTGAGACCAAAGCTTTCTCATAAAAAGCTTGGCCTTGAGGATCACTGGTCCCAACAACCCCATGGGATCAAATATCCTTGATATCTCGGAGAGAACTGATCTTTTGGGGATGATTTCATCTGATGAAACATTGATTGAATATTTAAATGTGTCTGATGATGGGTTCCACCATACTCCAAGTGTCTTCACAGCTGCCTTATTATCAGTTGTGAGCTCGTATTTGCTTTCTCGTTGACTAAGTGGGATGTTTTCGAGTAAATGTGGGTGATTTGCACACCATTTGTGAAGCTGAAAATGACCAGAATTAAGGATTTCTGTGACTTGCTGTTGCAGGATTCTAGCATCTGATAGTGTGTCACATCCACTCAAGAAATCGTCGACATAAAAATCCTTCTCCTCTGCCAAAGCGCCTTGTGGATAAATTTCCTTGTTTTGAGTGGCGAGTTCTTTTAGGCAACGGGTGGCTAGGTAACTTGCCGACGCCGTTCCAAGGTATTAAGATTGAAAGTCTGAATCTTTTGATCAGGTGATTCTCTCCAGAAAATCCGCTGCAAGTTGCGATGGGCATTATTGATATTAACCTGGCGGTGCATTTTAGTAACATCCGCCGTCATTACAAATTTGTACTTTCGAAACCTCATTATTATTGATAACAGGTCTTCTTGAATGGTTGGTCCAACCATGAGAACATCATTGAGAGAGACGCCTGAATTTGTCTTACAGGACCCATCAAACACGACACGGAGTTTCGTAGTGGAGCTGTGTTCATTCACTACACAGTGATGGGACAGGTAATATGTAGGGTGAGAAACATGTGATTCTTCAACTGGCTCCATATGACTCAACGATTGGTATTCCCTCATGAATGACACATAGGGTTCCTTGATTTTGTGATTCCTGGACAGTTTGCGTTCTAGAGCAAGGAAGCGTTTCAATGCTGTCTCTTTGTTGTCACCCAATTGATTGATATTGTCTTTAATAGGAAGGTTCACTTGAAATCTCCCGGAATCATCCCTTATGGTGGTCGTTTCAAAAATGGATTCGCAAGTCTTTTCTTCAGGTGTTAGGCTGCGTTGAACGGATACCTCCTCTAACTCCCAAAATCGGCTAATAGTATCCTCCAACCCAACACAACAATTTGACTCAGTAGTAACATTAATACTTGGATCTGAATACTGAGGTTGTGATACCTTTCCTGTCACAATCCATCCAAATTTGCTATCATTGAGATTGGGAAGACCAAGGGAAGTCCAAGGGAAACTCGATCGGAACCAATGATATCGAAAAACTCTTCTGCTCCAATGAGCATATCAACTGAAGATCGTTTGAAGAAAGATGGATCTGCTAATGTAATGTGATCTGGCAAATTCCAATGGGAAATGCCAAGTTCTAAAGACGGGAGCTCAAGGGTGATTTTTGGTGAGACCACACAAAAAAAATCTCACTCTAGTGAGATTTTGAAATCACCACCTCTAGACATAATTGAGCAGTTCATGCCTTTGACACATAACGATCGGGCACCCCCAATCCCACTGATTGATGATGATCTTTTCTAGCATTTGAGACCCAACCTTTGAGCCATCCTCTCACTAATGCAGTTAATTTGTGAGCCACTGTCTAAAAGAGCGCGGCACTGAAGAGGCTGACCTTGATTGTCAAGAATCTGAAGGATAACCGTTGACAGCAAAATATTAGAGGATTTGTCATGAGTGGCAGTATTGATGAGAACAGCTTGTTCCTCGTTTGCCACATTGGATGAAAATTTGGCAGGTGCTGGATTGTGTCTGTGTAAAAGGCTGTTGTGTTTGTCTGAACAATGATTGCATGATCCCTTGTAGCAATTTTGACTTGTGTGAGTAGATGACTTTAGGCAATTCGTGCATATGTCTGTTTTTGCAATCATGTTGTTTCGTTCATCAACGCTTGCCGTAAGAAATTTTCTGCAATTGTAGATTTGATGAGGATATTGACTAATGGCACATTTTGCTGCTTTGTTTTTCTTATCCAAAGACTCATTTTGAGATGAATCCAGTGTTGCTGAGTGACTTGTATGTGTCCTTTCTTGTGAGTAAGTGCGGAGTACCTTCTGTGGTTTATCAACTTCCAATGCTTCCAAAACTTGGGCTCGCGCTTGAAGAAAGTCAATGAAATCCTGAAATGATGGCAATTCATCTTTGTGGCAAGTGCCCTCCCATTCACGAAATGTTCTAGGGTCAAGCTTTTGAGAAAGGTAATATACCATGGGTGTATCCCAATATGTAACTGGAAGTTGGTATGATTCCAGTGATCTCAGATGCTTCAAAACGTTATCAATGAAGTTGCGAATCTTGACTGAGGATTCTTTGTCGATTTTTTGTGAATCAAATATTGCCTTCAAATGTCGAGAAACTACTAGGCGTTTGTTGTCAAACCGTTGCTGCAATAAATCCCAAGCCTTGAGGTAGTTTTCAGGAACTGTTTCTAATGATGCAATGACTTGTAAGGCTTCACCCTTCAGGAAGGACTTCAAATAACAGAATTTCTCAACATGATCGAGATCTTCTCTCTTGTCTATGAGAGAATTGAATTGCTCCTTGAATGATCGATAATGTTCATATCCCCCATGGAAAGAGGGCAACGAGATGCGCGGCAACTGAACGCTGTCATGAGGTTTGTTTTTGTTGTGCAAATGACGTGATGACTCTGAGGAAGCATCAGAATGAGTGTCACTTTTTGGCTGATTCCCAGATGGATTGATTCCCAGAAGATATTGAGCTTGGGATATAACTCGAAAATATGTATCTTCAAACTGTTCAATCTCCATCTCGTCATTCGCATCCTCATCAATGAGACCTATATCAGACTGTTCTTGCATGAAATCTGCTAATAAGTGATCAGCTGTTTGAAGCCTTACTGATAGGTTTTGTAAGTTTGGACTATCAGTGTTGAGGTAATTTTCAAACCTTGTTAATTGACCTTTCAAACTTGAACTCTTTTTTCCCTTCATCCGGTCGCGTCCTTCCAAGTAACAACAGCGGTCGCAAGGCGGTAATTTACCGCCCTCCGTCTTTTTTTCACTTTTGGTTTCATGTTTCACTCTATATGGCAATGTATGTGACTATTCGGTTAATAAACATGTAGTAGACATATATTATGATTCATAAAAATTTATTAAACATGAAAATGCAATAAAATATTGGTAAAATAAAATATAGATGGAATAATATACTTGGTGTATCAATTTCAATATACCACATCAGTCCCAAAATACGTAGGTGTGAGATCAAAGTCATGAACAAGTTATTGGTAACTAAAAATTATGACAGCCAAAAAGGGTTAACACCTTTGACTAGGGGTATAACAAATATAAACATACAAGGTATACAAAAATAATATAAGTAAAAAAGGACGGAGTTACAGCGAGTAATATTTTCATCAGTCAATCTTCCTCTGACGTTGTTCCTTGACAATTATCACAGGTATGGCTAGAATGCTGTTGGCATCTAGAGTTCCCACAGGTATCACATATCAGTTTTGTAATATTATTCTTCTTGGAACCGCAGATGTAGCAAAATCGTCGTCTATTTTTTGATGGTACATTTCTTTCCTGGCTCTGTTCCTCTTCCCTGTAATCATTCAGGAATAGAACCAAATCCTTTGGAAGTCGCCGATTTTGAGTACGGTCCCTCAAATTAGCGTCCATCAATTCCATGGCCAAACCATAGAGGTACCTCCTCCTAACAGACGTGTCAAAGGGATTGTTCATCTGATGTATTCTCATGGAATTGATCCCTGCAATATCAAGAGTACGGAAGAAAACGGTCATGGGCCATCTCTTTGTTCTTCTGGAGGTAGATATTCGAGAGCAAATGAGATCAACCGTATCTACCCCCCCTTTTGTTGCGTTATAGTCCAAAATTTGAACCGGTTTCCCAGTTTCGTTGTCAATTTCGTCGGTGTCGTGCATAGTTGACAAAACCAAGACAACTTTTTTTTTTTTTTGTAGCAAACGAAACTAAGGATGCTTCATCATTACAACCGAATAAACTACGGCCAGGAACGAGACTCTTATTTTCTGTCACAAATTCAGAAGGAAGTTCTTTTTTGTTTTTTCGTAAAGTTCCCAAGAATGTCAAGCCATTTGCCAAAAGGTGTTGGGCCAGCGGATAGCTACTAAAATATATATCTGTGGTCAGATTCCTATTTGTTCTTTTTATCGAGTCTGTTAATCGATTGACTACATCGAAGGGCTTGTTCGAAGTAACATAGGGACCGGGTTTTTGTATACCACAGTAGATCTCCAAATTATAAGTATAAAATGTTTCGGAATCGTACAAAGCGTATATTTTTAAGCCATACTTTGCCGGTTTTTGAGCCATGTATTGTATAAAGCTACAGCGACCACGAAAAGAAACCAGCATTTCATCAATCGTGACACACTCGCCAACATTGTAGGCTTTTTGGCAATTGGCAACAAAGTTCAACAGAAATTCTTGAATGGGAGCTAACTTGTCGCTCGTTTGTCGCTCATTTCGAGTGGTGATGTCATCAAACCGAAGACACCTCAACAAAAATCTAAAACGTTGCTCGCTGAAATTAGCTCTCAAAATTATCAATCCTGTTCCGTTTTTCGTAAAAAATTCTGAAAAATCTGCTCGATTGCCACGTTTTACTGCTATCAAGAATAATGCCCCAAATGCTGCTAAAATTTCTGATCTTGTCGTTGATTTGTAATCTCTTTCTCGAACATTTTCTGACAGGGCTCCTCTCTCAGCCTTATTGTTAGCAATAAAAATATTAGTGTTTCTCACAATATCATCTACCATCTCCAGAGAAATGATTTGGAGAAAACACTCAAGTTTTGTTTTACAGTTTTTGGCTTGACCCCTGGGACCAGGAATGATTTTCAAAATGTTTTTTGCCTTTGTTTTTGAGGGGACTGAGAAAGGTTTGTTAGCCCACAATGTTTCATCATCCTTAGCAATAACAAATCTCAAACCTTCTTGTTCCTCCTCATCCAGGCTATCTTCAACAACATCGTCTTCTTCATCATTGTAAAGGGGAGGTTCCAATTCAACTCCAGAGTCACTATCATGATCATCGTGCTGAACTTCTTGATGCTCGTAATCAATGTCTTCCAGGTCGTCTATCTGTGGTTGGTCCTGTTGATGATTTCCCCACACTTCGCTTTCTTCTTCTGATTCTGCTTCCAATTCCTGAAGACATCGTTGTATATCCTCAGATTTATTAAAACGAGCCCTGGAAAAAGAAGAGTTGTTTCATCAACTGAAGGTTTTAGAAAAATAACAGCAGCTTGGATAACATTACTACTCAGTGGGTAAGAGAATTAACCAACTACTTAATGGCATGAAAACTTGTGTAATACTGAGATAATACTGATAACAGACAAAAGGGAGAACAGATACCGGGGAGAGAAACAGTAACGCACTCACGCGGGACTACCTTCCACTAACATGAGTTTAGGAGGTGCTGCGCTCTTGAGAAATAATACAAAATCACAGAGTATACCTCACCAGAGCCCGTTTACAGTAAAACCCAGCCTATTCTCATAACAGTATCTGAAACACTGAGCTATAATTGCACTTTAACATCACTAAGTCCAGTGTTTTTTTTTTTTTTCTTGAGTCGCTGGAGTTCATCTTCGTTGTCCAAAACGTAGAGCATTTCCAAGTTTTCAAGATTGTAGAGGCGTTCTTCGTGCCTCTTTGAGCACCTTACGAGAATTTCGTGGCCTGTTTCCATCCTCAAGTCTCGATAATTATCATGGTTCCTCATGTACCAAGGTGCACGAACTATACTTCTGAGTGTATTTTATTTTGGAAGGTTTGGATTTTGTTAATTTTTGATTTTTTAGCACAGCCCCCTAACTGAGTTCCATTGGTCCATATAGGGCGAAGGATCTGCTTATAAAAAAGCAGTTTATTGTGGTGAGAGAGACGAGAATTCCTTCCCATCAACCAATACATCTTTCTGAATTTGATGTTAATTTCCTGTTTTTTTCTTTTCTATATGTTTTTTCCATTTTAATTTGGAGTCGAGGGTCATACCCAAATGTTTAACTGCATTGGTATGGGGTATTTTATTTGAATTGATCACAACATCCATGACTGGAATTTTTTGGTTAGTAAAGTTGATATGAACTGATTTTGATTCGTTCAACTTTATTCTCCACATCTTGATTCACTTAGAAACCTCAGTAATTGACGTCTGTCACGTCCGAAATTTCATTTATTAATGTAAAAGAGAGAGTAGTAACTCCCGGTGACAGATGACTCTACTAGAGGGTCTAAAAGTTTCTATGGCCTATCGAGAGATAGCGCTGCAAGATGAGTCTCTCCTCTCAACTGTCACCGGGAGTCCAGTCTATCTTTACCTTTTGTGCGCGCGACAACCTCCTTTAAAACAAACCCATCAATTTTGGTGAGCTGTATCATTTTCTTTAATTTGAATCTCTGTTTCTTTTTATTTCGAGTTACTCAAAAAAAATTCGAGTAATAAATATAATATTTTCGAACTATATTATAGTTCATTATCTTCGAGATAATCCCGTTTTTTTTACCCCGCAATAATTTCATCATCACGGGTAAAATCTTTTGTAAGAGAACCTTACAAAGTGGTAGCAGAGCAAACAAGATCCAAGCAACATTCATTAAATTTACAATCGTGAAACGTGATTCCAGCCTCATAAAAATAGCCAAGATTACTTTGGAACACAAGTTCAAGGACAAGCAAAGACAAGTACAATCTCATTGTAAGGGCCTAACTTCATTGTTTTCTGGACACCGAACTTGTTGTCAAGATTTCACTCGGTCAAATCCACCCATCAGTATCTGAACAATCTAACCGAGCAATCTGAACTGACCTTGACCGAGAATCATGGATTGTTTTGCATGCAAACTTTCCGACCCGCCCGCAGATCCTGTAGTATGTGCGAATTGTAAACAAAACTTTCACGCAAAATGCACAAGACTCGGAAATTTAGAATCGTGGACAAAAAAGAGCTATGATCGTCGCGCAGCTTGGAAATGTGACACTTGTAAAGTAAGTGCAACCCTGGTACCTACAGAAACCGCCAAGGTCACTGATATTCCTCCAACGAATCCGCCAGTTTGGTATTCGCGATTAATCGAGGATTTAAAAATAATTTCGAGCGATTTACAAGGACTCCGACAGCAAAACGACGAATTAGTCCAAATGAATTCCGATCTACAGGATAAGTATGCCACACTATGTACAGAAAACGAAAATCTAAAACATGAACAATCATCTTTACGCCAAAAAGATGTAGCACTTCGACAGGAACTGGAGGATCTTCGCGAACAAGTCCGCAACCAATCCGAACAAACCCAACCTCTGGATATAAATTTATTGGAATACCGCAATAATCGTCTACTTGGTCAAACTGAAGATAAACTTCCAAAATACGTTGAAAACGAGATAGGAAAAATACCAAGATTATACACTGATAATCCTTGGAGTCTCATCAAATTTTTGGAAAAAACTGTTTTTGCTAAACGAAGTGAATGCTTGTTTTTTCAACCAAATTTATCGTCGAGTGGCCACTTATCAGCACAATACTATTCTACAACGTCTTGCAACAGAGCCAAATTTGACATTTCGGCGAGTAGCAGACAGATTGTTGGATGAACTGACGACGCCTCAAACTAAATTGAATCTTGTTCAAGAAAAAATATTACGCGGTCAAAATCAATTTGAAAATTTCCGAACTTACGTTGAAGAAATAACTAAATTCAACAAGATTTTACTGCAATATAACGAACAGGAACTCGTGAAAAGCATATTACAAGGCACGAATTCGCAAACCCGTTCGAAATTCCAATTTAGTACTCGACCGAATACTAACGGCGAACTTCAAATACTTGTTGCTGATGTGGAAAAGCTCGAGTTAAACGAAAATTTACAAAAAACACGTGAATACAAGCATAAACAAAAACAAACATCAATTGATAACAAGTGGAAAGGAAATGGAAATAAATTTGGTCAAAACTATCAGCAAAAACAGGTGTGGGAATCAAAGTCGGAAAAATTTACTCCAAAATCAGATTTTCATCATAAAAACCATTCGTACCATCACAATGGTCCGAAGAACGAAATAAAATCAGAAAGGAACACTAACCAGCAAGTGAATAAAAATGAAATTGCATCAACGTCAAATTACAGAAAAAATGGATTTCAACAGAAAAATCCAAATTTCAATAAACCCTTTAAACAAGCGCATTTCCAACCATTGGTACAACATCCCTTTCAATATGTTGAATACCAACCTGAATCACAATTTGCATATATGAAACCGTGGCAGAATCCACCCCAGAAAGGTAGATCACACGGCGAAGCTTCTCAAAATCGCTCAGAATCTTCAGAGACTTCTGGATCATCATATTCGCCAACAGGGATTAAACAACTCGCAAATACAGGCGCACATAACAAATCAAAACAATCAAAAAAATACTCAAAAAACTAAATAATTGGGTCCTTGACAAAAACAAAAATGGAATAAATGACGAATTATTAAAAATTAATGAAGGTACATTTACAAACAATTTGGCACAAATATCAATTAATAACATATTTACAACTGCAATGATAGACAGTGGTGCGAGTTTTTCTTGTATCAGCGATAATATGTTAGAAAAACTGAAAACTCAAACCCAAAGAATACAAATATTGAGTGCAAATTTAGCAGCAACATTAGGTGATTCATCAATAATCAAAATTTATCAGAAAACTCCACTGAAGGTACGAATTGGAAAAAATACGTGGACGCATGTATTTTATGTATGTCCGAATCTCCCACAGGACGCTGTGCTGGGGATCGACTTCATAAAACAATCAACATTGATTATGGACCCTTCGACAAACAGTTTTTCTTTTAAATTTGATTCGAACCAAACGTATTCCTTACACAATAGGAATACTGTAACACCAATCGTTGCTAATTTGCACTGCTTGCAGAAAGGGAAATTACTCGACTATTTGAAAACAAAATTTCCCACAGTTTTGACAAAACAGCTAGGAACAACAAATAAGTTGTATTGTCACCTCCAAGTCAAACCTGGTACCAAATTGAATAGAACCAAAGTCATTTATTCCCAAGGACCCAACAGGCAACAAGCAATGAAGCAAATTTTAGACAACCTTCTAGAACAGGGAGTGATCGAACCAATTGACACATCGACAGCTTCACCGTGCTTTCTCGTACCAAAAAAAGGAAATGAGGCAGCTGATGCCTGGAGATTAGTGGTGGACTATCGTAAACTGAACTCGATTTTGGAATTTCAGCAGTATCCACTATGTTCAATTGAAAATGCTTTCTTAAATTTGAAAAAGGCAAAATTTTTCACTACAATTGACCTTAACTCAGCCTATCATCAAATAAAACTCACAAAGGAATCTCAACGACTCACAGCTTTCCAATGTGAATTTGGAGTTTATGCTTACACTAAACTTCCTTTCGGCGTCTCCACAGGAGGTCAACATTTGTCGAAACTCATGGACATTCTCTTCAGTGACCTAAGATACAAGTATTGCTATTACTTTTTAGATGACATTTTAATATATAGTAACACGTATCAGCAACACGTCGAGCACATTGTTTCAGTACTCGAACGTTTACGTGAAGCTGGTCTGACTGTAAACCCAGACAAATTAAAATTGGCACAACCACAAGTCGAATACCTAGGTCATCAGATTTCAGAAGGGAAAATGTCCATCAACCCTGAAAGAGTGAGGGCACTATTAGAAATACCCAGACCTAAAACGCCAAAACAAATTGCTTCTTTCCTGGGGAGTATAAACTTTTTTGCTAAATTCTTGCCGAACGCAGCAAAACTTGCTAAACCATTGAATGATCTCAGAAAGAAAGAAACTACAATGATTTGGGATGAAAAAGCTGAGAATGCTTGGCAAGCTCTCAGGAAACTGATAACAGAACCTCCCACCCTCGCAACACCAGATTTCTCCAAACGCTTCCAGCTTTACACCGATGGGTCGAAAGCAGGTGTTTCTGCAGTGCTAGCTCAAGAGCACTCAGGAATATTGAGCCCTGTCTACTTCGCCAGTCGGAAGTTGAACAAGCACGAAGAAAACTACACAGCATATGAGCTAGAAGCGCTAGCAGTTTCTTTTGCATTCAAAAAACTGAGAATTTACCTAGAACACAACGAGTTTGACTTGTATACCGACCATAAAGCGTTAACAGCAATCTCAGATCTCGCTAAGAATGGTGGTCGTCTTGCTCGATGGGTGCTGAATTTCATGCCTTTCAGGTATACAGTGCATCATATTAAAGGTATTCACAACACCATGACAGACTACCTATCACGCAATCCTATTTCAGACAACCCAGAAACACTCCATAATGGTCCACATGTCGAAGCAAGTCTATCTGTTCTGAAAGATTTCCCCCAGATTTTCACAGATTTCAATGCAGAACAAGAAAAAGATCAAAATTTAAAAATTATAATAAACAATATAAAAAATGGAACAAACAATAATAACAAATATTGTATTATCAACAATCGTTTAATGTTTAAAGGTAATGAAACTACAAAGAAAGCAGTGGTACCAAATCAACTGATTGACCTCATTTTCCGCTATTACCATGATTCGCACATTGGATCCCATTGGGGAATTAAAAGAACAATACATGCCATAAAACAAAACTTTTATTGGAAAAACATGTACGAAGATATTCGAAGCAGAATCAACACATGCCACACATGTCTGACCACCAAAGTCGAGAGGAAACAGCCCAAGGGACAATTATCTTCGAAAATGGACGAAAAAGTGGGACAAACTCTTTATATTGACATCGCTGGTCCGTTGCCGAATTCATATGGGTACACTCAACTTCTAATTGCTGTGGATGGCATGTCAAGGTATTCAATTCTAATACCGTTAACCCAAGCAACATCAACATCCATCATAAATGCTCTTTCAAATCATGTATTTAAGCATTTTGGTTTCTGGCAGAGGATTGTATCTGACAACGCCACAGTTTTCACCTCTAAGAAATTCAAGGATTTCATATTTACCACAGGGATGAAACACACCTTTCTAATCCCATATTACCCGTGCCCAAATATGGCGGAACGTCAGATTCAAAACCTAAAATCAAGCCAGAGCGAGATGCCATGATGACCATTCAGCACGGGCAAAAGATCTCTACCTCACTCAGATTGCACTGAATTCAGCCTACAACGAGTCTACAAAGTACAGCCCAGCCGATCTATTCTTTGGAAGACACCTGCTAACTCCGATAAACTTAATTTGGGACATCACCAACGACCAACTCGACCTGCAGACTACATGGGAGACAGCTCTTCAGAACATCAAATCAGCTCACAAGAAACACGCAGCAGCCTACAACAAAAAGCATACTCCAACGCAGTATTCCGTAGGAAACAAAGTTTATCTGAAAACTTTCATTATCTCTGATCAACAAAAGTCAATTAATCAAAAACTGGCCCCCAAATATCGTGGCCCATTTGAAATTACTAAAATACTTTCCAATGTATCATACATAATTAAAGACTTAAATGATACTAATGTTGAAAAAATTGCACATGTTTCGCAGTTAAAATTGTTTCGTGACCAGAGATCACACTGAAAATTAAGTTAATATGTACCTTTGGAAACGTAAACAACATACATTTTGGAGATGTCATACATATAGAAATAAAATTAAAAAAAAAAAACTGTGAACTGAAATCACGTAAGGAAATAATTTTAATTTAAAGACAAAGGAAATATAAATAAGAGGAATAAGTATTCATTTCTAAAACCAAAAAAAAAACGTAGTTCTCAATAATGAAAATAATAATAATGTGAACAATATAATTAATTACTAAAAGCAAAGTGAAACAAGTAGCATTAAGAATATGGAATTGAATGTATTCAAGTGAAAAGTGAAATTAATTTAACCAAAATAAGAAACATGTATTTAGTCCGTAAATTTTAAGTGCCAGCTATACTGTGTCATAGCAACCATAGGTACACCACCTACTACGCAAATTTAAATTTGCCCAGAAAATTTTAATTTTCCATTTTAAAATTCATCTAATAAGTATATGTAACTAATGTAACAGGTAGGAAACATCTTTCTATTCGATAATAGGTCACTTCACTGGACCATTAAATTTCGACCATGACATAGTTTTAATTTCACTAAAACTTATTTTTCGTTCTACTTATATTTTAATGGTGTTTGAATTTTCCTGAAATTATTGAGTTTTCTACGAGGTCTCACTGTACTTTCATTCAAATACTAGGTAATTTCTTGTCAATCACTACAATTAGGTCCATAAAAGTCTTATTACTGTTATTATCAATTTTCATTACTTTCCATGGGAGGAGGCAGATGTCACGTCCGAAATTTCATTTATTAATGTAAAAGAGAGAGTAGTAACTCCCGGTGACAGATGACTCTACTAGAGGGTCTAAAAGTTTCTATGGCCTATCGAGAGATAGCGCTGCAAGATGAGTCTCTCCTCTCAACTGTCACCGGGAGTCCAGTCTATCTTTACCTTTTGTGCGCGCGACAACCTCCTTTAAAACAAACCCATCAATTTTGGTGAGCTGTATCATTTTCTTTAATTTGAATCTCTGTTTCTTTTTATTTCGAGTTACTCAAAAAAAATTCGAGTAATAAATATAATATTTTCGAACTATATTATAGTTCATTATCTTCGAGATAATCCCGTTTTTTTTTACCCCGCAATAATTTCATCATCACGGGTAAAATCTTTTGTAAGAGAACCTTACACGTCTGTAGACTACTAGTTGCATCTTCGATATCATCATCGACGGAGAGGATAGCAGTATCATCTACAAATGTGGTAACAGTTGTCCCTTCTCGTTAGGGTAAGTCCCGTGTATACAGTAGATAAAGGACTGGCCCGAAGACACTCCCTTGCGGGACCCCTGCTTTTATTGGCTTCAAGCCAGAGTATTGGTCATCTTGCTTCACCCGAAATGTCTGATTTCAAGGTAGGATCTTATAAGTAAGTAGTACTGTTTTGAGATATTGAGACGACGGGGAACTGCGACCGACTTGCCCGAAAATATGCTACCGAGGCGAGTCCCGAACTCACGGCCCCCGCAACCGGTCCGAGTCTCGTCCTCAGAGACACATGCCGTAGCTCACTCGGCCACACCTGACCCTCCGACTTGATCTATAGCTGAAATTTTTTTTCCAACCCGAATTGGTGAATTGGAATTGAATTTCTATTAATTTCTATTAATGGTTTGAGACATTTAAGAAGCAATTTTTCAAACAGTTTTGACATAAAAGGGGGGAAGGATGTTGGTCGATACCCCCTCTCCTCGTTTGGTAACTTTTCCGGTTCAGAGATCATGATGACTTCCGAAACTTTCCATTGGGAAGGTACGTGTTTCAGTCTAAATTTAGCATTTTGGAATAATAGGGAATGAAGAAGCTGATCGCACTGCCAAACAAGCAAGTGAGATACTACCAGTGTCATCCCAACTGCACATTCGCTCTGACTTTTGCTCCTTTACTACTACTGGTAAGCTACCTAAAAAATCCAAAGACACTGGAAAACTACCTACTACCTGGAAAGCTTGGCACTCCCAATTGATGAACATGGACTACCGAAAACTCTGGCAAATAAAAAAAAATATGTCCATAGAACTCGTCGAGTAGGACAAAAGTACATCATGACGGAATTCCCGAAAAGAAGAAGTGATTTTAATTCGGCCAGGGATCGGTCATACACGACTTGCACATGGATATTTGATGACTTCCCAGCCAAGAAAAACTCCTCCTGTTTGTGAAATATGCGATTGTCAAATGACAGTCAACCATCTCCTGAATGAATGCCCGCCGCTCATTGCGCCAACTGAAACCCTAAAAAACCTAAGCGATCTATTGGAGAACGATACAACTCATTTCAAAATTTGAACTTATTGTACCTATGCTTTAATTTGTAAAACACCGCATCATTTTTGGCGTCAATGACCGTAACAATTGAACAAGCCTATTGAAGAAAAAACGCTGCAAATTAATACACAAAGAGTATTCTTTTTCTATATAGATCACTGTTCTGCAAAGAACACGGCTTTGCCATTGTAACCCCCAACCAACATGAAGAAAAACATCGATCGCATTTCGGTCAGCTAAAATTTGAACGGAGATTAGGCTCGTGTTTCTGAATTATCGT
>CM019176.2:60567176-60672356 GCA_009739505.2 Apolygus lucorum
CAGATGGTCCCCTATGAGGGTAGTGAAAGGTAAGTACTTAGAGATTGGTGTTTTCCAGATTAACTACTATGCATATAGTATATATGTTTAACATATGATACCTATTGTAGTAAATCACAGTAGACACAAACAATAACACCAACAACTTGTAGCGCAACTTAACACTCTTTTTAATACCAAAACACAACAACCAGGTTTTTAACAGTCAACAATACATACCAACGATACCTGTGATCAAGTGTGGGTTTACCACACTACATTACACCCTCTCCATTTTCAACGGCCCGCCCTCGGGCCGTACTTCTGCTCGGGCCAATCGGTTAGCGTGTAGGAGCCTCGTTCTTCTGCCCATCTTTACTTGGAACAGTACATCACTCTTCCCACTGGAAATCACCCATGGCCCAGTCCATTGCGGCTGCAGCTTTGGACAGCGTCCTCTGACTCGTTTCGGGTCATGAACCCATACCCAGTCCCCTGCCTTGAAGGTTGGAGATTTGGCTCGACGGTCGTAATACTCCTTTTGTGCCCTCATGTTCACCCCCATTCTGGTGCGTGCAAACTCTCTCACATTTTCTAATTTTGCCCTAAGATCAAGCACATATTCTGTGGTGAGCTGAGGTCCATCTGCTGGAGGAGGTCGATAGAACTGGTCTGGCAGGTGCAGGTCTCGCCCAAAAAGGAGCTGTGCGGGGGAAAAGCCAGTTGTATTGTGTGGGGCCGACCGGTATGCCAATAGGAACAATGACAGTTTTTCGGCCCAATCCAATTGTTGCTTTCCCACAAATATGCCCAAGTACTTGGTCAGTGACCGGTTGAGGCCTGTTTCACCCAGTGCAGGACCAACGCCTTCTCCTAGACCACCATCGGCGCACTCTTCTCTGCGAACACTAAGAGCTCCGACATTGACAACTCGTGTGGCTGCACTGGAATCTCTCCTTGGAGATATTCACCAACAGTTGTCCCTCATAAATCTACCTCAATCCTCAATACAAGGGAACGAACCAGGATCACCGCGATTGGAAGGTGATGCGTCTATCAGAGTACCACCTTATTTGCTCACAAAGGCAATCTGATGCCTTACGATGGAAAAACTACGTGGGAAGAGTATGAGGTCCATCTAGAGGTGACAGCAGAAGTTAATGAGTGGACTGAAGCTCGGAAAGGGAAGAAACTAGCAAGTATGCTGAGAGGCCCAGTTTTGACTGTTATGGCTGACCTCCACAGCAAGCATGCGCACCAATTACCAAGATCTATCACAAGCTTTGGCGAACCGTTTGGCCAACGTAATCAAAGCATCCAAATTACGTAGCGCTACTAGAAACCGAGTGCAAAAAGACGCCGAAGACCTTATCAACTTGGCAACGGACATCGAAAGGCTGGCTAGAGGGGCATTCCCGGAAGAAACCAATCCTACAGAGACAGGTAGGAGTAAGGGCATCATCAGGGGCCCTAAAAGACAAAGATTTAAGGCGCACTCTTACAATGTCTACCCCAACAACAATCCAGGAAGCATTGGCCAAGGCACTGCTGGTGGAGGGGTTTGTTTACCTTAACACTTCTACACGTTCAGTTACCCTTGAGATGCTGGGGTTGTAATTCAACTGGACATGTAAGGGCAAAATGCCCTCTAGAGAAGAAACCGACAACCACTCAGTTGACACTTCGGAAAACTAGATGGAGCTCTGGCAGAGGGCTGTGCCTCAGCTAACCAAAACTCGTCAAAAGCCCCAACTTCGTCAGTACAGTAAGAACTATTTTTGTAGACCATACGGCTGAAAGGAATGTTGTGGTCTATGATGGTAGACACTGGAGCCACAGTTCCCTACTACGGCCAGATGTTGGTCCACAAATTACAACTAAACTTGAACCCCACTAAGTACTCCCTTTTACATACAGCTGGTGAGGGGACGCTCAAGGTCGCTGGAGAGTGTACGATCTCAGGTCAGATAGGAAGGGAGAACTTCCTTGTGAGCACTATTAGGGACAAAGGAATCCTGGGTGTAGATTTTCTAAGGAAGTTTTCAGGTACGCATAGACATACGTAGGAATTTATTTGGTAATGGGCGAAAAAGACTCAGTTTCCACTTAAAAGAGATGGCAGTGTGTAGAAAGGGTTCTGCTGGCAGCGATCAATGTCAAAGACCCAGACTGGATTAATTTTGCCCTCAGGTCATCGGCACTGCAAGAAGGAACAGAGAACTATGAATCAGCAAAGGCATTATTCCAAAAATATAGGCACATATTTGCTGATTCTAGTCAGCCCCTGGGTAGAACTCATGTGGTGGAACACGCTATCGACACTGGAAATGCCCACCCCATTAAGCAGGCTCCAAGACGCATCCCATTCACTCAGCTCAGTGAAGAAGACAAGATGTTGAAGGACATGATAGACCAAGATGTGATTGAACCATCCACAAGTCCATGGGCATCTCCTATAGTAATTGATCCCAAGAAAGATGGCTCGAAGCGGTTTTGTGTCGACTACAGACGACTAAACTCGGTGACAAAGAAAGATTCGTATCCACTTCCATGTATCCAGAGTCTATTGGACACTCTCAGGGGATCTAGTTGGTTCTGTACTCTCGATTTGCGCAGTGGGTATTGGCAGGTCGCCTTAAAAAAAGAAGATCGGGAAAAAACAGCATTCACACTTTACCAGAAGGGACTATGGCAGTTCAAGGTGTTACCTTTCGGGCTCTGTAATGCCCCTGTGACCTTTCAACGCCTTATGGAGGTAGTTGTTCCATCCGATCTAGCCCTTGTGTACCTAGATGACATAATAGTGTACGGTCCAGACTTCGACAACAGTCATCATTAAACTGGATAAAGTGCTACAAACAAACCGCTAGCAGGTGCAGGACTGCAGATACGCCCCGACAAGTGTTCATTTTCAAGCGAGAAACCAAGTACTTGGGTCATGTAATATCTGGACAAGGAATTAAAAACTGATCCCGGACGGGCCCCCAAATGTAGTAAATCACAGTAGACACAAACAATAACACCAACAACTTGTAGCGCAACTTAACACTCTTATTAACACCAAAACACAACAACCAGGTTTTTAACAGTCAACAATACAATACCAACGATAACATGTGATCAAGTGTGGGTTTACCACACTACAATATATATATATTAATATATATATATATTATATCGCTCAATAAGAATCGGATCACGCCTTCCTGAGAAATTCCTAGCTGTTTTTGGTTGTTTGTGATTTAATTGTTTATTATTTTTGTTAACCACTTGTTATACTCATAGATTCATTATTAAACGTTTCAGAAACGCATCGCAATCACCTTCTTTATCGCCACGCTTGTAGGTATTCGAATATTTTAGGAATTTGTTGCAAAATGTCAACTCCGATTTTTTTTTTTTTTCATTTTTTAACATAGGAACTATCTACGTGATAATATCACGTTGATGGTTGGTTCCAATATGAAAGAAAAAAACGAAAAACTCGGCGCTGCGCGCCTCGGCGGGGGCTTCGCCCCCTGCACCCCCGGATGATTTCCGCTTAGAGCCTAATGGCTAAAATGTGACATACCTTGAAAAGGTTTTGCTCCCCTCTCCCTCTTTATCTTTCTTCCACTGTAATATTTAAGATACCTCCTTATTCATAATAGCCTTGGAGCTCACTCAGCTGATCAGTGACCCACTCAGGCGCCTTCAGCATTCTCCATTGACCCTGCCTCTGAAATTTCAGCTTCCTACGTTCAACGGGAGAGGAAATGGCCTTGGAGCTCACTCAGCTGATCAGTGACCACTCAGGCACCTTCAGCATTCTCCATTGACCCTGCCTCTCAAATTTCAGCTTCCTGCGTTCAACAGGAGAGGGAATGGCCTTGGAGCTCACTCAGCTGATCAGTGATCACTCAGGCGCCTTCAGCATTCTCCATTGACCCTGCCTCTAAAATTTCAGGTTCCTGCGTTCAACAGGAAAGGAAATGGCCTTGGAGCTCACTCAGCTGATCAGTGACCACTCAGGCACCTTCAGCATTCTCCATTGACCCACCCTCTCAAATTTCAGGTTCCTGCGTTCAACAGGAGAGGAAATGGCCTTGGAGCTCACTCAGCTGATCAGTGACCACTCAGGCGCCTTCAGCATTCTCCATTGACCCTGCCTCTCAAATTTCAGGTTCCTGCGTTCAACAGGAGAGGAAATGGCCTTGGAGCTCACTCAGCTGATAAGTGACCACTCAGGCACCTTCAGCATTCTCCATTGACCCGCCCTCTCAAATTTCAGGTTCCTGCGTTCAACAGGAGAGGAAATGGCCTTGAAGCTCACTCAGCTGATCAGTGACCACTCAGGCTCCTTCAGCATTCTCCATTGACCCGCCCCTCTCAAATTTCAGGTTCCTGCGTTCAACAGGAGAGGAAATGGCCTTGGAGCTCACTCAGCTGATCAGTGACCACTCAGGCACCTTCAGCATTCTCCATTGACCCGCCCTCTCAAATTTCAGCTTCCTGCGTTCAACAGGAGAGAAAATGGCCTTGGAGCTCACTCAGCTGATCAGTGATCACTCAGGCGCCTTCAGCATTCACCATTGACCCGCCCTCTCAAATTTCAGGTTCCTGCGTTCAACAGGAGAGGAAATGGCCTTGGAGCTCACTCAGCTGATCAGTGACCACTCAGGCACCTTCAGCATTCTCCATTGACCCTGCCTCTCAAATTTAAGCTTCCTGCGTTCAGCAGGAGAGAAAATGGCCTTGGAGCTCACTCAGCTGATCAATGATCACTCAGGCGCCTTCAGCATTCTCCATTGACCTGCCCTCTCAAATTTCAGGTTCCTGCGTTCAACAGGAGAGGATGTCAACCATATTTGTCGTCAAGCATATGATAAATCATAGCGCTACTTTCCTGTCGCTTTTGGTTTATTATTTCTAATAATAAGCCTATGTGATCGTATCGCAAAAAATTTTTATAACCCCCCCTCAAACTTTGTCACTTTACGTTTCAAGGTGCGTAGAATCCAAATTTTGCAATGTCCGTCCGCCGTCCGCCGTCCGCCGTCCCCCGTCCCGCCGTCCGTGGCACTTTTCTTAGCAACACTGGACCGATTTGGTTCAAATTTGGTATATGGGCTCCATTTGGGGTCTAGTTGTGCCGCGAAACTTTTGGTTGATGTCAGTCACTTCTAAGGGATGAAAATTAAGGGTTGAAATTTTCAAGAGTGCCCTAGCTCGAAAACTCTCGAAATTAAGGTATCGTTTTTTCACCAATTTTAAATAGTATTGAATTTTTAAAATTTTTTGAGACCATCCGGAGCTCTGTAGGACAAACCGTTCGGTCCCTACGAGTACTTGAAGGTTTTCCTTCGATAAACAGAATCATGAGTGTGAATCGCAAAAGAGGTCTAATCTCCATTCAAATTTTATCGGACTAAAATGCGATCGCTGTTCATTTCTTCGATTTGTATACAGTTTTGCCTTCTGCGTAACCAGTAATCAAATTTCCATATCAAGCTTTCTATTTTTCGAATCGAGTGTGAAGCGTTTAGTTCTTTCTAATAAACTTGATTGTGAAGGTGTGAAGCCAGTATGGTGTGGTAGGTAGTACCTAGCTGGTAGGTAAAAAAAAGTTGGTAGGTAAAAAAAAATGTTGGTGGGTAAAAAACGCTGCAAATCATTGCTCAAAAGCTTCTTCATTCTTCAGATCACTGATCAGCTGAGTGAGCTCCAAAAGCCATTTCAATCCTATTGAATGAAAGTGCTCTTCCAGGCGTCTCCAGCATTCGAGGAGATCTTCTTCACTCCTCAGATCACTGATCAGCTGAGTGAGCTCCGAAGCCATTTTCAACCCTACTGAATGGAAGTGCTCTTCCAGGCGTCTCCAGCATTCGAGGAATCTTCTTCACTCTTCAGATCACTGATCAGCTGAGTGAGCTCCGAAGTCATTTCAATCCTATTGAACGCAGGAAGCTGAAATTTGAGAGGGAAGGTCAAGGGAGAATACAGATGGTGGTAGGTGCTATTGATGGAGAACCAGTGATCTATACAGAAGGGTGATCTATACAGAAAATAATAACCTTTGAGCAATGATTTGCAGCGTTTTTCCTGTCGCTTTTGGTTTATAATTTTCAATATAAGCCTTTGGAATCGAGCAAGAAAAAAAATTTTAACCCCTCCTCAAAATTTGATGTTTTACGTTTCAAGGTACGTAGAATACGAAAATCGAATAAAAAAATCTCCGTCCGTCCGCCGTACGCGGTACTTTTCTTAGCAACACTGGACCGATTTGGTTCAAATTTGGTATATGGGCTCCATTTGGGGTCTAGTTGTGCCGCGAAGCTTTTGGTTGATGTAGGTCACTTCTAAGGGGTGAAAATTAGGGTTGAAATTTTCAAAAGTGCCCTAGGTCGAAAACTCTCGAAATAAAGGTATCGTTTTTTCACCAATTTTAAATAGTATTGAATTTTTAAAAAATTTTGAGACCACCCGGGGCTCTGTAGGACAAACCGTTCGGTCCCTACGAGTACTTGAAGGTTTTCCTTCGATAAAACAGAATCATGGGTGTGAATCGCAAAAGAGGTCTAATCTCCATTCAAATTTTATCGGACTAAAATGCGATCGCTGTTCATTTCTTCGATTTGTATACAGTTTTGCCTTCTGCGTAACCAGTAATCAAATTTCCATATAAAGCTTTCTATTTTTCGAATCGAGTGTGAAGCGTTTAGTTCTTATTAATAAACTTGATTGTGAAGGTGTGAAGCCAGTATGGTGTGGTAGGTAGTACCTAGCTGGTAGGTAACAAAAAGTTGGTAGGTGAAAAAAATATTGGTGGGTAAAAAACGCTGCAAATCATTGCTCAAAGGCTTCTTCACTCTTCAGATCACTGATCAGCTGAGTGAGCTCCAAAGCCATTTTTACTCCTATTGAATGGAAGTGCTCTTCCAGGCGTCTCCAGCATTCGAGGAGATCTTCTTCACTCCTCAGATCACTGATCAGCTGAGTGAGCTCCAAAACCATTTTTACTCCTATTGAATGGAAGTCCTCTTCCAGGAGTCTCCAGCATTCGAGAAGATCTTCTTCACTCTTCAGATCACTGATCAGCTGAGTGAGCTCCAAAACCATTTTTACTCCTATTGAACGCAGGAAGCTGAAATTTGAGAGGGAAGGTCAAGGGAGAATACAGATGCTGGTAGGTGCTATTGATGGAGAACCAGTGATCTATACAGAAGGCTGATCTATACAGAAAATAATAAACCTTTGAGCAATGATTTGCAGCGTTTTTACTGTCGATTTTAACACAGAATGTGTTTTTTGCGATGACCTACCGAAAAAAAAATAGTCACGAAAAAGCGACAGAAAACTCGGCGCTTTGCGCCTCGGCGGGGGGCTCCGCCCCCTGCACCCCCCGGTTTATTTCTTTTTCCATACTCTGTATGAAATCATATGAACACAGAAAGTGTTTTTGCGATGCTAGTCATCCGTTAAATAAAAAACAATAATAATAAATGTGGAGTCTTTGGCAATAATAAAATAAATAATTGTTAGACATTTAATTTGGTCTAAAACCCTATAAATGTTATATAAATAAATGAGTAACTACAAGAAAAATACTATATAAATTGAGAGCTTTCCAACGAATGGTGAACAATTTCTGTGCAATGAACACTGCGGGAGTTCTATTTCCTTACCAACGGCTTGGTTGCACGTGAAAATCATTATAAAAGGCGCGTAACGGTTTTTTCTGTCGCTTTTTCGTGACGATTTTTTTTCGGTAGGTCATCGCAAAAACACATTCTGTGTTAAAACCGTTACGCGCCTTTTATAATGATTTTCACGTGCAACCAAGCCGTTGGTAAGGAAATAGAACTCCCGCAGTGAAATTTGAGAGGGCGGGTCAATGGAAGATGCTGAAGGCGCCTGAGTGGTCACTGATCAGCTGAGTGAGCTCCAAGGCCATTTTTCTCTCCTGTTGAACGCAGGAAGCTGAAATTGTAGAGGGCGGGTCAATGGAGAATGCTGAAGGCGCCTGAGTGGTCACTGATCAGCTGAGTGAGCTCCAAGGCCATTTTCTCTCCTGTTGGACGCAGGAAGCTGAAATTTTAGAGGGCGGGTCAATGGACAATGCTGAAGGCGCCTGAGTGGTCACTGATCAGCTGAGTGTGCTCCAAGGCCAACGAATCGTTAATGAAACGTTGAAAGTCGTTCAGAAAACCATTAATATACGTGTTCATTATTTAAATGTTTCAAGGTTTTCTGATGTCGTGGAAGGTTAGACTTATCAACCAATGAGTTACAAACGCTACATAACGTTTTTGGCCTACATTTAATATCTACTCCCCCACTTACATTTTCTTTATTTTCTTTTGAAGGAATGGTGGTTTGTTTTGTATAAGCTTTACTCCTGAGGAGCGTGGATATCCTGCTTTGTGGATGCGCACATTTATAGGGTTTTAGACCAAATTAAATGTCTAACAATTATTTATTTTATTATTGCCAAAGACTCCACATTTATTATTGTTGTTTTTTATTTTTTGTTTTTTTATTTAACGGATGACTAGCATCGCAAAAACACATTCTGTGTTCTATGATTTCATACAGAGTATGGAAAAAGAAATAAACCGGGGGTGCAGGGGGGCGGAGCCCCCCGCCGAGGCGCAAAGCGCCGAGTTTTTACTGTCGCTTTTTACTGTCGATTTTTTCATGTCGTTTTTTCGGCGGGGGGTCCCATCGCTAAAACCTTTTCAAGGGTAAAAAAAAAACAAAAAAATCGGAGTTCGACATTTTGCAATAAATTTTTTAAATATTCGAATATGCACATGTTATTGCACATAATTTGCACATATTATGTGCAACTCTAGTACGGTTCCATTGAATGGGAAAATTGAGATAAATATTTTGTCAGTACGAGCTAAAAAAAGTCTGCCAAGTGGGTGTGGCATATAGCTTCCTCGTATGCATAACCCAATGATCAGATGCATAGTAGTTAATCTCAAAACACCAATCCCTAATTACCTTCCACTACCCTCATTGGGGACCATCTACACGCTAATCTGGACAATCCTAGAAAATTTCATCAAATTCGGATGAAAAATTAAGTGAGTAGATGTATGTGATTGGATCAAAAGAATACTTAGCATCGGCTGGGATTCGAACACGCGACCCCTGGGGGACAGTTGAAGTTACGGCTGCTACAAGTAATTCACGTTTGCGCATGCGCAGTCGCTTCTATCAGTTCGGTGATGATGATTTTCATAGGGGACCATCTAAATACTAGTCTGTAACATCCCTGAAAATTTCATTGAAATCGGATGGAAAATGTAGAAGTTATGGCCGTTACGAAGAATTCACGTTTGCGCATGCGCAGTCGCTTCTATCAGTCCGGGGATGATGATTTTCATAGGGGACCGTCTACACACCAACCCGCACAAACCCTGAAAATTTCATGGAAATCGGACAATAACTTCGTGTAGTTATGCGCGTTACAAGGAATTCATGACAGACACACAGACAGACAGACACGGAACCAAAATTGTTCAGAAAGGTCTAAAACGCAAAACGCGAGTGGAAATTTTGATTTTGGAGAACTTTTTTTTTCGTCCTTGGAAAGTGAAAACAAAGCTTCCGCTACCTTGGTAGCCTCGGAAGCAAAAATGTGGTACATGCTTGATAAATTATTTCCTGTCCTATTCGTGGTACCAATGGTAAAAAACTCCATTATTTGTCGGCAGGTACTTACTAAACCCAAATTTGACTATCGCTTACCAAGAATTCTGACGGTCTTTCCGCTCACATCCAATCCTGGATGAGGCATGCATACTGGTCCAATGATCTTGTTGAAGTTGATGGAAGAAGCAAGGGTCAGGATGGCAATATCGTCCCTTTTTAATGGGATGTAACCAGCGTGCTGTTGGAAGTGGGCAACGTGGACGTAGACAGCAGTAGTTTTGACTTCTATTTATTCACATAATTACACAACATAAATTTTCACGATGAAAAGGAAATACTATAATAGACTTGTAAATATTGTTGGTACAGTCTGTTAGGATTATTGGACTTTGATACATGATGAGTTGTTGTTCTATACTGATCAACCTGACTACCTCTATCCCTTCCCTTTCCTACTTCTTTTCGTCAGCCACCAGTCTTCTCCTCCCAGTTGTCGCGTAATCGTCCATAATTAATGTCTTATGAATATCATTATATACTGATAACGAATGCATAAAATCATCATAAATTAGAAGGGATATTTCTAGCTGTATTAGGTCGAAGAACATTACCTGCCAAAGCCCTGACATGACCTACCTGAGCCCTGAAATGACCTGACGAAGACCGGGCATAACCTGACAAAGCCCTGACATGACCTGACATTACCTGACTGAGCCCTGACGTTACAGGAAAAATGTTGTAATGGAAAACATATTGTAAAGCAATGCATGCATACCTGGAGACGTCCCACTGGACTAGCATTACTTATATCAATTCAAACCTGTTGGTGAGCGATAAAACACGCATTTTCATTTGCCTTCCTCCTGCACAAAACTGTTTCACCCAAGATGCGTAGTTTGGTCCCATAACCATGACACCGCCATAACATTTCTAGCTGTATGCGAGTTGAACAGCATTTTAAAATCCATGATTTACGATACCCAACGTGCGAATTCGATGGTGCCAGTCTGGTACGTTCACCCAAGGCGACGGCAAATTGGTGGAGATGAGCGACGCGGATGGGGCAGGTGACAAAGAATCAAGGAAAAGTGTGAGCGGCTTTGTTGCTTACTATGGTCCAAATCTCGAAGCTTGGCACTCAAGAAAACAAACCTCAATTACGTTGTCGTCGTAGAAGCTGAGTATATTGCAGGAGGCGCCGCAGCACAATAGTCGGTGATTTTAAAGGTGTAGTGATTGAATTTTGTGGAAAAAGTGAAAATGTAAGTGCATTTCTAAAAGTAGAAATGCTACCTATATATAAATGATGAAGACAGGGGAAAACTCGAAATGAGGTAAACATATCGAATTTAAATATCATTTCATTAAAAACTTGTACTCCTCAAACAAAATTTTAATTGATATTGTAATGTTTTCATTTTAATTTTGTGTTTTAATTATGTACCTGGGTACTTGTTTACTTTCAAAACTTGAGATCGTTACTCTGTTCATGTTTTATTCTTTTTGCAATTGAGATGTAATTTTTATTCTGTGATCAGAATAAAGTGTCACGAGACTAATTTATTAGTTGACATCAAATTGAAGGGGTCTGCTAGGATTATTTGACTTTGATACATGATAAGGTTGTTGTTCTAAACCGATCGACCTGACGACCTCTATCCCTTCCCTTCCCCACTTCCGCTCGTCAGCCACCAGTCTTCTCCTCCCATAATTAATGTCTTATGAATATCATTATAATAGTGAAGTGACGGAAGCCCTTATAGTTTTATTTGAACTCTCCCAGATCCCCGCAATACAGCCAACCTCCATATCTCCGAAACATTTCGTATTTTTTTGAAAAATACTTTGGAAAAACTAAGATTTGAATTCGCAGAATTAACTAAAAGTTCGAGGTCATATTCATTGACTGGATTTATGTATAACGGAGATCCTTGTTTGGTATACTTAGTTAGTGTACAACAATCTCCATTTTTCTTGTTGTAAAACTACTGCTTTATGATATTACCCGTGTTTCTCATACAATTTCTTTCAATTGTCTGGCTTCTACCACTATTCTTTTCTCCACTCAAGACTACGCAGTTCAAAAAATCGAAAAAAATATCACGTAATCTTCTTACCTCTTCGATCGTGGGCTCCCAAAAAGACGGCGGCCTTTAACCTGAACTTGATGATCTTATTCAAGCAGTGAGCGGCGGTGATGACGTGGTTTGGAGTGATGATTGCACCTCCACAGAGAGCAGTGTATTTAGTACCGTTAACTTTGACGAGTGAAACGAGGAAGGGGTATTCGTTCTTATTGTAGAATCTACCTCCCATAATTCTGGAACCACTGACCTGTAACAGGAAGAAGTTACACTCGTCAGGATCTGTAGCAGTATTTTGTTATTGAATACCTAACTCTTAAACCACACATTGGCTGTACCACAAACCATCGGAGAGTTCACATTTGTAAGAGTATTAATAATTACTTCAAACTGTCATCAATTAAAATCCTGTCAGAAGACAGACATACTGTCAGAAGACAGAGACGGTAGCAAAATTGTTCAGGAAGGTCCAAAACGTAAAATACGAGTGGAAATTTAATTTTATGGACTTTTTATTGCAATCCTTGAAAAGTGAAGGCAATAATACTTGCTCGACTCTAGCAGAATATGCCTAAAGAAGCACGTTTTTTTTAGCATAAAACTAAATTTTTTCAAGAAACTTTTTTCTTAAACCTTGGAACTGACATACCGTTGAAAAGGAGAGATCTTGGGGTAGTTTTTCCCGTCAAGTGCACCACAATAGCGGTATTTTGTACGGGGGAATCGTTACCCTGAAAAATGACGATTTTCGAAAAAAAATATAAATGTTGACTTTGATTTATTGTTTTTACTTTTACAAACGGCTTTAAGAAACTGGGTTTCCCACTAAACGGATAGGAAATTTAACGCTCTGTCCAACGGAGTGCTCAGATTTGAAGTAGCATGAGAAATAAGGGAGTTATGACCATTTTAATGTTGCAAGGTCGAAAATACGAGTAAAAACTTTAAAGTGAAAAAAAAGAATTTTGAGTGGGTTAAAAAAAATTGCTCAGACATTTTTTGTTGCAAATTAGTTGTAAAATCGATCCTTGAAGTTTGGTCCATCCAAATGGTAGACACCCTGTATACCTACATGATATTAGTGAAGGTTTAAATCAATCAATCTATCACCACCATCCAAATAAATAAATTAAAAATACATAATATCGTGAGATCAATAGGTAACTCATGCTCTACTCGGAGAAAAACGCTGCAAATTACTACACAATGGTTTATTATTTTTATTTTTCTATATAGATCACTCGTCTGCAAAGCCACCAACCATCCAACATGAAGAAAAACATCGATCGCATTTCGGTCAGCTCAGAACGGTTTGTCCTACAGAGCTCCGGATGGTCTCAAAAATTCTAAAAATTCTATAGAATCTTAAATTGAAGAAAAAAACAATACCTTTATATCAAAATGTTTTGAGTTAGGGTCCATGGTATCTAAGGAACGTGCCGCGTACGGCGGACGGACGGCCAAATTTTCATTCGATTTTTGGATTCTACGTACCTTGAAGCGTAAACCATCAAATTTTGAGGGGTTATTAACAAAATCTTTTTCTTGGTCGATTGAAAAGGTTCATTATTAAAAATAATAATCCAAAACAAGGTCTCGTGTTATCCAACTCCAAAATGATGAATGGTCCCACATAGGTTGATACTTATTGTTAGCACGAAACAGATCAGTATGCTTTCATCATAGTTGAGGGGACGGTTGCTAGACTACATGTAACTCTATCACCCTTAATTGTGAATGCCTTACCCTGTTGGCCCAACCGCATTTGCAGGAAGTTCCCTCGGCTCCTGGGGAAACACCGTCCTCGCTGGAGTCAGCGCTAGCGTAAGCTACGACTGCTACTAGTAACAACCACTTCATTATCCGTAATAATCAATTACAACTGTAAGCATTACATTTATGATGATATTTAAAATTTAAGAGGTCGATGAAAAATGAACTGGGAGGCCAACCTAGCGTTCCAGTGAATAAATATTGTCAACAAAGTACAGATTCATTCGTACATCGAGTAGTGACTATCTATGACATCCAGAGTTCATTATATTTCAATAAAAATTTCATTAAAGTTGCGGGTGTTGAAAGAATTCCGCGTCTCTCTTAATGATTCAATCACTAAGGAATTCATTGAGGGTCGTCGCGGTCTTCAATCGCTCAGAATGGAAACAGTAAAAGTGTTGCTTTATAACATGGTTTTACGTTCGCGCATGCTCTTTGTCTGCTAACACAATGGAGGCGATGAATTTCATAGGGGATAATCAACACTACAACCAACACGTTTCTCAAAATGTCAACGGAATTGGAATGGGCAAAACTATACGAAGTTAAGTACATTTAACTTTTAAGTAGATAATATCTACTTAAGTATATTATGCTTACGTCGTACAGTTTTGCCCACTCCAAGGCACACTGACAGACTAACAGATACACTAATAGACCGATAGGTTTATTATTTTCTTTTAAAGAATTAAACCGATCAGCTTAAGTTACTGGAAGTATTTTACAATTGTAACAATAAAAACGACCATAAAAAAAAATTTAAGAGGAACACAGCTTTTATATTTAAACTTTCTACCAGCTAAATATCGTCATCCCAAAGTTGTGGGTAGCTTCAATACGAAATTTGATTCGTGGTTGTTAAAGAAGCACAAAACATGAAATTCTATTCCAACAATCGAAAAAACGCTCCAAATGTTACACAAAAACGTATTATTTTTCAGTTTAGATCGCAGCTTTGCCATTGTCAGTGCCTACCAACCGTATTTTCACGCAAGCTTCACTATAAAGATTTTGGAACAGAAAACCTACCAGTAAAATAATCGTTATTTGGTTGTTGGTTGCTTGGAAAGCACAGTAAAAATTCAAAGAAAAAGACGATTGAACAGTTGAAATTTGAACGGAGATTAGGCCATTTCGGTCAGTAAACCAGTGAACGATCTTTTGGGATTCACACTTCCTCGCTAAATCACTTTTTTTACGTGATTTATTATTGCAACTGAATATTAAATACAATCCATCTAGCAATACTACATATCATTAAACGAATTTAATGTTAATACCATCATTAATTAATAATTATCAATTTTGTAGACTCCTAGAGAGCCCGTTCACAGTAAAACCCAGCCTATTCTCATAACAGTATCTGAAACACTGAGCTATAATTGCACTTTAACATCACTAAGTCCAGTGTTTTTTTTTTTTTTTTCTTGAGTCGCTGGAGTTCATCTTTGTTGTCCAAAACGTAGAGCATTTCCAGGTTTTCATGATTGTAGAGGCGTTCTTCGTGCCTCTTTGAGCACCTTACGATAATTTCGTGGACTGTTTCCATCCTCGTCTCGATAAATATCATGGTTCCTCATGTACCAAGGTGCACGCACTATACTTCTGAGTGTATTTTATTTTGGGAGATTTGGATTTTGTTAATTTTTGATTTTTTAGCACAGCCCCCTAACTGAGTTCCATTGGTCCATATAGGGCGAAGGATCTGCTTATAAAACATATTGTTTAGTAATGCATGCATTCCAGGGGACGTCCCATTGGATAAGCATTAGATCAGTTAACCAGTTGGTAAGCGATAAAACTGTTTCACTGGATGTAATTTGTTTTATTAGTTTAGGCAAGAAATAGTGACCCCCCCCCCTCACCATTATCTACCAAAACATTTCTAGCCGCATGGGAGCCTCGAATTTGAAGAGCATTTTAAAATCCATGATCTACGATACCCAACATGCGATTTCGAGTTACCCCCCCCCCCCTTCCCTCACCAATGGTGCCAGTCTGGCACCAAAGCGGGAATACATCGTAACATTGAACTTTCATCTATTAGTTTTAGTAGGCGGTCCGTCGTGGTTCACATCAGTATTCAAGGTGAATCACAAAAAAAAAGAAGAAAAAAAATACGAAATATGCGGTTTATGGTGTCCTGGCACCACGGTGGCACCACTATTAGTTCCATGGTGGTACAGAGAATAATTCATGAAAATACGGAGGTATAATGAGAATTTTTCCTCAATTTCAAAGGTTGTGTACAATTAGTAAGGAGTAAAAGAACCGAAATATTGAAAAATCGGATATTTTATGAATATTATCCCCCACTTACCCCCTCCCCTTGCGAATTTTGGTACTCAGGTGAAATTATGTACATATCGGAAGTTATTTGAGTCAAACAAAAAAGAAACACACAAATTGGTTGGAAATTGAGGCCTGGGCAGAGTTTACAGGATTATGCCCGCAAACGCACGTTTTTTAAGCATTAACCCCCCCTTTCCCCCCCTTAAAAAGCAAAATTCAAAATTTCGGCGCCATAGTGCACAACTAGATAGTTTTCCGCGTCGATGAAAAAAAGAACCACAAAAATCGGTTGAGAACTGAGGCCTGTGCAGACGACACAAGATTATGCCCAAAAACGCACGTTTTTTGAGCATCAACCCCCCCTTTCCCCCCCTTAAAAGGCAAAATTCGAAATTCCGGCGACGTAGTGCACAACTAGATACTTTTCCGCGTCGAACAAAAAAAGAACCAGAGAAATCGGTTGAGAACTAAGGCCTGTGCAGACGACACAAGATTTTGTCACACACACACACACACACACACACACCTACACACACACATACACACACACAGACATACACCTATGGTTTTTTTCGCGGATTTGGATTCAGAATGGTCTAAAACGGATTACTGTGTGGTTGTTTTTTTTTTCTGTTGAGTGTTGTCCAACTTCACCCCAGATCGATCGCATAAGGACGCCCAAGTCTTACTGTGGGACGTCCTAAAAAGCAGTTTATTGTGGTGAGAGAGACGAGAATTCCTTTCCATCAACCAATACATCTTTCTGAATTTGATGTTAATTTCCTGTTTTTTTCTTTTCTATGTGTTTTTTCCATTTTAATTTGGAGTCGAGGGTCATACCCAAATATGTATCTCCCGTCGCCCTTCTATCCTTCTTGTCGTAGCTTCTAAAATAGCCGAAGTTCGTTCCTCGTCTTTGGCCGTTCCCTTTTCTTCCTTCTGGTCCATTTTTTTTCTTTGAGAACTAAGCCATGCAACAAAGTTTCATCATCTTCCTCACACCAGTTTTTTTTTTTTTTTTTTTTTTTCAAATTATATTTATTGCACCAAGTAATTCAACTTATTAGCAACATTTCTCGGACAATGTATATAAATAACTGAAAGGAGAGTGTGGTACATACTCATGTCGGCTATTTTATGTGTCTTTTGACGCACAAGATTCACAGGAGCGCACAGCACAACACTCACTGAACAACTTCATGAAAACACCACTCCCTACTGCCACAGATCGTGAGGTTTTCGTGTTTTCAGCCACCTGAGTAGATCATCAACATCCAGCAACTTCACAGCCTCCTCGTTGATATGACCTTGTAGCCTCTGGTGATGGGCTGTTGCTTGAGTTTTGATGACTTCATTTATTGTGGGAATTTTAAGGTCCTTATGGATGTCGTCATTGGTTGAGTACCAATACGCATCAACGCATGAGCGCAGTACTTTGTTCTGAAAACGCTGTATAATGTCACGATTGCTTTGAGAGGTGCAGCCCCACAGTTGTGCACCATATGTCCAGACTGGCTTAAGGACCTGATTGTATAAGGTTAGTTTGTTCTGTATTGACAATTCTGATCGTCTACCAACCAACCAATACATTTTTCGGAGTTTGATGTCCAGTTCTGTTCTTTTATTTTTCACATGCACCCTCCAGCGGAGTTTCGTATCCAGAGTCATACCCAGATATTTTGCCTCATTAGCAAAAGGGATGACTTTGCCATTAAGATATATTGGTATATGTTTGATATGGCGGTTGGTAAAATCAACATGGACTGATTTGGCTTCATTCATCTTGATTCTCCACTTAATTGTCCAGTCATGGGGTTTCTTGTTGGATCTTCTAAGTTTTGAAGTTGATTCGCGATTGTCTTCACCAATAGCGAGGACTGCAGTATCATCTGCAAATGATGCCAGGGTGTTACCCTCGTGTTCGGGTAGATCGCTAGTGTATAGGACGTACAAGAGGGGGCCAAGTACGCTTCCTTGCGGGACTCCAGCATGAATCATTTTTGCTTCTGAGTATGCATCATCTTGTTTGATTCGGAAGTACCGATTTGATAGGTATGAGTGGAGCGTATTTTGCTGGAAGCATTTGTCTGAGCTTATGATTAAGTCCCTCGTGCCAGACTTTATCGAACGCCTGGGTAACGTCGAGGAAGACAGCTGAGCAGACTTTTTTGTCTTCCATGGCTTGTTCAATAATATGAGTGATCCGGTGCACCTGATCTATCGTCGAATGCTTATGGTGGAACCCAAACTGGTGTTTAGGTATGAGATTTCGTTCTTCCACAATTTTTATTAGTCGTTTGTGGAGCACTTTTTCAAAGAATTTTGAGAGTACAGGTAATAGTGATATCGGTCTATATGAAGTTATTTCTTCAGGAGGTTTACCTGGCTTCAGTATCATGATGACTTCAGCGAGTTTCCACAGTTGTGGAACATACCGAAGTTTGATAGAAGCATTTATGATTTGTGTGATCTTTACAAGCGTCTTCCGCGGAAGGTGTTTGAGGACTTGTCCAGTGATCAGGTCATATCCAGGGGCCTTCTTTGGATTTATCTTGGTGTTGATGGTGATTTGTATTTCTTTGACAGTGACCAATGGGATGTCAATTTGTTGATCTCCCAAGGGAACTTCTTTGAGAGATTCCTCATTAGGACAAACAGAATTGGGCGTGAAAATATCTGCTAGATGACGAGCAAAAGCATCAGCCTTTTCTTGATTGGTTTTTATCCACTTGTTATTAGTTGTATCTTTAATAGGTGGTGCTTGGATGATAGGTCTCTTCAAGTGCTTTGTTGCCTTCCAGAGAGAGTATTCAGTGTCTCGATGACTGGTAAGTGACGTGAGAAGATCTTCTTGGGTTTCTTCTTGTATCTGTTCCATCATTTTCTTCAATTTGTAGTCAAGTTTGTACCATTCAGTTTTGAGAGTGGGGATACGTAAATGTTGCCATTTACGTCTAGCTTTTCGTTTTTCTCTGATCGTATTCACAACTTCGCACGGATAGTTGAGGCCCTTCAGCTTTCTCGTTTCTTCAGGGGTGTTTTGCCATGCCGCAGTTTGGATGGAGTGAACTAGTTGACCTAGCTCTCTATCAATTTCATCCGGTGATGTCAGTGACACACTGAGATCAATGTGTTGATTTACGTTGATTTTGAACTGATCCCAATCTGTCTTTTTGTTCACTAGGACTGGATTATGTGGTTTGAGAATAATCGTTTCACTTAGTGTGAGAACTATTGGCGAATGGTCCGAGCTGAGGTCAGCGCAGTCCTCAACAAGTGCATAGTTCGCTGAGATATTTTTCATGATGAAGAAATCAATTAAATCAGGGCTCTTCTTAATGTCTGTTGGCCAGTATGTTGGTTTCCCATTTGACAACGGTATACAGTTATATGATTGCACATACTTGAGAAGTTGCGTACCACGAGGTGTACTAAGTCGCGAACCCCAATACGTGTGTTTAGCGTTGAAGTCCCCGCCGATTATAAAGCGATTTCCTAGTAGGGAAAACGCTTCAGCAAATTCTTCTTCTTTTATGATATGCCTTGGTGGAATGTAGATACTGGCAATATCGGCTTCAAAGGATTTTGTACTGATGGTGATTGCACATATTTGAAGCTTTTCTTCCTCTATTTTGACACATTCATGATGCTTTATATTTTCTTTGATCAGTACCATGCTGCCTCCTCTTGCATTATTGCTGGGATGGAGAGCATTATAGGACTTGAATCCTTTGATTTTAAAATATGACTCCTTGGTAAAGTGAGTCTCAGAAATTAGGCAGATGTCTATTTTGTTTATATTAAGGATCGTCTCCAATTCCAATTTTCGGGACAAGAGTCCATTGGCATTCCAGCACATAATTCGTGAGTTGCGCATCATGGTGATTTCTTTCGTGTTTGATTGCAACCCTTTTCAAGGGCAGTTAATCTTTGATTGACGTTGGACAGAGTGTTTTCTATTCTGCTTTGATTTGCAAGTATGTTTTGCAATAACGACTGTATACTATTATCAGACTGCATGGGTGTAGGCTGGGTGACTCTTTCACCTACCGCTTGAGCGTATGAAGGCTGATGACCGAAATGTTGGTTTTTCTCATGGATTGGAGTTTTCGGTATGAAAACTTTTTTACCCTTGTTATTTGGTATGGTTTGTTTATCGTCATTTTGAGAGGCCTTTGAGCCTTGAGATCTTTTTTTCTGAATCTCGACAGCTTCAATGGCGGCTGGACATTTGCGGTAATTAGCTGTATGAGAATCACCGCAATTTGCACATTTGGCTGGGGTGGTGCGCGGTTTGGTGCACTTTTCTGTGGGATGAAAGCCTGCGCATTTAACGCACCTTTCCATTTTCGTGCAGTAGTTTTTGGTGTTTGCCCATGATTGGCACCTCTTACATTGAGACACAATTTTATTAGGTTTGAGGTTTTCAAATTTTACCTTCGACGAGTAAAACTTCGTAATTCCATGTATAGTGTCAGGGTTGGTTCCTGGGGCAAAATCAACTATATACATATCAATAGGTGCTTTTGTTCCCCATTTCAATTTTTGGGTTACATTTAGGACTTTGAGGTTTGGATATTCGTGAGAAAATGCATCTTTGAGCTCTTCTGAAGCAAGCCCCCCTGGAAGTCCTTTTAGCATGACTGTGTAAGGCCGTTCCTGTTTGTTTTGGTATGTCGTAAATGGACATTGTTTATTTATAAGCTCTGATCGAATTGCACGAGAATCATCAGACGTTTCCGTGTTAATCTTGACTTTTCCGTCACCAAGAAGAGTGAGGGTGACATTTGGTACAATCGTTGTTAACCATGTTCTTATATGTTTAAAGCCCTCGGCATCTTTGAGTGCTTCTAGGGTAAATGGAGGAGGTTTTGGTTCTTTTTTTGGTTGGGGTTTCTGTACCTGTTTTTGGGGTACAGTTTTCCTATTTTTATTTTGAGGTACCTTCACTGGTTTGAATTCAACTCCAGTGGCATTGTACGATCGAACTTCATCGTCTCCGACTTCATTGGCAAGATCACTTGAGTCTGTATGATAGTTCTCCCCATGTTCTACTTCATCAAGTTTAGCTTGAAGGTCGATGACTTTTTTCTTTTCACCAATAACGACTTCGTTACATTGAGTTAAATAATCACAGAGAGATTTAATTACACTATATAACTCACGGAATGAATTTCGGATTGAAGCATCTTGGATTGCATTGGTTTTATGACGATGTTGCTCAAGGCTAGCCTCTGCTTGCGACACGATTTTCGCTACCGTCAGCTCGCCTTCGCGGTCCAAGTTCATTGCCGTCCGGTGGAGGCCTCACGGCACGGGACAAATATTTTTCTTTCGCTCGATGTTTCCACCTTGAACGTTCGCGGGAGACTACACCTACACCCTACACCTCACACCAGTGAGTCATTTGGTGCTCCTCCTCGTCCTTTACCTTCCACTTGGGATATTGTGGTACCTTTCCATGGAGAACCCATCCCAAGCGGGTCTTGGTTGCCACTGGTCCATTCCATGATTTGAGGACAACTTTTAGAGGTATTCCTAATGCCCAGTTGTCCTTCCCCAGGAGTATGGTAGGCTTCGCATCCTTGTAGGGAGAAATGTCGAGATCTTTGAGGTGGTCAAATGACTGCCCCAACTGTGTAGGATCCACTGTTTGCTGTGGTAGGTTAATTTGGCGGATCGTCCGTGCATTGTAGACTTGGAAAGTTTTGGCGTTATCTTTAATGCTGGAGATGCTAAAACTCACCACTCTTGACTCTGTCTCTTCCCTGACCGTGTCATCTGTCCACCTCACTTTCGAAGGATGATTTTCTCCTTTAAGACCCAGCTCTTTGGCCATGTCTTCTTTGATCATGGTAACAGTCGATCCACTGTCGAGAAAAGCGTAGGTCTCGACTGCCTTATGGGGCCCAAACACCTTAACTGCAACTACTCGGAGTAGGAGACGGTTTCTCTTCACAATGTTGACCGCAGTCGTTGCATTGTTCTCAGAGGTTGCCTCCTCACCTGCGTCTCCATTCTCGTCCTTACCTTCTGAACCTACTGCTTCCTGGTGAGATCCTACTGTTTGGGTGCTTTTAGGGTGCAACAGTGTATTATGGGGCTTCTTACACATTCCACACAAAACCTTTGCTTTGCATGCATAGCCCCAGTGCCCCTGTTGGAGACACCCAAGACAAATGTCTCGCTCCCTGGCCCACTGTAATCTGTCATCGTTCTTCATTTGGGCGAAATTTCTGCAGTCCTTGAGCACATGTGAAGGGACGTTGCATTTTAGACATTTACGAGCTAATAAACTATGTGATGGCTTTACCTGCTCTTTCAACGCCGGGATTCTCGCCTCTTGCACCTCCTCTTTGGTTTGGGTCTGGGAGTTTGATTCTGATGTCTCCCAAGCTCCGGCATTCCCAATAGCCTCTACCTTGTCCTGTAGCCAGTTATTAAACCTCTCAAGACTCACTGGGCCATCGCCTAATCTACCTACATATTCTCCTAGTAGATTGAGGAAAATGTTCAATTTGCTGACGAGGCTGTTGAGGATCACCGGATCGTACAAATATTCGGCCCGTACTATGAGCACTACAGTAGTGACGGCGTTATCTACCCTTGCTGCCATTTCGTCTAAACCTATCAGCCCGTTCTCGCCCATACTTTTCATCTTTTCCAGCTTTTCCATGACCTTTCTTGCAATGGTGTCTGGGCGACCATAACGTTTCTAGAGTCGGTCGATTACCCGTCCTAGTCCCCCAGGTATGAACAGTAAGGGTCCAACATGCTCCTTTGCGCTACCCTTGAGTACCTTCTGCAAACGAACCAGGTTCTCGTCATCTGTGTAGCGACCTGATTCGGTTGATTTTCGATACATGCTAATGAATAGGGGCCACTGAGCTGGATCCCCATCGAAATTTGGTAACTCGAACGTTGTATTTTTCCGAGCTATCCAACCTTTCAAATCGTTCACAGATACTTCATTTGCGCCTTGACATCTCATTGGTTGTCTAAACGCATCGTTGCTAGTACTGGGACATGGTTGACGATTCAACTGAGAAGATTGGGTGCCGTGACGACATTTGGAACAACCTCTGAAATTATCCTTGCTATTAACGCTTCTCTGGCCTTCCTCAACCCAACTTCGTACCTACTCTAGTACTACTATCAACGTCGCTTACATCAGACATGCAACCTACTGATGCTCTTCCTTGAGAGGGTCCACTTCCATCCGACGCCACCCGTTCTAGTACCAAAAGTCGTCTTTTGTCGTCAATTTATCTAAGTAAACAAGAGAAAAGGACGAAAAAAAAGAGGAGAAAAGGACTTTGAATGCGAGACGGTACCGCGATAAGCCTGACTGTAGGTACTTACATGGTCACTCGTTTACCTGGTATTTTTTTCATATCTGTTTCCACAGGTACATACTACTGTGTGTTACTTTCTCGATAAGTAGACACATTTTTTTTTTAAATTCAAGGTGAGAGTACAGACGGGAACTGATTTACAGACCCCCTTCACTGTGACTTAAAGAGGTAAATTCTGGAATACCATCTTTTAACCTACTGGGAGGGGTTTATTAAAAAAAACTTTCTCCCAACTTTATAGCAGAGCAGAGATAATCGGAGTAGACTACCTTAGAAATAATGTCAGGAGAAAAGGCATCCAAGGATTGTATATCTGGCTCTGGTAGACCAATAATATATGTCCGGTGTATTATAACGGAATAGACAATTTCTAACTATTCTATAAGATTTTGGATTCATGGATAAGTGAGGAGATTGACGACTAAGGTTTTTAAAAAGAAAAAAAACCTTTATTTAACGCACACAAACGTACTATGACACAGATATGAGCCAAATGAACTACGTAAGATTGCTGACGTGATGACTTCATGATGCTATGTCTGCTCAGTCGGAAGCGCTGGGTAATTGGTCTTAACGTAATAGTTTCTATGGTATAGGGCGGTGGTGATTGCTTCAATTTGTAACAATAACACAATATGATCACGCCTACACTTATTATCAGTAAGGTACCAATGAGTAAATACAAATAACTATTGTTAAATACATCAATTTCAATTACTGGTTGTTCCTAGAATTGCGGGTCTTCTAGTTGGTATAATGTAAAATTAATATTATAGTTGAATACAATTTTGAGAGGACTTAAGTAGTCAAAGTCCTTTTCTCCTCTTTTTTTCGTCCTTTTCTCTTGTTTACTTAGATACATTGCACTGGACTTTAACAGGGGATAGGTCATTATTTTCCCGCTCGTATTTACAACAATCATACTCTGAAGATAAGTACTATAAATGTCTACATGCGACAAATATTTAACAAATGGGTTTACTAAGATTGTACTCCTCTTACAACTATCTAATTCTAATTTGCTCATTGTCTGTTTTTAGCACTCATCTATTACTTTATACACATCTTTCATATGGCAATAGAAGTGTCCTAGTAGCATAGTACATTTATCGGATGACCAAAGGTCTTCCCTGTTTTGGATAAGGAAAGGGTATTTTGAGATAATTGTCTGGGTCAAATTATTTGTACGGAAAGGCATCGACATAAGGAAATGAGTTTGTTTAGGAGGAACGGATAAAGGTAGTTCGATGAAATACTGGATCTTACCTCCTGTTCCCTAATTCTCTTAGAATGACTGTCAAGAAAGTAAAGATATTTTGGAATTGCGAGTAATGGACCCGAGTTCTTTTCTAGAGATAACGAACGAGTGAACGGTTTTGGTTTTGCAGAATTTTAAACTTTGGCTCATTTAATTTATCCTGTTTTGGATTAACATATTATGTTAATCCAAACCTTATTAAGGTTTGATTTCATTGAAGTAAATCATCTTTCTGTTTCGAGCGAATTGGTTTGGTTTTTGAGGGTTTTTGGGGCTGAGATGTTTGGACTTTAAATTTTGTTCATTCTGTTGTCCTTATTTATTTTCAGCATCATACTTTAATTTTTTGTTACGAGGTTGATTTTTGGGTCTGTTCGGGGACTGTAGGAATTGGGTTTCTGATTGAGGTTCAGTTATTTTACGATTGTAGTTCAGCTTATTTGTCTTTTCTTCTATTGCTTCTTCTATCGGAGATTTATTTGAACTTTTAATATCCTTCAAGTCTTTGTGGTACCTATTTATACGTTCTTCTTGTATCAAGGGTTTTTATTCTAATGTATTGACTTTGCGAGAAAGAGCATCTTCAACTAGATTACAATTATTACTAAATGTAAATGTAAATGTCAAGCCTTCAAGATAATATCTTAAATTGAATAATTTTATATTGAATAATATGAAATATTATTTTATGTGAAATTGGTAATCTGATAGGAGGCATTTCCATCTTAATAGTTTTGAATTTGGTTCTTCCATATTATGTAGCCACTACCCTGGTTTATGATCTGTTTGGATGGTGAAATTCTTACAACATCAATATGGTCGGAAATATTTACAACTCCATGCGATTGAGAGTAACTCCTTTTCTATTGTGGCTAATTTTTCTTCAGTTTTGCTAATAGTGCGATAAGCAAATGGTATTGGGAGGTCCTGACCATCAACATTTTGACTTAACACCACTCCAATTGCGAAATTAGATGCGTCAGTAGTCAGTGTGAATGATTTTTTCAAGTCTGGTAGTTGCAATGTTGGTTTATTAACTAACTTAATATGTTGGTTATATGAACCAACATATTATAACCAATGTAATAAATATAGTATATTTAAGGGTTTCGAATGCTTTTACATACTCGGGATTTTTGGGATAGATTTGGTAGTTTTTCCTGATAGCTTGTGATAGGGGGATGATCTTTGCATGGTTGAAGATAATTTTTCTGTAAAATCCAGTAAGTCCTAGGAATTGTAGTAGCTACTGCTTTTATTTTTTGTGGATTTGGTTCAACACCTCTTTCTGAAATTATGTGCCCAAAGTATAACAATTCCATTTTCATGAATTCCGTTTTGCCTAATTGAATCTTGAGGTTATGTTCTTGTAATTTATTGAAGGAAAAGGTTTTAGGTGTTTTGAGTGTTCCTCTTAATTGTCAGAAAATTTAATAATATCGTCCATACAAACTAGGACGTTGGGCAAATTAGCAAATATTGCGTTCATAGGTCTTTGGAAGGTTGGGGGACCATTTCGGGGTCCGAATGGCATCCTTAGGAATTCAAAACGGCCGTAATCAGTAGAAAAGCTTGTTTCAGGAATGGAACTTGGTTCCACTCCAATTCGGTGAAATCCACCTTGAGATCAATAGCTGAGAAATACGTGGCTCTGACAATTTTTGCGAATAAATCTTCCATGTTAGGGAAGGGGTGTTTGTCTTATATTGTCTTTGAATTTAATTTTCTATAGTCTATCTCAAGACGTACTTTTTCTCAACACTAGCATCAGGTTTCTGTGAAACAATCCAAATAGGGGAGTTAGACGGAAAGTTGGAATTCCTAATTATTTTGTTTTTGAGTAGTTTATCAATTTCGTCTTTGATGTTATCTCTGAAAGCTATAGGTACCTGTAATTTCTGGCATAAACTGGGTTTTCATCTATAGTTCTGATCTTGTGTTGAATCAAATTTGTACACGTGAGAGGTTCATCTTCTCCTAGCACTATCTCTGGGAATTGCTGCATCAATTCAATGATATGTCTTTTCTCTTCAAGGTTCAAGTTTTCTGTTCTTATGAGTTCAGGAATTCTCTCTTTAATCTTAAACAGTTGTATTTCTTGAATTTGGTCATTAAGAGGTTCAATTGAGAAAATGTCGAAAGGTTGGATTTTCCGAGAAGTTTTGAAGAATTCTAGTGGGACTTTGACTTTGCCTTGGTGTACTTTGACCATACCCTCTTTTACTTGGAAGTTTTAATTTTTTTGCTCTGAGAGTAAGCCGATTTTGTCTGGAAAGTTTTGGTTAGATATTTTTACTTCTACCACATGCACACCTTCCTTGCCTGTCTCAACAGTAGTTCGTCCTTCATGTATATATCCTATGAGTGGAAGTTTTCTGTCTTGAACGTGTATTTTGAGTCTGTAAGTCGATTTTCGCACCTATTTTCGTCATCGTGTCAGTTCCTAAAAGTATACCGTATCGTTCGGACCAGTCACGCACATAAAATTTACAGATTTCGTCTATTCCAAAGGTTTCTTGAAGGTTAAGTAATACATATCAATGTTCTTGGGTTTGTCCTGCAGGGGTCTTAATAATGAAATTTTCTTTATGCATTTCAATATTATTGGGGAGGCTTTGAGGTTTAACGTAGTTTGTTCTGGATCCAGTGTCAGTGAGCTATTTCCTATCCATGTGATCTTTGATATGTAGAAGGGATTTGAAAGCTACATTTAGTTCGACTACGGTTGGTTCGGAGGAGGTTTGTGTTAGAGGCTGATACTGTCTAAAAAACGTTCAAATTTTTCTTAGGGCATCAATACGAGAAGCCAGAACATCATGTTGAGAATTAGTAAATGATGGTGGTTTTCATAGTGGTTTTGAGTTTCATAATCAAAATCCTGTCAAAATCAAAACTGGGATTTTCTTCTTCTAGGCTACCTTCTTGGTAGTATATTTCGTAAGGCCATACAAATTTATTCCGTTCTGTATTTCAGCGAGCAGTCCTCATAGATACTGTATTTTGTGATGAGAATCTATTGTGGGAGTTAGTAGGGTTGTTGCGGCTGTTTGATAGTTAGTCTGATTGAATGGTTGATACATACTTCTTGAATGATGGGGAGGAAAATGAGAAGCTGGATTACTAGGAGGATTTGAGGGTGAAGCAAAGGAATTTTTGCGTTGGTGTACTTGGTGTTCTGGACGTTTTGGGGGATTGTGGAATTTAGGATGTTTGTACAAATGGTTCATAATAAAACTGCAATTATTATGGAGGATGGATCCTAATGTGTCTAGGTTAGTAAGACTACTAGTCCTACTACTGTAACATGGGTTGACATGAAAAAATCGAGATCGCCCTGAGTTTGCGTAGGGTAATCGAGTCGGGTTCTTATGAAAATTAGATTTTTGATCTCTTCAATTCTGTTAATAAACTCGACTGGATCTTCTCTAGGAAAAGGTTTTTAATTTCTGAGTTCTTCTTTTAAGCACTTATGAGATCTTCTGTCTGCAAAATTATCTTTTAGCAGTGAAACTAAATCAGCAATTTCCGTTACAGTTTCAGTTATAATAAGTGATTCTGCTGCTCCTTGAAGAAGTGCTTTCATTTTACTAAGCAAAAAGTTGTGGTTAGCGACTCGATCACGCTCTACAATTGTATTTGCGCAAACTCTAACATATTCTTCTTCTATTTGACTGCAAAAGTACTGTACCTTAAGAGGATTCCCATCAGAGGGAGCAATGTGTTCATAGTAGGTATTCCTTCTTAATTTGGTGTTTTGCCATATTATTTGAATTAAGTTTTAATTTGCTTGGGGTTAGCTTAAACTTAAAATTTTCTACCTTCCTATTTTCACCGTCGCCGGTAGGAGAAGCTCGTGAGGTTCTTGGCATATAATGACTCAAAGGGGTGTTGAGTTGATCTGTAGTAGGTAGTTTCCTGGCGTCCTGGTGTTGTCTTCCTCGGAGGGTGTTGGACTTCTGCGACTTGTAGCCTTCTGCGAAGAGAACCAATGTTGGCCAATGACTTCCTCGAGATAAGAAGTCACGGGGGAGAGCAGCAAAAGTTCCTCTTCGGGATAAAATGTCACGAAGTAGGCTCTCCAGACGATGGCCAACGGAGAGAGGTTCTAGTTGAATCTTCGTGGGCGCACAGAAGTCCCTGTTCGGGCGCCAGTTAAGTGAGGAGAATGACGACGGCGATTTTTAAAAAGACAAAAACCTTTATTTAACGCACACAAACGTACTATGACACAGATATGAGCCAAATGAACAACGTAAGATTGCCGTCTGGCGCTATATATACATGTAGAGGGTGATCTGGGCTTATTTTAGATAACATGAGTACATGGGTCTTCTGGTTGGAAAATCTGTGAGTCATAGAAATGGTATTTTACATAACTCTGGAATACCCTCTTTTAGCCTACTGAAAGGGGTTTATTGTATGTACATCTGGCTCTGGTAGACACACATACAGGAATAGACAATTTCCAACTATTCTATAAGATTTTGGATTCATCTGGACTTTTTAATATAATAATTATTCAGCAATCCAACTCTCGTATGTTCTGTCTTCTATAGTCGACAGTCTCCTTAGGATTTTTGACAATAAATATCAAACCGCGTATGGAAAATATATAAGATTGTCGCATTTATTGAATAAGTAAAAAACAGGATCCTTAAAAACGTCGCATTATTTTGAATTACTATTACGACTCCGTTGTTGCACTTTATTTTATTTCAACACAATGGCACTCACAAATGGAATGATTTCAGAGCGACGCCTTCTGGAGCAAACAACAATTTATTGCTGTTGCCTAGTCGGTCGGTCGAACAAATTTCTTTGGCTAGCGTGACTGTAATAACAATGAATGATGAAACTAATTGAGGAGAAAATTGTCCTTTGTGGAGAAACCTATAACCCTGAATTGTGCCTGATGATAAATCGAGAATTATCGACGGGAAAAATATGTGTCTTGACCTCCTTCTTGACATGCCTAATAAAACACCAGTGGTATCTTGAGTATATCCTCATGTTCACTAGTAATGGCTGAGACTGGAGGCGCCAGCCTCCCTTCGTTTTCCGCAAATCTCAGGAGAGTATAAGGGCAACTCGAGATACCAACAGTAACCTATTCAAGACGAAATCTCTGTCTTGATAATTTCATACCTTACCTCCACCTACCATGATCACTTAACAGTTTGTGGACGATTAGACATACCCTCGCCCTCAAGCTCACCTGGGTCGTCTCAACAGTTACGGGCCAGCAAATAGATACTCTCCATCAAACCTCTCTTCATCTTTTCTCCATTCGAGTAGATTCTCAAAGTAATTTCTTTCATTTATAGAATTTTTCAATTTGCTAAAATTACTTTTCTTTTGTAGTCTGAAATAACTGTAAAATCTCGGGAGCCACAAGTGTGTTTAGATAAAAAGTTATATTTTCTACAATATTTAATCAGCGTATTATAAACATAATTTATCAAGTGTACCTAGTTTTTTTTTTATAAAGCCTACTCAAATCCTTCACAAATCCTACTCTTGGTTCATCGTGTTACTTGAAAATTTTCAAATGATAAAATCTGAGAAAGCCGAACCGCAAACACAACCTCAGGTATCGGATAACATAATATCAATCTTGAAAGTAAACTACTCCTCGATAGCATATACCCCGTGTGACCGCCTCGCCTACGATCGAAGGTGACGAGTGATCAGCGCTAACCATCCAAAATCCCCCGCTGGAGGAATCACTCCTGGGTTTAAATGATTTTTCTTACCTGCTTTTACCTCCGGTAAAGGCGTGCGCAGTCAAATTGTTGGTACGTGTAGACCTAATACTTCTAAGCCTGAGAATTATGATTTCATTATGACCATTTTCAAACGATAATAATAATAATAATAATAATCAAATGATAATAATAATATTATTATAGCGTTTGACAATGGTCATAATGAAACGATATATTATATCGTTTGAATATGGTCATAATAAAGAAATAATTTATTGTTTCAATATGGTCATGATAATACAACTCAAAGGCAGATAACTATTATGAAGATAAAATAAGCAGTTAATCGAAGAAACGGAGAGTGCACAATTCATAACAGAAAATAATTTAGGTCAGTAGGTGGGTATGAATCAGGTTGTAGTCATCATCATTGAAAGAAAATACCAATATTATACCTAGCATTCATACATTGAGTTTAACATTATGGCGAATCAACTTAAAAACAGTTTATTGGAGAGCTAAAAAAAACTTTTTTTTAACAAAAACCGGACCGACCTCAAAACCGATTATGGCAACCCATTCAGAAGGAAAGAACCTGTGAGGAGTTTGGCTGGTCTCCCATCAGGCGCCTCCCCAGGTGGCGGATAGGGGAATGCCCACCAGATATGGTTGGGTACCGGGGAAATAAAACACCCGGGGTGGACCAAAATCAGCCAGGAGAGATGGATCCTTTAGCCTTGGTTGGCGGCCATCTAAGGGTAGGAAGCCCTGACAGAAAATCTCCCTGGTCCTCCAGGTTGGGGGTTGGGCGTGGTGTTAGTAGCTCCACTCCGTAAAAATCCACATTACTTCGAAACCAAAACAGAAAAAAGCCGGATTGTCTCAAAGGTTACAACATAATGCGCGTCATTTGGAATATAACCTCGGAACATGGAATGTACTGTCATTGTATCGGGCAGGAGCCCTTCAGCAGCTCTTGAATCAACTGGATGCCTATAAAGTTGATATAGCCGCAATACAAGAAATGAGATGGACAGGCCAAGGCACTTTCAATAAGAAACACCACTGTATCTACTATAGCTGTAATGAAAGTTCACATACTTTCGGGACTGGCTTCGTTGTGAATAGAAAGATCTCCCAGGTGGTAATAGGTTTCAAAGCTGTCAATCCTCGAATCTGCTATCTCCGTATCAAGGGAAGGTTCAAGAACTACAGTCTCTTCAGTGTTCATGCACCAACCGAGCCATCAGACGATGACGAAAAAGATGTTTTTTACGAGGATCTTGAGAATTCCTTAGACGAGTGCCCTAGTGCAGATGTAAAAATATTGATAGGTGATTTTAATGCAAAAATCGGAAAAGAAACAACATACATGCCAACAATAGGGAAGCACAGCCTTCATGACGAGTCAAACGACAATGGTCAACGGCTCATAAACTTTGCAGCCTCAAAAGACTTGGTGGTAGGAAGCAGTCTCTTTCCCCACAAAAGAATCCACCTCGCTACTTGGCACTCGAATGATGGGATCACCAATAATCAAATCGATCATATCTTAGTGAGCGCTAGACATGTCTCAGGGCTAATGAACGTGCGATCATACAGGGGCGCTAACGTCGACTCCGACCACTACCTCGTCATAGCACGCATAAGAGCAAGGATATCTGTGATACGGAGTCAATCTGCCATACAACGCAAGAGATATAATACTGCTAAACTCAACACACCGCAGATTCAGGAACAGTTTGCTATGAAAATGGAAGAAGAGCTCGGTAGAGTTGAAGAATTTGGTGATTTAAACCAGAGGTGGCAGGCTACAAAGCAGACAATAGCTGCAGTGGCAGAAGATGTTCTTGGACTCCAAGAGAGGGTGGGACATAATGGCTGGTTCGATGCAGAATGTGAGGAAGCTACGAACCGTAAAAACGATGCCTACAGACTCAAACTCCAGCATCGGAACACTAGAGGGGCCTCTGAGGAGTACAGGAGACTTCGGAGGGAGGAAAAACGCTTGCATAGACGAAAGGCTAGGAAATGGGAGAATGACAAGCTGGTAAACATGGAGAACCTTCGACACATGAACGAAACAAGAAAGTTTTACAGAGAAGTGAACAAGAGCCGGAAAGGATTCAAGCCCCAGGTCATCACGATTAAGGACAAAGATGGCAACCTCCTAAATGATAAAACCCAAGTTCTTGAAAGATGGAAGGATCATTTCTGCACTCTCCTCGACGGAAACGGGGAAAATGTAGGGGAGGATACTCTTGGCATACCTGTTGGTGCTCTCGAACCTCCGAGCATGGGAGAGGTGAGAAGTGCGGTGGCCAAGCTTAAAAATAATAAAGCCCCAGGAAATGATGACCTGCCTGGTGAGTTATTCAAGAAGGGAGGTGAAAGCTTGACTGAAATGCTCCATGTTATGATTGTGGAAATTTGGGAAAGTGAGGATATGCCAGACGATTGGTATCGTACGATTATCTGCCCCATTCACAAAAAAGGGAATGTTTTAGAATGCTGCAATTACAGGGGCATCTCCCTGCTGTCATGTGCCTATAAGGTGCTGTCAGCCATCCTATTTCAGAGGCTGTTGCCACATGCCAAAATGGCAGTCGGTCCCCATCAAGCTGGTTTTATGGAAGGGAGAGGAACCACTGACCAAATCTTCTCTCTCCGCATGCTGCTCGGTAGAGCTAGGGAATTCAATCTCCAAACCCACCACCTATTTATCGACTTCCGTTCCGCATATGATAATGTGCTGAGAGACGAACTTTATAAGGGTCTCCTGGAAATGAATGTGCCCTCTAAGCTTGTACGTTTAATTAGAATGACGATGAAAAAAGTAACTTGTGTTGTGCGGGTTCAGTCCACTATTTCGGAGCAATTCTGCACACACAAAGGCTTAAGGCAAGGAGATGGACTTGCATGTCTCCTATTCAACATGGCCTTAGAGATTGCAGTGAAGAGGTGTGGAATACAGGTTGGTGGGACGCTTTACAACCGGTCAGTTCAGCTTTTAAGTTACGCTGACGACATCGATTTGATGGGCCGGTCAATTGGGGCCATAAGAGAAGCATATGATGATCTGGTCAGGGAAGCGTCTAGGGTAGGACTACAGGTGAATGTGGCCAAAACTAAGTACATGCGTACCAATGCCCCATCAAATCATGAAAGTACTTTTGCTATGGGCCAGCAAAGTTTTGAATGGGTGGATGAATTTGTCTATCTTGGTACACAGGTTAATGCCAATAACTTGATGGCCCCAGAAATCAAAAAAAGAATTATCGCGGCTAATCGATCATACTTTGGCCTCCTTAAGCACATGAAAAGTAGATTCCTCTCAAGGACTTCAAAGATTCGGCTGTACAAGACTCTCATCAGACCAGTACTTATATATGGGTCAGAGTGCTGGACACTCTCAGTTCATGATGAGACAGCCTTGTTGAGATTTGAGAGGAAAATCCTAAGACGGATCTATGGCGCCGTACGAGATGGACCATCCTGGAGGAGACGCACTAACCTCGAAATAATGCAGCTGTATGGGGAAGGAGATGTTGCGCACTTCATTAGGATTGGTCGTCTTCGTTGGGCAGGCCATGTATCCAGAATGGAAGACAGCGAGATCCCAAAGAGGATGATGAATGAGCAGCTGTATAGGATGCGACGATTGGGCAGACCCAGGTTAAGATGGATTGATGGAGTCAATCATGACGCTCACACCATCTTAGGCATTCGTGACTGGAAAACAGCAGCGCAAAACCGAGGCAACTGGAAAAAACTGTTGAAGGAGGCCATGATCCCCCGCGGATTGTAGTGCCACGAAAGAAAAAAAAAAAAAAAAAAAAAATTCAGAAGGAAAATAATAATTACAACTTATTCTGATATGTTGGTGGTAGGTAGGTACACATTGAAGACGCCACCGTGCCCATCTGCAGACACATTTATACGCATGTACGTTCCACTTCCATCTAATTAGCATTACAACTTGCGTCGATTGTGAATACAAAACAGGAATGAGAGTGGGTATCATTGAGGTAATGAAGGTGTTCCAAAACTATTAGGTAGTAGGTAGGTCACTGCTGTCGCATGGAGGAGGATGAGAGAGTGACAATGAGGGTGAATATCTACCTAATTCTCGTGACTACTTCGATTTCCTCCTTTCGTAGCAATTTTTCGGGGTAACTAAGTATACTATCTTACTTCCATTCGAACTCGAACGTTTTACCTCAAACTGAAACTTTTCTTGAAATTTTAGCAACAGGCAAGAAAAACTCATTCAGTTCATCCAAGAAGTTTTATTTCCAAATCGTCGGTGAAGCGGCAACATGCTACATCTCAATTTTCCCAAGTTTTCAGGAGACAAAAAACTGTCTAAATTCAACACTACTTCCTCGAAACAAAAACTTATGACAATTTCATAAACAATTAGACCCATTTCATCAATTCTGACTGATTTCACCATATATCTTCAATTAATTATTAAGTTAAGTGAGTTATAGCATGTTACCTCATTTCACTCTGAGTTATAGCTAGATACAGTCCCCGTCGAGCAAGAGTTATCGCATGTTACCTCATTTCACTCTGAGTTATAGCTAGTTACAGTCCCCGTCGAGCAAGAGTTATCGCATGTTGCTTTTCAAAATGAATTATTTCATTTTGGCAATATTGTGAATAACGCCGAAACAAATAACTTTTTCGACAATCTGACTTAACCAATGGATCCGGCGGGAAATTTTGAATCAAGATTGATGTATAACTCATTTTGGTAAGAAATTGAGTTATTGCTTGTTGCTGCTTCACCGACGAAATTTTGGAAGGAAATTCCGTTCGGTTGGGATATGAAACTGGTATTTCTGTCTGGGCCTTGATGCACATGGTGGAAGGCTTGGTCACTGAAACAAAGAACGAAAATTTGTACGAAGTGATCTAATCAAAAATACGCAAGTATTCGAATAATGGCAAACATTAAATGTTTCTTAAATGTGTTCTTAAACTGTGCTTATATAAGACCAAATTTTGGTCTCATGTACGCACAGTTTAAGAACACATGAGGAAGCCACAGGGATCGGGACAAGAGGGAGAGCGACTTATCGTGGTGAATAGACTACTCTCTCACTCACCAATGGATTGATAGATATTGAACGCTCCCTGTGACTAGAAATGGCAGGTAATAAGCAGCTTTCACTAACTCAACTCTTCCTTTGCCAAATTTTGCACAATCACTTACCGAGCCAAAGCTTTAGCATACAAGATTCGCCCCTTAAAGTTGCGAAAAATGGTGCCACTTGCTCATCAGTATCATCCATCGATTGGCATAAATATGATGCATTGATTGGATTTTGCCGATGATGCTATTCTACTCGCAGAAACCCGCGAGGGCTTGCAGATCGCCCTATAATGGGTCGGTCTCCTCGGTCTTGTCAGGTCGCCAAAATAAGGTGAAGATTGTGGATGGGGGTTTTGTCATAGAAATAGAATTCCCCATTCCATCTCGATCCGTGTTTGAGGTTTGGCAGTACGTTGGAATCGACTTCACGGGGGTGGCCATCATTACTACCAGCCGTGTGGACCTTGGTAGAGCGCTAGCTTGCGTTACCAGGGCTCCATAGAAGCCAAAGCAGAAGCTGAGCCTCCTCTGCACGTACTTACTGCCAAAGCAGACCTATGGGTTAGTGTTTGGTAGGCTTACAATGGAGAGGCTGCAGGAATCAGATCGTGAGGTACCTACGCTTTGCTGTCCCTTCTTGGCTGGAATTCCCGCCTAGTGTTCCAAGTGGCTGTATCCACGCACCGGTTTAATCCGGTGGTCTTGGAATTGTGAATCTCTCGGCATGAATTCCTGCACTGCGCCGCCAGCGCCTACTAGCCCTTCAACGGTCGATTTGGGTGGTTACCCGTTCTGCTAATGATCTTGATTTTGTCAGACAGCAGTTAGCTTGGAGCAACACCATCTGCTCCAAACCCAGTTCGTCTGCTGTGTTTGCTGTTGCGCTGCATGAGTCAGTAGATTGTAAAAAACTCCGACAGTGCTCCGGAAAGCCTCATTTCAAATCAATGAATAGAATGGGCATTGGAGGGCATTGGGTCCCGTGACTACCAGAAATTTCACGCCGTCCACGTGGCAACACTGCCAACTGCGGTGCGGGGTTCGTGGGGTAGTCGTGGGACAATGGATACCCTTTGCCACGCCTGTCGCAGTGGTAATGAGCATCTGTATCATGTAGTACTGTAACAAGTAGTACTGTATCATGTAGTACATGTAGTATCATGTAGTGTAGTCTTCCGACTCATGGAGGCGGCATTCTTCATCATGATGCGGTTGCCAAGCAGATCGCAGATGCTTTGCTATCGAGCAGCTGGGAAGTTGAGAGGGAGTGATTGTATCACATGCCAAGTGACCAGGGTAAGTAGTCCGACATCGTAGCTGTCAATCCTGACAGGTCATGCATTATCCTGGATGTACAAGTTGTCAATGGCAGCTTGGACATGGAGCACACTTGGCGGGCTGAGATAAGAAAGTATGAAACAAATGATTTAAGGCAAGCGGTGTGGGAACTGAAAGGAATAGGCCACACCCAACAACATCAGGGTGATGGCTGCAGCATTGTTCTGGCGTGGGGTGTGGTGCGGGAGAAGTGCCACGAAGTTGTGCGAGTTGGGCATCTCGGTAGGTGTACTTCGTGGTCCCAACGGAGTACATCCCTCGCTCCCAACCCCACCTTCCTCATCTTCCCACATCACTAGGGCCGGCGTCGGGTGAGTCCTGGGCGTCCACCCCAATAATTTTAGATTAACTTACCTATTTATTTTTAAATGTATAGCGTGCCCCCTCAGTTACATCAAGACTATTTGTCTTTCAGGGAAGATAGATTTAAAAGCATATTGTTAGGTAATGCATGCATTCGATAAGTTTTGATTAAATTTAAACCAGTTGGTAAGGCATAAAACAGTTTCACTCGATATGATTTATTTAGTATTATTTAGTATTTATTAAGAATCCCCCCCTCACCCTTATCGACCATAACATTTCTAGCGGCATGGGGTCCACGAATTTGGAGATCATATTAAAATCTACACTCTTGCTCGAAATTAGTGCACCACCATCCATTTTTTCGTTCCTCTTTTTCCTTCTTCCCTTATAAATTGTGTATCCTGGACTGGCCACCATGGAGCCCAGACATGAATCCGATAGAGCATGTTTGGGACATGCTGAAAATAAGAATTAGAGCCAGCGATCCACCACCAGAAAATCTTCAGCAGCTGGAGATAGCAGAGAAAGAGGAGTGGGACAATATCCCCCAGGAGGATATCCAAAACTTAAATAGAGGCATGAGTCGTAGTCTCCAAGCCCTTGTCCGAGCTAGAGGAGCTAGTACCAAGTATTGAAAAGCTATACTGGCATAATTCAAACCTTTTTTTTTTTCACATTTTCAGTTTTTATCATTTTACCACAAGAAGTACATTTTACTTTAATTTATTAAAAACATATTTTTCTCTCGAATTTATGCCTTTTTTGGTTACCATTTTCCTTCTGTGTTTACGAACAATGTGTGCAAATGGATAAAAACTTGATAAGGGAAAATAGAAGGGGACAAACGAAGAAATAGATGGTGGTGCTCTAATTTTGAGCAGGAGTATATATTATACGATAACCAACATGTGAATTCGAGTCCCCCCCCCCCCTTCCACGACCAATGATCGGAAATTCCGTGACCAAATCGGAAATACGTCGTTAACTTTCTGAACTGTCATCAGTTAGTTTCGGGAGGCAATCCGTCGAAGTTCGCTTCCGTAATCAAAGTCAAACACACCACCAAAAAAACACGAAATATGCGGTTTACGGCGTCGTGGCACCACTGTTAGTTTCATGATGGTACAGAGAATAATCCATGAAAATCCGGAGGAGTAACGCAAATTTTTCCTCAATTACAAACCTTGGGTACAATTAGTACGTTATAAAGGAACCGGAATGTTGAAAATTTTGATATTTTGTGAATATTATCCCTCTACTCGCTCCCTTCTTTTGCTAATTTTAATACTCTGGGTGAAATAGTGTGCAATTTACTAGTTTTCTGAGTAGAAAAAAAAAGAAACTCGCAAATCGGTTGTAAATTGAGGCCTGGGCAGAGTTTGATTGAGCCCGCAAACGCACGGGGAGTCGTCCGTTTTTAGCCCCCCGCGGGCGCCTTCCTTTTCTATCACAATTCCCACAATTACGAACTAAATTATTTGAAATTTTAAGGCAATGTTCTTCATACCTGTATGCATGTCTGCTGTAAACTATGTCCAAGCTGGTCAAATAGAAAAATATTAAAAATAAAGAAAAGATTTTTTAATTGTAGAAAAGAGGGTTATTAACACGTTCAATTTTCTGACTAACTATTAAACCGATCTAATCCCAATTTTCACACGTTCCCTTTCTTTAGAACCAACATTTTTGAGCCAAGGGTTTCGAGTAAAAACAGTTTGTTGATGTTTTAACCCAAGTAAACGAAACTAAAAAAGTGGCCTTCCAATCTCAGCATGTTTTTTGGAACACAAAAATCTGTATCCACGAGATGAGAGTTACAAACAAAATGTCATTGGCTCCATCCTTATAATGCATCCTCGTGAGTATCTTGTGAAAATTAGAACGAAATTGGTCGAGTAGTTACCGAAAAAAAGAACATTAATTCGTCCGCCGAAAAGTGACTTTTTAGGACAGCTGTTTCTCTCACTGCAGGTTGCGCTCCCGCATACTTGTTCTGATGTTGATTTTGTGTGCCTAGCTGACAAAACCACATCCCATGTGGAACTTCCAGTATTTCTCTTAGTTCCATGTTCAGTGCCTATACTTTTTAGTATCCATGAATCCATCTACTTCGAAAAGGTTATCAATTTCCAGGTTTTGTTAACAATTTTTCGATATTTTTCAGTTCCTCTAATCAACATTTTCAAAAAATTGTAACTCATTAACCAGTCATTCCGATTTTAACTTTAATTTTACCAAACTGTTCAGAATTGTATGTAAATTTATTTCAAAATAACAGTCGAAAAAATCGATTTTTTAAAAATTTTTTTTTGACTACTCCCCTTAAGTATCAACCTTTCCCACTAAAAAGGCAAAATTAGAAATTCCGGCGATGTAGTGCACAACTACACAGATTTCCACGTCAAATAAAAAAGAACCACGAATATCGGTTGGAAGTTGTGGCCTGGACAGAGTACACAAGATTATGCCCCAAAACGCACGTTTTTAAGCATTAAAAGGAAAAACTAAACTAAACTATTTCACGTATGCGCATGCGCAGTGGCTACTATCAGTCCAGGGGTGATGATTACGATAGAGGACCTCTACACGCTAACCCGCATGATCCCTGAAAATTTCATTGAATTCGGATGAAAAAAGAACAAGTAATGGCTGAGGCAAGGAATTCTTCACAGACAGACACGGAACCAAATTTGTTCAAGAAGGTCTGAAACGTGAAAATCGAGTGCAAATTTAATTTTGAAGAACTTTTTTTCAAACTCGAAAAAATCGGCTAACTTTTACTCCGGAAGCAAAATTACCCGTCATTTCACACTAAGTAAATGGTAAACGTATACTAACTAGCGATTTGCTGATGGATCCATGGAAGATAAGAGGCAACACGAGTGTGGATGCTGGGCTTCCAACCGGAGCAACTCATCAAACCGTGGGAAACGAGACCAACAAGAATGTACCTGTTGGTTTGAGGATCGAGCCAGACAACTGGGCCACCGGAGTCCCCCTGAAATAGACAATAAGTAAGGTAGTTATGAGTAGAAAGTGTTGTGAGGTAACTTGTGAGGAAAATGTGAATGTCGTTCCAATAACATAGGTGGGTTACCTATGGTGATAATATTTCAAATCAAAACTCGTTTTGGTTTATTATTTTCAATAATGAATAAATTTTTAACCCCCCTCAAAATTTGATATATTACGTTTCAAGGTACGTAGAATCCGAAAATCAAATAAAACGCTTCGAATTATTTCACAAAGATTTATTATTTTCCTGTATAGATCACTCGTCTGCAAAGATTGCAGCTTTGCCTTAGTCACGGACAGACGGAAAATTTTTCATTCGATTTTCGGATTCTACGTACCTTGAAAGAGAAAACCAATAAATTTTGAGGGGGGTTAAATTTGTTTCTTGGTCGATTCCAAAGGTTCATTATTGAAAATAATAAACCAAAACAAGGGGTTAAAACGAAATGGCAACGACACAATTTTTATTCGAAATACCTTGTAGAATCGAACCCTGAAGTTAGGTGTAAACAAGCTATATAGGCACAAATAAAAGGACAAAACAAGCTCTGAAAATCCTATAGAGTTCGAATGTAAACTGCAGAGACTGCTATCAATATGGGGGCGATGACTTTCATAGGGGACCATCTCCAAACCCCGCACATTGCCTCTAAATTCATCAATTTCGGAATGTAACTTCGTACAGTTTTATCGGTTTAAAGCATTTGAAAATATATAGACAGACAAACACACAGACACACACGAAACACAGGATAGGGTGTGCACCTGGGTAGGAAAAACTGTTTATTGTTATTTTTAATCTGAGGTAGACCTCATTCTGAGAATTTTGGTACCAACCGCTACCTTCTAGCGTGTGTAAATCTTTGCCTATGAATTTTTAAAGTTTCGACCGTTTATGACGTCACAGTGGGCTGGGGGGTCCCGCCCAGGCGAGAGGGGCGCGTGACGTCATAAAAGGCTTTGAAAAATCATAGAAACAGATCTACTCACGCTAGAAGGTCGCGGTTGGTGCCAAAATTCTCAGGATGTAGTCTACATTCGAAAAAAATCTAAAGAAAATCAAGGTCCCATTGAGATAGTGTTGAATTTGAGGACATGTTTTAAAACTGAGAACAATGAGTCCGCCTTCTTCTTAGATTTGGAAGCAAAATATCATCTTCTCATCCAGGTTCATTATTTAAAATAATAAACTAAATTTTAGCCGTAAGTCCGCCGTACGCAGCAGTTGCCTGAGCTCCCATAGAACGATTCCAATGAAATTCGGTATATGAGCTCCATAGCTCCAGGTCTAGTAGGGCCCCGAAGCGTTTGGTTGATGTAGGTCGCTTCTAAGAGGTGAAAGTTAAGGGTTGAAATTTTCAAAACGCCCTAGTGCAAAAAAAGTTTGATATTAAGGTTTTTTTTCTTCAATTTAAAATAGTGAATTTTTAGAATCTAATCAGAACACCCAGAGCTCTTTAGGACCAACCGTTTGCTCCATATGAGAACTTAAGTCTTACGATAAATCAGGAACACGAGTGTGACACGCAAAAGAGGCCTAACCTCCGTTTAAATTTTATCTGACCAAAATGCGATCGTTGTTGTTTCTTTGAGTTGAATTCAGTTTTGCGTCCTTAGCAACCAGTAATCAAATTTCCTAATGAAGGCATCCACAACTCTTTATTACCCTCGCATTGAGTGAGAAGCGTTTACCTATTTCTTCAAAATAAATTTGGTTTTGAAGGTGAAATATGGTGGTGAAATATGGTGGTGACAGTGGCAAATCTGTGTGCTTTGTAGGCGAGTGATCTCTACAGGAAAATAATAAACCTTTGAGTAATTATTTGTAGCGTTTAAAATTTGGGTTGGGTGGTATATCCAGATTCTCTAGTGTAGGTTTATAAATGATTCAACGACTTTTGCATCCACTTCTTGTCGCGTTCGGATTCAAAAGTTAGCAACAAATCAGGTAAGTCTGACACCTGGACTAACCATCTAGACGACGGTATACGAAATTGAGAACACTTATCGACTACCGGCAAGACAAAAGTGAGTTGCTGAATTTACCTGGCAAACATTTTCCTTCCATGAATATGTACAGATATGAGTTGGGTTGGTGTGGTTTGGACCCCAGGCAGAATTACACTTTTCTGAAGACATGGCAGTAGTGTCGAGCTTCTTGGGTATGTTCGTCCCCTTTCCCTTGGAACGCTCAGCTCCCCATCCTTGAGGTGGAAAATTCGAATGAAGAAAGTAATAGAAGTAAGAATCATCATCCCTAAGATACTTTTTGAGCCATGCTCTTAATAAAATGACATGCTAACAGAGTGGTATATTTCTCATTTACGTGTTATATTGACAATAACGATGACATTTTGACGTCTTGTAAAATTAAGTATTTACAAACAGGTATGTTTACCTTTTGTATTTGTTAGTTAAGAAAATTCCTTTCCGTATAATTATTGATGATTGTGTGGTTGATGAATATATTTCTCCATCTCCGCTTCAACGATTCCGATGTGTTTTCATAATTTTCAATAATGAATCTCTGGAATCAACCAAGAAAAAACATTTTTAACCCCCCCCCCACCCTTCAGAATTTGTTGGTTTACGTTTCATGGTACGTAGAATCCAAAATGCTGCAAACTATTACACAATGGTTTATTATTTTTTATTTTTCTACATAGATCACTCGTCTGCAAAGCAACCAACCATCTAACATGAAGAAAAACATCGATAGCATTTCGGTCAGCTAAAATTTGAACAGAGATTAAGCCTCTTTTACGATTCACACTCGTGTTTATCATTCATCGTAAGTCCATCCCTTAAATTATCGTTGGGAGCGAACAATTTGGCCTACAGAGCTCCGCGTAGTCTCAAAAAATTCTAAAAATTTTATAGAATCTTAAATTGAAGGAAAAACAATACCCTTATATCAAAATTTTTTGAGTTAGGGCGTTTTAAACATTTATTTTCGAACCCTTAGAAGTGACCTACATCAACCAAAATCCTCGGGACACAACTAGACCCCAGATGGAGCCTACATACCAAGTTTCATCAAAATCGGTCAATGCTAAGTGGCAAAAGTGCCGCGGACGGCGGACGGACGGCCGAATTTATATTCGATTTTTGGATTCTACGTACCTTGAAATGTAAATCATCAAATTTTGAGGAAGTGTTGAAATTTTTTTTTCTTGGTCGATTCCAAAGGTTCATTATTGAAAATAATAAACCAAAATTTGGCACTCCGTCCGCCGTCCGCGGCACTTTTGCCACTTAGTATTGACCGATTTTGATGAAATTTGGTATGTAGGCTCCATTTGAGGTCTAGTTGTGCCCCGAGGATTTTGGTTGATGTAGGTCACTTCTAAGAGTTCCAAAATGAATTTTGAATTTTTGAAAACGCCCTAACTCAAAAAATTTTGATATAAAGGTATTGTTTTTCCTCCAATTTAAGATTCTATAGAATTTTTAGAATTTGTTTGAGACCACGAAGAGCTCTGTAGGACAAACCGCTCGCACCCTACGAGAATTTTAAGGTTTTACGGGTGTAGGACTGACCGTTCGCACTTACGATAAATCAGAAACACGAGTGTGAATCGCAAAAGAGGCCTAATCTCCGTTGAAATTTTAGCTGACCGAAATGCGATCGATGTTTTTTTTCATGTTGTATGGTTGGTGGCTCTGCAGACGAGTGATCTATATCTACTATTAAAACGGTGTGTAATAATTTGCAGCGTTTTCCACTACGAACGCAAAGTTCCTGGTTATAGCCTAAAAAGATGTCCTGAAACCTCCTTCTTTATCGTGAAGATCTTCGAGTAAAAACGCTGCAAATTATTATGCAAAGGTTTATTATTTTTCTATATAGATCACTCGTCTGCCAAGCCACCAACCATCCAACATAAAGAAAAACATCGAACGCATTTCGGTCAGCTAAAATTTGAACAGAGATTAGGCCTCTATTACGATTCACACTCGTGTTTCTGATTTATCATACGTCCAAACTATTAATTCTCGTAGGGAGCGAACAGTTCTCAAAAAATCCTAACTATTTTATACCTACTATCTTAAATTGATGGAAAAACAGTACCTTCATATCAAAATTTTTGAGTTAAGGCGTTTTCAAAATTTCAAACCTCATTTTTCAACCCTTAGAAGTGACCTACATCAACCAAAATCTTCGGGGCACAACAAGACCCCAAATGGGGCCCACATTCCAAACTACATCAAAATCGGTCACTGGTAAGTGGGGAAAGTGCCGCGTACGGCGGACGGACGGCCAAATTATTTATTTCGATTTTTTGATTCTACATACCTTGAAACGTAAACCAACAAATTTTGAGGGGGTGTTAAAATTTTTTTCTTGGTCGATTCCAAAGGTTCATTATTGAAAATTATAACCAAAATGTTCGTAAATAGGAAAGAACCCAGTAATTTTATACATTCGCGATCTAAATGTGATTGTATATCTACCAAACAGTAACTTAATTAAACAACTCCAAAGGTACCCGGTAGATTTCTATGTTGCACTGTTCAAATGCTACTCATCGGAGTGAACCGTTGAAATGCAGTAATTACCTATAACGCTGCCAATGAGTACACAGATGTTTATTATTTTTCTGGTTTATTATTTTCTAGTGTATTATTTTAGGGGTGTAAGCCTAACTGGTCTGCCTTACTGTACGAGTCGATTCTACAACTAATTTGCAACAAAAAATGTCTATTAATGTCAATTTTTTAAAAGGTTTATTTTTCAAGTTATTTTAATTTGAACTTTTTTTCGTGATTTTGACCGTAACTCATCAAATTTGAGGATACCGTTGGTATTCAATTTCCTAGCACTAAAATTCCTACCGGATAGGTCCCTCAACTTTTTTTTAGTCGAGGTTTGAAGACTTGAAAAAGTCCTCTGAAAAGAGCATTTCACGTAATTTGGGAAATATTGAATATTTTCAATTGCAAAATGAACCACGAGAACCAATATTTTTTCAAGATAAAAGAACAGTAAAAACAGCGTCAAAATCTCAGCTTTCCAATGATGTAATAAAAAAAAATTTTACAACAAAATTTAGGAGAGACATTCGTTATTGAACGCGGAAAACGTGCATTTCGCTTCCTCACTACCGAAGGTAGGGAAGCTTTGTATTCGTGAAAGAAGTGAACAAAAAATGTCCTCCAAAATCAAAAGTTTCCACTTGCTTTTTTGCGTTTTAGAGCTTCCCGAACAATTTTGGTTCCGTGTCTGTCTGTCTGTCGGTCTGTCGGTCTGTCTGTGGTCAATCCTTGTCCCGGGCAAAACTATACTAACCTGTGGTCCGATTTTGATGAAATTTTCAGGGATTGTGCGGGTTAGGTCCTAGACGTATCCCCTATCAATTTTCATGCACCTTCGGACCAATAGGAGCGAGTGCGCATGCGCAAACGTTAATTTCCTGGAACCTCGGTTTCTCGGTTTATAAAGAAACCGATTTTGCTCAAATTTGGAGGTTAGTTAGGGACTAACTTCTAAGAGACACCCTATAAGTTTCAATCAAATTGGTCAAGCAATAGCCGCTGCGCATGCGCGAACTTTAAATTTATTGTTACAACCAAAACTCCGCAACTATTCAACCAATTTCGATGAAATTTTCAGGGATTGTGAGGGTTAGGTCCTAGACGTTGGACCGCTAATATTTTGGTATTCAATAACTCTTTGAATCATAATTTTTTCGCCAACTGATTCTATACGTCCATGTTACAATGAGTGAGGAAGCTATACTGCCCACCCAACTTGGCAGACGTTTTTTCAACGAGATCAGCGTTCTGGCTTCCTGTTTCAGGGGCCTAGCGGTCCACAGCGCCGCCCGCCCACCCACATCCATCGTCCGATCCCTCAGATCGTTCAGGTGGACCACTGATTTAGTAGAAAAAATGCAAGTTTTCCCTTGTTCAAACACAAATTTCCCCCCTTAATTCGATTGTAAAATATTTTTTGATCTTAACTACGAAAGCTGAGATTTTGGCGCAGTTATTACTGTTTTTGCATTTTGAAAAAACATAGGTTCTCTTATTTCAATTTGCGATTGAAAATTTTCAAGATTTCCCAAATTACACAAAAATCTCTTTTTCAGAGGGCTTTTTCATGTCTCGAACCTTGACTCAAAAAAAAAAGTAGAAGGACCTATCCGATAGGAAATGTAATGCTCTTTACAACGGTATCCTCAAATTGTAATAATCATAGCCAATTAAAGGAGTAATGACCAATTTAATGACGTAAGGTCATAATCGCGAGAAAAGAAGTTTAAAATTAAAATAACTCGAAAACGTAGCTAATAGACATTTTTTGTTGAAATTAGTTGTAGGATCGACTCTTACAGTATGACAGACCAGTTAGGTTGACACCCTGTAGATCAGTCTTCTGCAAAGAACACTGCTTTGCCATTGCCAGATTAAAAAAGTCTGCCAAGTGGGTGTGGCACATAGCTTCCTCGTATTCTTAACCCAATTGAACAGATGATACGATGCATAGTAGTTAATCTCAAAACATCAAAACAAGTTAATCTGTAACGTCCCTGAAAATTTTATTGAAATCAGATGGAAAATGTAGAAGTTATGACCCTTACAAGGAAATTCACGTTTGCGGATGCGCAGTGGCTACTATCAGTCCGAAGGCGGTGATTTTCATAGGGGACCATCTAAATACTAATCTGTAACATCCCTGAAAATTTTATTGAAATCGGATAGAAATTGTAGAAATTATGGACGTTACAAGGAAATTCACGTTTGCGCATGCGCAGTGGCTACTATCAGTCCGAAGGCGGTGATTTTCATAGGGGACCATCTAAATACTAATCTGTAACATCCCTGAAAATTTCATTGAAATCGGATAGAAATTGTAGAAATTATGGCCGTTACAAGGAAATTCACGTTTGCGCATGCGCAGTGGCTACTATCAGTCCGAAGGCGGTGATTTTCATAGGGGACCATCTAAATACTAATCTGTAACATCCCTGAAAATTTCATTGAAATCGGATAGAAATTGTAGAAATTATGGACGTTACAAGGAAATTCACGTTTGCGCATGCGCAGTGACTACTATCAGTCCGAAGGTGGTGATCTTCATTGGGGACCGTCTACAACCTAATCCGCATAATCCCTGAAAATTTCATCGAAATCGAGTAGAAAAATTGGAAGTTATGGCCGTTAAAAGGAAATTCACGTTTGCGCATGCGCAGTGGCTACTATCAGTCCGAAGGTGATGATTTTCATAGGGGACAATTTAAATACTAATCTGTAACATTCCTGAAAATTCCATAGAAATCGGATGGAAAATGTAGAAGTTATGGCCGTTACAAGGAATTCACGTTTGCGCATGCGCAGTCGCTTCTATCTGTCCGGGGAGGATGATTTCCATAGGGGACTATCTACACACCAACCCGAACAATCCCTGAAAATGTCATTGAAATCGGACAATAACTTCGTATAGTTATGCGCGTTACAAGGAATTCGTGACAGACAGACAGACAGACACACAGACACACAGACACTGAACCAAAATTGTTCAGAAAGGTCTAAAACGCAAAACGCGAGTGAAAATTTTGATTTTGGAGAACTTTTTTTTTCGTCCTTGAAAAGTGAAAACAAAGCTTCCGCTACCTTGGTAGACTCGGAAGCGAAAAAACTCCCCTTGATGGCGGAGGAGGCACGCCATTAAAGGAAAATGAAAAACAAATCGAGTATTGATGGGGAGGACGCCCAGGACTCACCCGACGCCGGCCCTACAAAGGGAAGTGCCTCTATGAAAACGACCACCAGTTCAAATATGAGCCGAGCAGGACACGGGTGGTGATACCATGGAGTACGCCTACCAAGATACCCAACTCGTGCAACTCCGTGGCACTTTTCCCGCACCACACCCCGCGCCACGTCAAGGTTGCAGCCATTATCCTGATGTTGTTGGGGGCCACTCCTTTTAGCTCCGACACCTCTTGCCGTATATCATTTGTGTCATACTTTCATATCTTAGCCCGCCAAGTCTGCTCCATGTCCATGCGACATGGACGACTTGGACATCCAGGAAAATGCAAGAATGGTCGGGCTTGACGGCAACGATGTCGGGCTTCTCACCCTGGTCACTTGGCATGTGATACAATCTCTCCCTTTCAACTTCCCAGCCGCTAGATGACAAGGCACCTGCTGTCTGCTTCGCAACCGCATCACGATGTAAAATGCAGCCCCCATGAGCCCGAAGACACTGCTGCACTACATGATACAGGTGTTCATTTCCACACCAACAGGCGCGGTAAAGGCTCTAACCAAAGGCAGGTATTACCTATGTAGTACCTACTACATACTTCACCCCTTCAAAATCAAGTTTGTATGGAAGAAATAAAAGCTTCACACTCGATTCAAAGAAATAGGGAGTTTCATATGAGATATTTGAATACTGGTTGCTGAATCTGAATTCAACTCGAAGAAACGAACAGCGATCACATTTTGGTTAGCTAACATTTCAGCGGAGATTAGACCTGTTTGCGATTCACACTCTCGATTCTGATTTATCATAAGTCCGACCCTTGAGTACGTGTAGGGTACGAACGGTTTGTCCTACAGTGCTCTGGGTGGTCACTAAAATGTTTATAAATTCGATACTATTTCGAATTGGTGAAACAGTAATACCTTCATTTCGAGAGTTTTCGAGCTAGGGCACTTTTGAAAATTTCATGCCTTAATTTTCACCCCTTAGATGTAACAACCGAAAGCATCAACCAAAAGCTTCGTGGCACAACTAGACCTTAATTGGTAAAGGGTTGCCAAGAAAAGTGCCGCGTATTGAAATTTTTGCTTCCGAGTCTACCAAGGTAGCGGAAGCTTTGTTTTCACTTTTCAAGGACGAAAAAAAAAGTACTCCAAAATCAGAATTTTCACTCGCGTTTTGCGTTTTAGACCTGAAAAATTTTGGTTCCGTGTCTGTCTGTCTGTGCGTCTGTCATCAATTCCTTGTAACGCGCATAAGAATACGAAAATATTGTCCGATTTCGATGAAATTTTCAGGGATTGTGCGGGTTGGTTTGTAGACGGTCCCCTTCGAAAATCATCATCCTTGGAATGATAAAAGCGACTGCGCATGCGCAAAAGTGAATTCCTTGTAACGGCCATAACTTCTACATTTTCCATCCGATGTCAATGAAATTTTCAGGGATGTCACAGATTAGTGTTTAAATGGTCCCCTATGAAAATCATCATCTTCGGACTGATAGTAGCCACTGCGCATGCGCAAAAGTGAATTCCTTGTAACAGCCATAACTTCCACATTTTCTACCCGATTTCGATGACATTTTCAGGGATTACGCGGATTAGGTTGTAGATGATCCTCAATGAAAATCAAGGCATTAAAATCTTACAGTAGCCTCTGCGCATGCGCAAACGTAAAATCCTTGTAACAGCCGTAACAGTCGCAAGTGAGGTGAGGATCTCAAACCCTATTAAAGGTGAGGTGAGGATCTCAAACCCTATTAAATCAACCCCTCTATAGGACAGTGAGCAATGCTCCGGACTCCCACCCAGGAGCCCCAGGTTCAACTCCCAGTCAAGCTAAGAAATTTTTTGATCCAATCACTACCCCACTTACATTTTTCGTCCAAATTTGATGAAATTTTTTAGGATTGTCCAGATTAGCGTGTAGATGGTCCCCTATGAGGGTAGTGAAAGGTACTTAGAGATCGGTGTTTTCAGATTAACTACTATGCATCGGATCATCTATATAATCGGGTTATGGATACGAGGAAGCTATGTGCCACACCCACTTGGCAGACGTTTTTCATCTGATTTCAATGAAAATTTCAGGGATTTTTTTTTTGTTTTTAAGCGTTTTATTAATTATAACAACTAGTTACAAACTTTATTGTTTACAAGTAACTATCTAGTTATTTATTTCTAATATATCACCGCAAAGTCTGTTATGGCGAATGTTCACTAGCAGGCACCACACTAATTTTACACTACAACGTCAGCTTGAAAGGTCCAGGGGTTTGGTCCTTTTCAGTCGCCGAATTTGTTGTGAATTTTCCAGTAGTTGTATGGCTTCTGGATTTGAGTGTACGAGAAGTCTCTTCTCGTAGCGTCTTGCTGTTGTTTTTATGACATCAGTGACGCTCTCCACTCCCAAGTCTCTGTGGAGGTCGTCATTTCTAATGAACCAAGGTGCGTTTACGATACTCCTGAGTACTTTATTTTAAAATTTCTGTATTATTTGCACGTTTGTTTTGGCAGTACAGCCCCATAGTTGAATGCCATAGTAAAATTTCAGGGATGTTGCGGATTAGGTTGTAGACGGTTCCCTATGAAAATCATTATCCTCGGACTGATAGTAGCCGCTGCGCATGCGCATAAGTGAATTCCTTGTAACAGCCATAACTTCCACATTTTCTACCCGATTTCGATGACATTTTCAGGGATTACGCGGATTAGGTTGTAGATGGTCCCCAATGAAAATCAAGGCCTTAAAATTTACGGTAGCCTCTGCGCATGCGCAAACGTAAAATCCTTGTAACAGCCATAACACTTACATTAAATGATAAATTTCATCATCCGAATTTGATGAAATTTTCTAGGATTGTCCAAATTAGCGTGTAAATGGTCCCCTGTGAGGGTAGTGGAAGGTACTTGGAGATCTGCGTTTTGAGATTAACTACTTTGCATCGGATCATCTATATATTCGGGTTTTGGATACGAGGAAGCTACGTGTCATACCCACTTGGCAGACGTTTTTATTTTATTTTCGGATTCTGCGTACCGTGAATCGTAAAACATTGAATTTTGAGGTGGGGTTAAAATTTGTTTTCTTGCTTGATTACAAAGGTTCATTATTGAAAATAATAAACCAAAAGTTCGCATTGATTTAAAAAAATATGAATAATTTCCATCAACTTTGGTTTTCCAGTAGTAAATTGTTTACTAGATTATGTATAATGTTCTTAGTTTGTATATAATATCGTAAATATATATATTATATCGCTCAATAAGAATCGGATCAAGCCTTCCTGAGACCTTCCTAGCTGTTTTTGGTTGTTTGTAATTTAATTGTTTAATATTTTTGTTAACCACTTGTTATACTCATAGATTCATTATTAAACGTTTCAGAACGCATCGCAATCACCTTCTTTGTCGCCACGCTTATAGGTATTCGAATATTTTAAAAATTCATTGCAAAATGTCGAACTTCGATTTTTCATTTTCGGTTATTATTTTCAATAATGAACCTTTGGAATCGACCAAGAAAAAAAAATTTTAACACCCCTCAAAATTTGATGGTTTACGTTTCAAGGTATGTAGAATACAAAAATCGAATAAAAATTTGGCACTTTTGCCCCTTAGCATTGACCGATTTTGATGAAATTTGGTATGTAGGCTCCATATGGGACCTAGTTGTGCCCCGAAGATTTTGGTATATGTAGGTCACTTCTAAGGGTTCCAAAATAAATTTTGAAATTTTGAAACGCCCTAACTCAAAAATTTGATATAAAGGTATTGTTTTTCCTTCAATTTAAGATTCTGTAGAATTTTTAGAATTTTTTGAGACCACGCGGAGCTCTGTAGGTCAAACCGTTCGCTCACTACGAGAATTTAAAGTTTGGCCGTACGATAAATCAGAAACACGAGTGTGAATCGCAAAAGTGGCCTAATCGCTTTTCACATAGGAACTATCTACGTGATAATATCACGTTGATGGTTGGTTCCTATATGAAGAACAACGAAAAAACAAGTGGGTGTGGCACATAGCTTCCTCGTATCTATAACCCGATTATATAGATGATCCGATGCATAGTAGTTAATCTCAAAACACCAAAACAAGTTAATCTGTAACATCCCTGAAAATGTCATTGAAATCGGATGGAAAATGTAGAAGTTATGGCCGTTACAAGGAATTCACGTTTGCGCATACGCAGTCGCTTCTATCCGTCCGGAGGTAGTGATGATCGGACAATAACTTCGTATTGTTATGCGCGTTACAAGGAAATCATGACAGACAGACAGACACACAGACACACAGACACACAGACACTGATCCAAAATTGTTCAAAAAGGTCTGAAACGCAAAATGCGAGTGAAAATTTTTATTTTGGAGAACTTTTTTTTTCGTCCTTGAAAAGTGAAAACAAAGCTTCCGCTACCTTGGTAGACTCGGAAGCAAAACACAAAAATGGAGTTCGACATTTTGCAATAAATTCTTAAAATATTCGAATGTGCACATGTTATTGCACATAATTTGCACATATCATGTGCAACTCTTTTACGGTTCCATTGAATGGTAAAATTGCGATAAATATTTTGTCAATACGAGCTAAAAAAAATGGCAGTACATGTTTGATAAATAATTTCCTGTCCTATTCGTGGTACCAATGGTGAAAAACTCCGTTATTTGTCGGCAGGTACTTACTAAACCCAAATTTGACTATCGCTTACCAAGAACTCTGACGGTCTTTCCGCTCACATCCAATCCGGGATGAGGCATGCATACTGGTCCAATGATCTTGTTGAAGTTGATGGAAGAAGCCAGGGTCAGGATGGCAATATCGTCACTCTTGTTTGGGATGTAACCAGCGTGCTGTTGGAAGTGGGCAACGTAGACGAAGACAGCAGTAGTTTTGACTTCTATTTATTCACATAATTACATAACATAAATTTTCATGATGAAAAGGAAATACTACAATATACTTGTAAATACTGTTGGTACAGTCTGTTAGGATTATTGGACTTTGATTTTTGGTTGTTCTAAACTGATCAACCTGACTACCTCTATCCCCCCCCCCCTTCCCTACTTCTCCTCGTCAGCCACCAGTCTTCTCCTCCCAGTTGTCGCGTAATCGTCCATAATTAATGTCTTATGAATATCATTATATACTGATAACGAATGCATAAAATCATCATAAATTAGAAGGGATATTTCTAGCTGTATTAGGTCGAAGAATGTGGTATTATTCAACCACATCAGGTGGTAATTTTCTATGTTCCCAAGAAACGCTATTAATCTAGTTACTCAATTTTCATTATTGTCTTGTAGGCGAATAAAGCCTTTTGAATCGGCAAAACATTCTATTCTCAATTATACTACACTTATTCGCCTACAAGTTTCGATGGATCGTATTCTACGCCCCGATATTTTGAAATTGGATCCTGATACTCCATCAGCAGCTACGGAATGGCGTCACTGGTACCGGCGACTACAGAATTTTCTACAAAGTGTGGAAGCTAATGAGGAAGAGAAGTGCGCATTCTCACAAACTTCATTTCTTCGCAGATCTACGAATACGTGAGTCAATGTGGCACTTTCAACGATGCCATTTCTATTCTAGTAGGGGTTTTTGAGAAACCACCTAATGAAATAGTAGCACGGCACTTGCTGTCTATTCGAAGTCAACAACCCAACGAATCCATAGACCGATACTTGGAGTCCCTAAGGCTCATGAGTAGGGACTGCCAATTCATAGCAGTCTCAGCTGAAGTGAACAGAGATGATAGCATTCGGGATGCTTTCATTCGTGGAATACTGAACCCAACCACTCGTCAGAGGTTGTTGGAAAATTCAACTCTGACGCTCGAACAGGCACATACCCAGGCACGGGCCCTAGAGTTAGCTTTTCTGAATGCGCAAAGGTATGACAGCCCTACTGTCAATGCTGTTGCGGTTCCTAGTCAAATGCAAGATGACCCCCTGGGGCGGACTGAAGGAACATCTTCTGTGAACGCCGCAACACGATCCTCTTGCTTCTTTTGCGGTAAGTCCAAGCACCCCCGTTCAGTATGTCCAGCTCTGAGAGACAAATGTTACAAATGTGACAAGATTGGACACTGGAAAAACGTCTGTCGTTCACCCCAAGGGAAGTCTGATAGTAGTAGCAAACAAACATCCACAGCCATAGTCAATACATGCCCAATATCATCATCAGGAGTATCCAAGGTAAAAACCACAGTCTTGGTCAGTGGTAATCAGGTGTGTGGAATGCTTGATTCTGGGAGTGACCTCAGTCTGATCGATGAGACAAAAGCAAAAGGCCTTGGGCTGGTTGTTCACAAGACCCTCGATAAGGTAGGTTTGGCATGGAGATTCACTCTTCTAGATGCCTACCCTCTTCCCAGGATTAACGATATCGTGAATAAGGTCGCAGGCTATTCTGTATTCAGCACCATCGATCTCCGCAGCGCCTACCACCAAATCCCCATCCCTGTAGAAGATCGCCCATACACTGCTTTCGAAGCATGCGGTAAGCTATTCCAATTCACTCGGATACCATTCGGGGTTACGAACGGGGTGGCCGGATTTCAGCGAGTGGTTGATGATATAATCAACAAAGAAGAACTGAAAGACACATATGCGTACTTGGACGATCTAACAATTTGCGGTAAGAACAAAGAGGAACATGACATAAACCTAGATAGGTTCATGAAGGCTGCAACCAAGTATAGACCTCACAATAAATAACGAGAAAAGTTCGTTTTCCCTCCGTGCCATGAACATTCTAGGTCATGCAATCAGCAATCATACAATCCGCCCAGACCCTGCCAGACTTAAGCCATTGCGAGATTTTCCTCCCCCAACTGATTCAGCATCCTTGAAAAGAGCTCTAGGAATGTTCTCGCATTATTCAAAATTTATTCCAAAATTTTCAGAACGAATCAGGCCTCTCATTGAAAGTTCTTTTCCATTGTCAGAAAAGGCCCTAAAAGCATTCGATGATCTCAAATTTGCAGTAGAAGCCACTTCACTGAAGCATATTGATAGTGACATTCCCTTTTGTGTGGAAACAGACGCATCCAAATCCACAATTGCTGCCACTCTCTCTCAATCCAATCGGCCTGTAGCGTTCTTTTCGAGAACCCTTTCAGGGTCAGAACGTGGCCACCCTCCAGTTGAGAAGGAAGCCTATGCGATTGTGGAGGCTGTTCGCCATTGGAGACATTTCCTTATGGGCCGGCACTTCACTCTCATTACCGACCAACGCTCAGTTTCTTTTATATTCGACATCAAGCGACACGGGAAAACGAAGAATGAAAAAATAACCCGCTGGAGAATGGAGCTCTCGTGCTATTCGTATGACATTCTGTACAGACCTGGGAAAGATAATCATGCAGCAGACGCTTTGTCAAGGGCATGTGTTCTTACGAGGGACAACTCTCACCTCTCTACACTCCATAGCTCTTTGTGCCATCCAGGCGTCACGAGGATGTATCATTGGGTTCGTAGCAAAAACCTACCATTCTCATTGGACGACATTCGCCGTGTAACTTCTTCATGCCATATATGTTCTGAGGTCAAGCCTAAATTCTTCAAGCATCAAGGGACCCTCATCAAAGCCACATCCCCACTTGAGAGACTGAATATGGACTTCAAAGGACCTTTGCCTTCCAATTCTTCTAACCGTTTCATTCTCACAATAATAGATGAATATTTGAGGTTCCCATTTGCATTCGCCTGCAGGGACATCAGTTCTCAAACTGTCAGGAATTGCTTGGAGCAGCTCTTCTCCATTTTTGGTGCCCCGGCATACATTCATACTGATCGTGGATCATCATTTATGTCACAGGATCTCAAAGCATTTCTAGCAACTTATGGAACTGCTACCAGCCGCACCACCCCATATAATCCTCAGGGGAATGGGCAGGTAGAGCGACTAAACGGGACCCTCTGGAAAACCATTGAATTAGCAACCAAAGAAAATGGGTTACCTATCCGTCAGTGGGAGTCAGTACTGCAAGGTGCCCTGCACTCAATTCGATCGTTGCGTTGCATGGCAACGAATTCCACTCGCCACGAACGATTCTTCAATTACCCACGGCGATCTGCAAATGGGAGCTCAACTCCCACTTGGCTTCTCACTCCTGACAGTTCTGCTGAGAAAATTCGATCGGCGCTCCAAATTTGAACCACTTGTGGAGGGAGTCACACTGATAGATGGGACTCATGACTACGCCCACATCAGATACCCAATGGGCGTGAGTCTACAGTCTCCACAAGACATTTGGCACCACTGGGTGTGCCAGCTGAAGACATCCAAGAAGAGGTCCTAGCTCCATCCAACCCTGAGATTCTGGAGGAATACATCGACCCTCGATCTAACCTATTCCCGATCTCAACCCCAACCCCCTTCTCCCTTTTCTAACCCTTCAGGCCTGTCCCTGCTTCACAGAACGAGGATCGCGTTCGAAGAAGCACTAGGACTCGTCGACCGCCTATTCTTTTCTCCACTCAAGACTACGCAGTTCAAAAAATCGAAAAAAATATCACGTAATCTTCTTACCTCTTAGATCGTGGGCTCCCAAAAAGACGGCGGCCTTTAACCTGAACTTGATGATCTTACTCAAGCAGTGAGCGGCGGTGATGAACGTGGTTTGGAGTGATGATTGAGCCTCCACAGGTGAAATAGTATTTACGACCCTTAACTCTGACGAGTGAAACGAGGAAGGGGTATTCGTTCTTATTGTAGAATCTACCTCCTATAATTCTGGAACCACTGACCTGTAACAGGAAGAAGTTACACTCGTCAGGATCTGTAGCAGTATTTTGTTATTGAATACCTAACTCTTAAACCACACATTGGCTGTACCACAAACCATCGGAGAGTTCACATTTGTAAGAGTATTAATAATTACTTCAAACTGTCATCAATTAAAATCCTGTCAGAAGACAGACATACTGTCAGAAGACAGAGACGGTAGCAAAATTGTTCAGGAAGGTCCAAAACGTAAAATACGAGTGGAAATTTAATTTTATGGACTTTTTATTGCAATCCTTGAAAAGTGAAGGCAATAATACTTGGTCGACTCTAGCAGAATATCCTAAAGAAGCACGTTTTTTTCGCATAAAACTAAATTTTTCAAGAAACTTTCCTCTTAAACCTTGGAAACTGACATACCGTTGAAAAGGTGAGATCTTGGGGTAGTTTTTCCCGTCAAGTGCACACACACAATAGCGGTATTTGTACGGGGGAATCGTTAGCCTGAAAATGACGATTTCGGAAAAAAATATAAATGTTGACTTTGATTTATTTTTTTACTTTTACAAATGGCTTTAAGAAACTTGGTTTCCCACTAACGGATAGGAAATTTAACGCTTTGTCCAACGGTGTACTCAGATTTGGAGTAGCTGAGGAGGAAAAAGGGAGTTATGACCATTTAATATTGCAAGGTCGAAAATACGAGTAAAAACTTTAAAGTGAAAAAAAAGAATTTTGAGTGGGTTAAAAAAAATTGCAAAGACATTTTTTGTTGCAAATTAGTTGTAGAATCGATCCTTGAAGTTTGGTCCATCCAAATGGTAGACACCCTGTATACCTACATGATATTAGTGAAGGTTTAAATCAATCAATCTATCTCCACCATCCAAATAAATAAATTAAAATACATAATATCGTGAGATCAATAGGTAACTCATGCTCTACTCGGAGAAAAACGCTGCAAATTATTACACAATGTTTATTATTTTTATTCTTCTATATAGATCACTCGTCTGCAAAGCCACCAACCATCCAACATGAAGAAAAACATCGATCGCATTTCGGTCAGCTTTAATTTGAACGGAGATTCGGCCTCTTTTGCGATTCACACTCGTGTTTCTGATTTATCGTACGTCCAAACTTCAAATTCTCGTAGTGAGCGAACGGTTTGTCCTACAGAGCTCCGGATGGTCTCAAAAAATTCTAAAAATTCTATAGAATCTTAAATTGAAGAAAAAAACAATACCTTTATATCAAAATGTTCTGAGTTAGGGTCCATGGCATCTAAGGAACGTGCCGCGTACGGCGGACGGGCGGCCCAAATTTTTATTCGATTTTTGGATACGTACCTTGAAGCGTAAACCATCACATTTTGAGGGGTTGTTAAAAAATCTTTTTCTTGGTCGATTCCAAAGGTTCATTATTGAAAATAATAAACCAAAATAAGGTCTCGTGTTATCAACTCCAAAAATGATGAATGGTTCCACATAGGTTGATACTTATTGTTTGCACGAAACAGATCAATATGCTTTCATCATAGTTGTGGGGACGGTTGCTAGACTACATGTAAGTCTATCACCCTTAATTGAGAATGCCTTACCCTGTTGGCCCAACCGCATTTGCAGGAGTTCCCTGGCTCGGGGGGAAACACCGTCCTCGCTGGAGTCAGCGCTAGCGTAAGCTACGACTGCTACTAGTAACAACCACTTCATTATCCGTAATAATGAATTACAACTGTAAGCACTACATTTATGATGATATTTAAAATTTAAGAGGTCGATGAAAAATGAACTGGGAGGCCAACCTAGCGTTCCAGTGAATAATATGTTAACTAAGTACAGATTCATTCGTACATCGAGTAGTGACTATCTATGACATCCAGAGTTCATTACATTTCAATAAAAATTTCATTAAAGTTGCGGGTGTTGAAAGAATTCCGCGTCTCTCTTAATGATTCAATCACTAAGGAATTCATTGGTCGTCGCGGTCTTCAATCGCTCAGAATGGAACCAGTAAAAGTGTTGCTTTATAACATGGTTTTACGTTCGCGCATGCTCTTTGTCTGCTAACACAATGGAGGCGATGAATTTCATAGGGGATAATCAACACTACAACCAACACGTTTCTCGAAATGTCATCGAAATTGGAATGGGCAAAACTATACGAAGTTAAGTACATTTAACTTTTGAGTAGATAATATCTACTTAAGTATATTGTACTTAACGTCGTACAGTTTTGCCCACTCCAAGGCACACTGACAGACTAACAGATACACTAATAGACCGATAGGTTTATTATTTTCTTTTAAAGAATTAAACCGATCAGCTTAAGTTACTGGAAGTATTTTACAATTGTAACAATAAAAACGACCATCAAAAAAAAATTAAGAGGAACGCAGCTTTTATATTTAAACTTTCTACCAGCTAAATATCGTCATCGTTGTGGGTGCCTTCAATACGAAATTTGATTCGTGGTTGTTAAGGAAGCACAAAACATGAAATTCTATTCCAACAATCGAAAAAACGCTCCAAATGTTACACAAAAACGTATTATTTTCCAGTTTAGATCGCAGCTGTGCCATTGTCAGTGCCTACCAACCGTATTTCCACGCAAGCTTCACTATAAAGATTTTGGAACAGAAAACCTACCAGTAAAATAATCGTTATTTGGTTGGTGGTTGCTTGGGAAGCACAGTAAAAATTCAAAGAAAAAGACGATTTAACAGTTGAAATTTGAACGGAGATTAGGCCTTCTCGGTCAGTAAACCAGTGAACGATCTTTTGGGATTCACACTTCCTCGCTAAATCACTTTTTTTACGTGATTTATTATTGCAACTGAATATTAAATACAATCCATCTAGCAATACTACATATCATTAAACGAATTTAATGTTGATAACATCATTAATTAATAATTATAAATTTTGTACACTCCTAGAGAGCCCGTTTACAGTAAAACCCAGCCTATTCTCATAACAGTATCTGAAACACTGAGCTATAATTGCACTTTAACATCAATAAGTCCAGTGTTTTTTTTTTCTGGAGTCGCTGGAGTTCATCTTCGTTGTCCAAAACGTAGAGCATTCCAGGTTTTCATGATTGTAGAGGCGTTCTTCGTGCCTCTTTGAGCACCTTACGATAATTTCGTGGACTGTTTCCATCCTCAAGTCTCGATAAATACCATGGTTCCTCATGTACCAAGGTGAACGCACTATTATAGTGCGAATTATACAGAAGTATAATTATACAGAAGAATTATACAGAAGTATAATACTTCTGAGTGTATTTTATTTTGGGAGGTTTGGATTTTGTTAATTTTTGATTTTTTAGCACAGCCCCCTAACTGAGTTCCATTGGTCCATATAGGGCGAAGGATCTGCTTATAAAGAGCAGTTTATTGTGGTGAGAGAGACGAGAATTCCTTTCCATCAACCAATACATCTTTCTGAATTTGATAATAATTTCCTGTTTTTTTCTTTTATGTGTTTTTTCCATTTTGATTTGGAGTCGAGGGTCATACCCAAATATGTATCTCCCGTCGCCCTTCTATCCTTCTTGTCGTAGCTTCTAAAATAGCCGAAGTTCGTTCCTCGTCTTTGGCCGTTCTCTTTTCTTCCTTCTGGTCCATTTTGCTTCCGAGTCTACCAAGGTAGCGGAAGCTTTGTTTTCACTTTCCAAGGACGAAAAAAAAAAGTTCTCCAAATAAAAATTTTCACTCGCGTTTTTGCGTTTTAGACCTTTTGAACAATTTTGGTTCAGTGTCTGTGTGTCTGTGTGTCTGTGGTCTGTCTGTCTGTCTGTCTGTCTGTCTGTCTGTGTGTCTGTCATGATTTCCTTGTAACGCGCATAACTATACGAAGTATTGTCCGATTTCGATGAAATTTTCAGGGATTGTGTGGGTTGGTGTGTAGACGGTCCCCTATGAAAATCATTATCCCCGGATTGATAGAAGCGACTGCGCATGCGCAAAACGTGAATTCTTTGAAACGGCCATAACTTCTAAATTTTCCGTCCGATTTCAATGAAATTTTCAGGGATTGTGCGGGTTGGTGTGTAGACGGTACTTATGAAAAATCATCATCCCCGGACTGATAGAAGCGACTGCGCATGCGCAAACGTGAATTCCTTGTAACGGCCATAACTTCTACATTTTCGGTCCGATTTCAATGAAATTTTCAGGGATTGTGCGGGTTGGTGATTAGATGGTCCCCTATGAGGGTAGTGAAAGGTACTTAGAGATTGGTGTTTTGAGATTAACAAAACACCAATTAAGTGTTAGTGGGTGTTTAGTTTTTTGATGCATCGGATCATCTATATAATCGGGTTATGGATACGAGGAAGCTATGTGCCACACCCACTTTTTTTTCTTTGAGAACTAAGCCATGCAACAAAGTTTCATCATCTTCTCACACCAGTTTTTTTTTTTTTTTTTTTTTTTTTTCAAATTATATCTATTGCACCAAGTAATTCAACTTATTAGCAACATTTCTCGGACAATGTATATAAATAACTGAAAGGAAGAGTGTGGTACATACTCATGTCGGCTATTTTATGTGTCTTTGACGCACAAGATTCACAGGAGCGCACAGCACAACACTCACTGAACAACTTCATGAAAACACCACTCCCTACTGCCACAGATCGTGAGGTTTTCGTGTTTTCAGCCACCTGAGTAGATCATCAACATCCAGCAACTTCACAGCCTCCTCGTTGATATGACCTTGTAGCCTCTGGTGATGGGCTGTTGCTTGAGTTTTGATGACTTCATTTATTGTGGGAATTTTAACGTCCTTATGGATGTCGTCATTGGTTGAGTACCAATACGCATCAACGCATGAGCGCAGTACTTTGTTCTGAAAACGCTGTATAATGTCACGATTGCTTTGAGAGGTGCAGCTCCACAGTTGTGCACCATATGTCCAGACTGGCTTAAGGACCTGATTGTATGAGGTTAGTTTGTTCTGTATTGACAATTCTGATCGTCTACCAACCAACCAATACATTTTTCGGAGTTTGATGTCCAGTTCTGTTCTTCTATTTTTCACATGCACCCTCCAGCGGAGTTTGTATCCAGAGTCATACCCAGATATTTTGCCTCATTAGCAAAAGGGATGACTTTGCCATTAAGATATATTGGTATATGTTTGATATGGCGGTTGGTAAAATCAACATGGACTGATTTGGCTTCATTCATCTTGATTCTCTACTTAATTGTCCAGTCATGGAGTTTCTTGATGGATCTTCTAAGTTTTGAAGTTGATTCGCGATTGTCTTCACCAATAGCAAGGACTGCAGTATCATCTGCAAATGATGCCAGGGTGTTACCCTCGTGTTCGGGTAGATCGCTAGTGTATAGGACGTACAAGAGGGGGCCAAGTACCCTTCCTTGCGGGACTCCAGCATGAATCATTTTTGCTTCTGAGTATGCATCATCTTGTTTGATTCGGAAAGTACCGATTTGATAGGTATGAGTGGAGCAACTCAGCGTATTTTGCTGGAAGCATTTGTCTGAGCTTATGATTAAGTCCCTCGTGTCAGACTTTATCGAACGCCTGGGTAACGTCGAGGAAGACAGCTGAGCAGACTTTTTTGTCTTCCATGGCTTGTTCAATAATATGAGTGATCCGGGCACCTGATCTATAGTCGAATGCTTATGGTGGAACCCAAACTAGTGTTTAGGTATGAGATTTCGTTCTTCCACAATTTTTATTAGTCGTTTGTGGAGCACTTTTTCAAAGAATTTTGAGAGTACAGGTAATAGTGATATCGGTCTATAAGAAGTTTTTTCAGGAGGTTTACCTGGCTTCAGTATCATGATGACTTCAGCGAGTTTCCACAGTTGTGGAACATACCGAAGTTGATAGAAGCATTTATAGACAACAACTATTTATGATTTGTGTGATCTTTACAAGCGTCTTCCGCGGAAGGTGTTTGAGGACTTGTCCAGTGATCAGGTCATATCCAGGGGCCTTCTTGGATTTATCTTGGTGTTGATGGTGATTTGTATTTCTTTGACAGTGACCAATGGGATGTCAATTTGTTGATCTCCCAAGGGAACTTCTTTGAGAGATTCTCATTAGGACAAACAGAATTGGGCGTGAAAATATCTGCTAGATGACGAGCAAAAGCATCAGCCTTTTTGATTGGTTTTTATCCACTTGTTATTAGTTGTATCTTTAATAGGTGGTGCTTGGATGATAGGTCTCTTCAAGTGCTTTGTTGCCTTCCAGAGAGAGTATTCAGTGTCTCGATGACTGGTAAGTGACGTGAGAAGATCTTCTTGGGTTTCTTATTGTATCTGTTCCATCATTTTCTTCAATTTGTAGTCAAGTTTGTACCATTCAGTTTTGAGAGTGGGGATACGTAAATGTTGCCATTTACGTCTAGCTTTTCGTTTTTTTCTCTGATCGTATTCACAAACTTCGCCACGGATAGTTGAGGCCCTTCAGCTTTCTCGTTTTCTTCAGGGGTGTTTTGCCATGCCGCAGTTTGGATGGAGTGAACTAGTTGACCTAGCTCTCTAATCAATTCATCCGGTGATGTCAGTGCCCACACTGAGATCAATGTGTTGGATTTACGTTGATTTTGAACTGATCCCAATCTGTCTTTTTGTTCACTAGGACTGGATTATGTGGTTTGAGAATAATCGTTTCACTTAGTGTGAGAACTATTGGCGAATGGTCCGAGATGAGGTCAGCGCAGTCCTCAACAAGTGCATAGTTCGCTGAGATATTTTTCATGATGAAGAAATCAATTAAATCAGGGCTCTTCTTAATGTCTGTTGGCCAGTATGTTGGTTTTCCCACTTGACAACGGTATACAGTTATTTGATTGCACATACTTGAGAAGTTGCGTACCACGAGGGTGTACTAAGTCGCGAACCCCAATACGTGTGTTTAGCGTTGAAGTCCCCGCCGATTATAAAGCGATTTCCTAGTAGGGAAAACGCTTCAGCAAATTCTTCTTCTTTTATGATATGCCTTGGTGGAATGTAGATACTGGCAATATCGGCTTCAAAGGATTTTGTACTGATGGTGATTGCACATATTTGAAGCTTTTCTTCCTCTATTTTGACACATTCATGATGCTTTATATTTTCTTTGATCAGTACCATGCTGCCTCCTCTTGCATTATTGCTGGGATGGAGAGCATTATAGGACTTGAATCCTTTGATTTTAAAATATGACTCCTTGGTAAGTGAGTCTCAGAAATTAGGCAGATGTCTATTTTGTTTATATTAAGGATCGTCTCCAATTCCAATTTTCGGGACAAGAGTCCATTGGCATTCCAGCACATAATTCGTGAGTTGCGCATCATGGTGATTTCTTTCGTGTTTGATTGCAACCTTTTTCAAGGGCAGTTAATTAACTTTTTTTCTGAATCTCGACAGCTTCAATGGCGGCTGGACATTTGCGGTAATTAGCTGTATGAGAATCACCGCAATTTGCACATTTGGCTGGGGTGGTGCGCGGTTTTGGTGCACTTTCTGTGGGATGAAAGCCTGCGCATTTAACGCACCTTTCCATTTTCGGTGCAGTAGTTTTTGGTGTGTGCCCATGATTGGCACCTCTTACATTGCGACACAATTTTATTAGGTTTGAGGTTTTCAAATTTTACCTACGACGAGTAAAACTTCGTAATTCCATGTATAGTGTCAGGGTTGGTTCCTGGGGCAAAATCAACTATATACATATCAATAGGTGCTTTTGTTCCCCATTTCAATTTTTGGGTTACATTTAGGACTTTGAGGTTTGGATATTCGTGAGAAAATGCATCTTTGAGCTCTTCTGAAGCAAGCCCCCCTGGAAGTCCTTTTAGCATGACTGTGTAAGGCCGTTCCTGTTTGTTTTGGTATGTCGTAAATGGACATTGTTTATTTATAAGCTCTGATCGAATTGCACGAAAATCATCAGACGTTTCCGTGTTAATCTTGACTTTTCCGTCACCAAGAAGAGTGAGGGTGACATTTGGTACAATCGTTGTTAACCATGTTCTTATATGTTTAAAGCCCTCGGCATCTTTGAGTGCTTCTAGGGTAAATGGAGGAGGTTTTGGTTCTTTTTTGGTTGGGGTTTCTGTACCTGTTTTTGGGGTACAGTTTTCCTATTTTTATTTTGAGGTACCTTCACTGGTTTGAATTCAACTCCAGTGGCATTGTACGATCGAACTTCATCGTCTCCGACTTCATTGGCAAGATCACTTGAGTCTGTATGATAGTTCTCCCCATGTTCTACTTCATCAAGTTTAGCTTGAAGGTCGATGACTTTTTTCTTTTCACCAATAACGACTTCGTTACATTGAGTTAAATAATCACAGAGAGATTTAATTACACTATATAACTCACGGAATGAATTTCGGATTGAAGCATCTTGGATTGCATGGTTTTATGACGATGTTGCTCAAGGCTAGCCTCTGCTTGCGACACGATTTTCGCTACCGTCAGCTCGCCTTCGCGGGTCCAAGTTCATTGCCGTCCGGTGGAGGCCTCACGGCACGGGACAAATATTTTTCTTTCGCTCGATGTTTCCACCTTGAACGTTCGCGGGAGACTACACCTACACCCTACACCTCAAACCAGTGAGTCATTTGGTGCTCCTCCTCGTCCTTTACCTTCCACTTGGGATATTGTGGGTACCTTTCCATGGAGAACCCATCCCAAGCGGGTCTTGGTTGCCACTGGTCCATTCCATGATTTGAGGACAACTTTTAGAGGTATTCCTAATGCCCAGTTGTCCTTCCCCAGGAGTATGGTAGGCTTTGCATCCTTGTAGGGAGAAATGTCGAGATCTTTGAGGTGGTCAAATGACTGCCCCAACTGTGTAGGATCCACTGTTTGCGGTGGTAGGTTAATTTGGCGGATCGTCCGTGCATTGTAGACTTGGAAAGTTTTGGCGTTATCTTTAATGCTGGAGATGCTAAAACTCACCACTCTTGACTCTGTCTCTTCCCTGACCGTGTCATCTGTCCACCTCACTTTCGAAGGATGATTTTCTCCTTTAAGACCCAGCTCTTTGGCCATGTCTTCTTGGATCATGGTAACAGTCGATCCACTGTCGAGAAAAGCGTAGGTCTCGACTGCCTTATGGGGCCCAAACACCTTAACTGGAACTACTCGGAGTAGGAGACGGCTTCCCTTCACAATGTCGACCGCAGTCGTTGCATTGTTCTCAGAGGTTGCCTCCTCACCTGCGTCTCCATTCTCGTCCTCACCCTCTGAACCTACTGCTTCCTGGTGAGATCCTACTGTTTGGGTGCTTTTAGGGTGCAACAGTGTATTATGGGGCTTCTTACACATTCCACACAAAACCTTTGCTTTGCATGTATAGCCCCTGTGCTCCTGTTGGAGACACCCAAGACAAATGTCTCGCTCCCTGGCCCACTGTAATCTGTCATCGTTCTTCATTTGGGCGAAATTTCTGCAGTCCTTGAGCACATGTGAAGGGACGTTGCATTTAGACATTTACGAGCTAATAAACTATGTGATGGCTTTACCTGCTCTTTCAACGCCGGGATTCTCGCCTCTCCCAAGCTCCGGCATTCCCAATAGCCTCTACCTTGTCCTGTAGCCAGTTATTAAACCTCTCAAGACTCACTGGGCCATCGCCTAATCTGCCTACATATTCTCCTAGTAGCTTGAGGAAAATGTTCAATTTGCTGACGGGGCTGTTGAGGATCACCGGATCGTACAAATATTCGGCCCGTCCTATGAGTACTACAGTAGTGACGGCGTTATCTACCCTTGCTGCCATTTCGTCTAAACCTATCAGCCCGTTCTCGCCCATACTTTTCATCTTTTCCAGCTTTTCCATGACCTCTCTTGCAATGGTGTCTGGGCGACCATAACGTTTCTGGAGTCGGTCGATTACCCGTCCTAGTCCCCCAGGTATGAACAGTAAGGGTTCAACATGCTCCTTTGCGCTACCCTTGAGTACCTTCTGCAAACGAACCAGGTTCTCGTCATCTGTTTAGCGACCTGATTCGGTTGATTTTCGATACATGCTAATGAATAGGGGCCACTGAGCTGGATCCCCATCGAAATTTGGTAACTCGAACGTTGTATTTTTCCGAGCTATCCAACCTTTCAAATCGTCCACAGATACTTCATTTGCGCCTTGACATCTCATTGGTTGTCTAAACGCATCGTTGCTAGTACTGGGACATGTTTAATGATTCAACTGAGAAGATTGGGTGCCGTGACGACATTTGGAACAACCTCTGAAATTATCCTTGCTATTAACGCTTCTCTGGCCTTCCTCAACCCAACTTCGTACTCTAGTACTACTATCAACGTCGCTTACATCAGACATGCAACCTACTGATGCTCTTCCTTGAGAGGGTCCACTTCCATCCGACGCCACCCGTTCTAGTACCAAAAGTCGTCTCTCCCTCTCGACCTGCCTTACTGCCTCTGACGCCTCCCATTCCTGGATAAACCGCTCTCTAGCTTTTGCATCTTCCCTTTGAAATTCCAGCCGCAGCTGCTCAACATCTCTTCTCCGCAGAGTCGATCCAGTACCTGACGAAGAGCATCCAGACCTCCTGCTTGACCTGTTCGACTGCCTATCGAACCCTGTAGCATCAGTGGAGATTGGAATTTGGACGGTGACGACTCGATTTCGTAAGGACAGTTCCCTTCTACCATCTCCACCACCAACATTACCCGACAGAATTTCCTGCGAATTCTTTGCCATAATCGTCACTGTACCTTGGTACCTAACCACTTCACTGGCTCAAAAATCCTTGATGGACCACTTGTTATTGACAGAAAGAAAGGAACACGCGTAATGCAGGATAACAATAGACCACAATTTATATTTTTCACTCTTTTATCATGACACAGAAAATTGGAATGTAAACAAATGTCATATGATCACAACATCAGAAATAATTATCACAACATCCATGACTGGAATTTTTCGGTTGGTAAAGTTGATATGAACTGATTTTCATTCGTTCAACTTTATTCTCCACATCTTGATTCACTTAGAAACCTCAGTAATTGACGTCTGTAGACTACTAGTTGTATCTTCGATATCATCATCGACGGAGAGGATAACAGTATCATCTGAAAATGTGGTAACAGTTGTTCCTTCTCGTTAGGCTAAGTCCCGTGTATACAGTAGATAAAGGACTGGCCCGAAGACACTCCCTTGCAGGACCTCTGCTTTATTGGCTTCAAGCCAGAGTATTGGTCATCTTGCTTCACCCTGAAATGTCTGTTTTCAAGGTAGGATTTTATCAGTAAGTAGTACTGTTTTGAGATATTGAGACGACGGGGAACTGCGACCGACTTGCCCGAAAATATGCTACCGAGGCGAGTCCCGAACTCACGGCCCCCGCAACCGGTCCGAGTCACGTCCTCAGAGACACATGCCGTAGCTCGCTCGGCCACACCTGATCCTCCGACTTGATCTACAGTTGAATTTTTTTTCCAATCCGAATTGGTGAATTGGAATTAAATTTCTATCTTCTATTAATGGTTTGAGACATTTAAGAAGCAATTTTTCAAACAGTTTTGACATAAAAGGGGGAAGGATGTTGGTCGATACCCCCTCTCCTCGTTTGGTGACTTTTTTGGTTCGGAGATCATGATGACTTCCGCAACTTTCCATTGGGAAGGTACGTGTTTCAGTCTAAATTTAGCATTTTGGAATAATTGGGAATGAAGAAGCTGATCGCACTGCCAAACAAGCAAGTGAGATACTACCAGTGTCATCCAAACTGCACATTCGCTCTGACTTTTGCCTCCTTTACTACTACTGGTAGGCTACTTAAAAATCCAAAGACACTGGAAAACTACCTACTACCTGGAAAGCTTGGCACTCCCAATTGATGAACATGGACTACCGAAAACTCTGGCAAATAAAAAAAAATATGTCCATGGAACTCTTCGAGTAGGACAAAAGTACATCATGACGGAATTCCCGAAAAGAAGAAGTGATTTTAATTCGGCCATGGATCGGTCATACACGACTTGCACACGGATATTTGATGACTTCCCAGCCAAGAAAAACTCCTCCTGTTTGTGAAATATGCGATTGTCAACTGACAGTCCACCATCTCCTGAATGAATGCCCGCCCGCTCATCGCGCCAACAGAACCCCTAAAACACCTAAGCGATCTATTGGAGAACGATACAACTCATTTCAAAAAACTCTTCCGTACATTGAAGTTCTCATCGCTGTACCACCAATTTGAACTTATTGTACCTATGCTTTAATTTGTAAAACACCGCATCATGTTTGGCGTCAATGACCGTAACGATTGAACAAGCCTATTGAAGAAAAAACGCTGCAAATTAATACACATAGATTATTCTTTTTCTATATAGATCACTGGTCTGCAAAGAACACGGCTTTGCCATTGTAACCACCAACCAACATGAAGAAAAACATCGATCGCATTTCGGTCAGCTAAAATTTGAACGGAGCTCGTGTTTCTGAATTATCGTGAGTCCAACCCATAGGTAAATTCACGTGGGGGAGCGAACGTTTTGTCGTACAGGGCTCCACGTGGTCTCTAAAAATTCAATACTATCTTGAATTGATAGAAAAACAATACCTTTACATCAAAATTGTTTGAGGTAGGGCGTTTTTTAAAATTTCAAGTCTTATTTTTCACCCCTTAGAAGTGACCTACATCAACCAAAAGCTTCGGGGCACAACTAGACACCAAATGGACCCTATATACCAAATTTCATCAAAATCGATCCATGGGAACTAAGGAAAGTACGGCGTACGGCAAGTCGGACGGAAAAATTTTCATTCGATTTTCGGATTCTACGTACAACCTTGAAACGTAAACCAACAAATTTTGAGGAGGGGTTAAAAAATGTTTTCTTGGTCGATTCCAAGGTTAATTATTCAAAATAATAAACCAAAACGAGTTTTATTTTGAAATATTATCACCGTAGGTACCTAACCCACCTGTTTTATTGGCCGAGTTTGATTCTTTTTTTCTGTTGGCGTGACGCCTGCGTCTTTGAGAGGAGTTATTGAATTAAAACGCTGCAAATCATTGCCCAAAGGTTTATTATTTTCTGTATAGATCCCTCCCTACCAACCGTAGGTACCTACTACCTACTAGGGCATTTTGAAAATTTCAACCCCAACCACCGACTAAATGGCGATGAAGGGTTGAAATTTTCAAAAATGCCCTAGTAGGTAGTAGGTGCCTACAGTTGATAGGGAGGGATCTATACAGAAGGGTGATCTACACAGAAAATATTAAACCTTTGGGTAATGATTTGTAGCGGTTTTTTTTACCTACCGGTCACTATCACTATCACCCCAACTTTTTTACCTACCAACCATCGGTAGGTACTACCTACCTCACCATACTGCCTTCACACCTTCACAATCAAGTTTATTAGAAAGAACAACTTGAACGCATCACACTCGAATCGAAAAATAGTGACCTTCATATGGAAATTTGATTACTGGTTGCTCAGAAAGCAAAACTGAATACAACTCGAAGAAACGAACAGCGATCGCATTTTAGTCAGACAAAATGTGAACGAATATTAGACCTCTTTTGTGATTCACGCTCGTGATTCTGATTTGTCTAAGAAAAACCCCTAAAGTACTCGTGAGAGCGAACGGATTGTCCTACAGAGCTCCGCGTGGTCTCTAAAATTTCTAAAAATTCAATAATATCTTGAATTGGTGAAAAATGATACCTTCATTTCGAAAGTTTTCGAGCTAGGGCACTTAAAAATGTCAACCCTTTATATTCACCCCTTAGAAGTGACAGACGTCAACACAAAGCTTCGCGGAACAACTAGACCCCAAATGGAGCCCATATGCCAAATTTGAACCAAATCGGTCCACGGTTGCTAAGAAAAGTGCAGCGTACGGCGGACGGACGGAAAATGTTTTATTCGATTTTTGCATTCTACGTACCAACGTAGTAAACGTGAACCAAAAATTTTGAGGGGGGGGTTAATACTTTTTTCTTGGTCGATTCCTTTAATGAGATTAGTATTGAACCAAAATGGATTTTTTTTCTTTTATAGTGACGTTGGTGATCTTTGTAGAAGAGGGATCTATACAGAAAAATAATAAATCTTTGTGAAACACTTTGCAGCGTTTTCATGGATCGAAATCACAACACCTTCATAACTAGCCTGCTCGCTCGTTTTAGAACTTCAAGACATTTCTGTACTGCAGGTTTGCCTAGCAAACTGTTGCAGTTCAAAGAATTCCTCCCAGATTCTGAAGATTTCATCTTATAGAACCGTTTTGGCCCTCTGCCGAGTCTAGAAAAAGTAGACTCGAGATACTTTCAGTATTTCAGGATTTTCAGTTTTTGCTTCAGAGTTTATCAAGTTAGTGAAGCATTATTTTAACTTCTGAGTGATGTTACAATGCTCCAAAATCTAAATTTCGACTCCTACTTCACATTTTAGAAGTTTGTGATGGGTTAGAATGAAATTGATCCTATATGAATTCCATAACCCCTGAATAGCTAACAGTCTTTGAGCAAGTGCAAACGTGAAATACTTATAACAGGGATAACTTCACTTAATACATCCGGGTTCGATTAAATTATTTGGAATTAAGAGAGTGCTTCATGAATTCCATTTCCTCCCAATTGATAGTATCTCCGCTTCAAATAGTTACTCGTAGTTATGAATAACTAAATTCAAACAACGAATAACATCCAAGATTTGTATCTAAATCCACAGAAAATTTCTGCGATCGTGCATGTTTGGGTCAGATTGATTCCGTCGTAATTTTTGGAACTATGGTACGGATGCAGTCGGAGTTCCACATTCATAATAATTACATGGCAAACTATCATTATTTTTCCTCAATCCCATGGGTTTAATACTCAAAATAATAAATCGAAACCGAAATAGCCCGAAGTGCTCTGTTTCCAACGTTAATTTTACCCATAGTGACTGAATATCTTCCAAAGTTTCGAGAATACTTCAATTGTGTCCCTTTGAAAATTAGGGCAGGTTTGGGTAACTGAGCTAATTTTAATTTATCGTATTTAAAAAATTAAAATCCAACATTTCAACTTGAACTTAAACTTTTCTTAGGATGTTGACAATAGGCCAGAAAAAAACATTCAGCTCATCTAAGATGTTTTATTTCCCAATTTTGAAAAGAAATTCCATTCCGTTGGAAAATGTAACTGGTGTTCCTGTCTAGACCTTGGTGCAAGTGGCGGAAGGCTTGGTAGCTGAAACACACAACGGAAATATTTTTTGAAAATATTTACAAAATATATGTACTGAAAATATGTAAGAATTTTTATAATGGAAATAATTTTATCTTATGAACGGGTAATTTATGAGCCCGTGAACAGGAGGAATCCCCCAATATCTTGACAAGTAATGGAAGAGATGATGATAATGAAGATGATGATGAGTGATCTTCGAGATGAGTGGACAAATAACAACTCACTCACCAAAGGACTGTGAGATATCAGAGGCTCCTAGTGATTAGAAAAATATGGTAGTAAGAGGGTAGCTCTCCCACTCACTACGAGAAGATTTCTTACTAACCTCTTCCTTTGTCAACGATCGCAATCAATCACTAACTCTCGAAGCTCTCCAGATGTATGCAGTTTATTTATAACTATTCTATTATTACTATTAATAGTCAATGTACACTAACCAGCGATTTGCTGTTGGATCCATGGAAGATAAGCGGCAACACGAGTGTTGACGGTGGGCCTCTCATCAGTGCATGCGGCACCGAAGGAAACGAGACCAACAAGGGTGTACCTGTTGGTTTGACGATCAAGCCAGACAACTGGGCCACCGGAATCTCCCTGAAATGGACAATATTTTCAGTAGGTATATGTAAGAAGTAAGGAGGAGGAAGTGTTATACTCGTATAATAGGGCGAATGTTGTTAACAGGTGTCTTGTAGGAAAATATGAATGTCAATCGTATTTTTACCGTAATGGGTAGGTTACGTCTGTTGATAACATTTCACTATGAAACCCGTTTTCCATTTTTGTTGCGCATCCAGAATAATTTCTCTTTAATACACACCTAATTTCACAGAGATTTTATTTAGGTCGATATTATTATTATGAATGATTCACTGACAATTTTGGTTTATTATTTTCAATAATAAGCCTTTGGAATCGAGCAAGAAAAACAAAATTTTAACCCTCCCTCAAAATTTGATGTTTCACGTTTCAAGGTACGTAGAATACGAAAATCGAATAAAAAAATTTCCGTCCGTCCGCCGTACGCGGCACTTTTCTTAGCAACACTGGACCGATTTGGTTCAAATTTGGTATATGGGCTCCATTTGGGGTCTAGTTGTGCCGCGAAGCTTTTGGTTGCTGTAGGTCACTTCTAAGGTGTGAAAATTAAGGGTTGACATTTTCAAGAGTGCCCTAGCTCGAAAACTCTCGGAATAAAGGTATCGTTTCCTCACCAATTTTAAATAGCATTGAATTTTCTAAAAATTTTGAGATCACCCGGAGCTCTGTAGGACAAACCGTTCGGTCCCTACGAGTACTTGAATGTTTTTCCTTCGATAAAACAGAATCATGAGTGTGAATCGCAAAAGAGGTCTAATCTCCATTCAAATTTCATCGGAGTAAAATGCGATCGCTGTTCATTTCTTCGATTTGTATACAGTTTTGCCTTCTGCGTAACCAGTAATCAAATTTCCATATGAAACTTTCTATTTTTTCCAATCGAGCGAGAAGCGTTTAGTTCTTTCTAATAAACTTGATTGTGAAGGTGTGAAGTCAGTATGGTGTGGTAGGTAGTACCTACCTAGCTGGTAGGTAAAAAAAAGTTGGTAGGTAAAAAAAAATGTTGGTGGGTAAAAAAACGCTGCAAATCATTGCTCAAAGGCTTCTTCACTCTTCAGATCACTTATCAGCTGAGTGAGCTCTGAAGCCATTTTCAATCCTATTGAATGGAAGTGCTCTTCCAGGCGTCTCCAGCATTCGAGGAGATCTTCTTCACTCTTCAGATCACTGATCAGCTGAGTGAGCTCCGGAGCCATTTTCAATCCTATTGAACGCAGGAAGCTGAAATTTGAGAGGGAAGGTCAAGGGAGAATACAGATGGTGGTAGGTGCTATTGATGGAGAACCAGTGATCTAGACAGAAGGGTGATCTTTACAGAAAATAATAAACCTTTGAGCAATGATTTGCAGCGTTTTATCCTTGACACGCTAGTATTCAAAAATTAGCAACAGATAAGGCCAGTAAGTCACCCGGACTTGTCATCCAGTGGATGGTAAACGAAATTGAGAGCACTGATCAGTAACCGGCAAGAGACACAGAAATACAGCAATACGAAAGTGAACTGCCGTATTTACCTGGCAAGCAGTTTCCTTCTTGGATAGAGTACAAAGTTGAGTTGGGTTATTGGTGGAGATCATTCCACCCCAGGCAGTAGCGCACTTGTTGATAGTAACGGCAGTAGCGTCGAGTTTATTGGGCTTCAAGGTCATAGAACCCTGGAATTTCTCAGCTCCCCAACCTAGAGATGGAAATTTCATTTGAGGAAATGAACAGTGTGTGGGTGGGGTATTTGATAATTATTTCTTATCCTTAGCACTTAGCAAGTTGGTTCGGACAGTACCAGTTGTTACATTTTAAAAAAAAGTCTACCGGGTGTGGCACATAGCTCCCTCGTATCCGTAACCCGATTATATAGGTGATCCGATGCATCTCAAAACACCAATCTCCAAGTAACTTTCACTACCCTCATAGGGGACCATCAACACGCTAATCTGGAGAATCCTAGAAATTTTCATCAAATACGGATGAAAAATCCAAGATGTTACGTTTGCGCATGCACAGAGGCTACTGTACATTTTAAGGCCTTGATTTTCATTGGGGACCATCTACAACCTGATCCGCGTAATCCCTGAAATGTGATCGAAATGGGGTGGAAATGTGGAAGTTATGGCTGTTACAAGGAATTCACATTTGCGCATGCGCAGTGACTACTATCTGTCCGAAGGTGGTGATTTTCATAGGGGACCATTTAAATACTAATCTGTAACATCCCTGAAAATGTCATTGAAATCGGATGGAAAATGTAGAAGTTAGGCCGTTACAAGGAATTCACATTTGCGCATGCGCAGTCGCTTCTATCAGTCCGGGGATGATGATTTTCATAGGGGACCGTCTACACACCAACCCGCACAATCCCTGAAAATTTCATAGAAATCGGATAATAAATTCGTATAGTTATGCCCGTTACAAGGATTCCATGACAGACACAATGACAGACAGACACGGAACCCAAATTGTTCAGAAAGGTATAAAACGCAAAAAGCGACTGAACATTTTTATTTTGGAGAACTTCTTTTTCTTCATCCTTGAAAATTGAAAACAAAGCTTCCGCTACCTTGGTAGACTCGGAAGCAAAACACCATTACTTTTTGTCGGCAGGTACTTATTAACCCCAAGTTATGCTATCGCTTACCAAGAACTCTGACGGTCTGTCCGCTCACGATTGAGACAAGCATACTGGCCCGATGATCTTTTTGAAGTTGATGGAAGAAGCAAGGGTCAGGATGGAAATATCGTTGGTGATGGTTTTTGCGTTGTAACCAGCGTGCTTTTGGATGCTTTCAACGTTGATGATGACAGCAGAGGAGCTGGGTTCTATTTATTCACAACATTAACGTTACAATAAAGTGTAGAAATAATTAGTGGATATTGTGATACTTGTGAACATTATTGGGACATTCTACGTACTTCGAATCTTTTGACTGTTTTTATCATTTACCTTTCATTGACACGAAACTTCACCAAATTCCGAGCGACACGACATGGTATTAATTTCGTCACTTATAATCGCATGTCTTTAATAATCGCCTTCATTTAATGATAGTGATATCACTTTCTGATCACATAATATGTGACATAATAATATTATTATCGAATGACGTGGCTGTAAGTTTGTTACTTCGGATATACCTGGCAACTTGGGTACCAGTGGTGAAGGGAAAGGTTCACCTCTGCTATCAACTCGCAGGTATATCTTTAGTGTTTTGTCCTAGAGGATCTAGGCGCTTGGGTGGTCGGGTTTACCAACTAGGTTAATGAACTCGACAGCCCAAGCTATCGCACGAGTTGTTGGGGGGGTTGATTTGAAAATGAATATTGGCTGAAAAGAAAACAAGACAAAAGTCGAAACACAGATAAATTGTAAAGAAAGGTATTTACCTGTGATGAATTTAGAATTAAAGATGCGTGGCGAAAAGCGTGGTGAAAAAGCGTGGCGAAATTGCGTGGCGACCTGAAGCGTCTCGTGGCGATTTATGCTGAAAGTTAAAAGCCTGAAGGGCCAAAAGCAAATTGGATACACAAGGGTGTTCCTGCCTGATGGGCTTACGTGGCGGTCCTGAAGGGACTTGTCAAAACCTCGAGGTGTGGCGATGCACTAGCCTCAACTATCAAATTGGTAACCAGGTATACTCTGACAAAAGGTAAACGAAAATACAAATATATGGCACTTTTATTAAATTAAAGACAACTTCAAAGTTCGTGGCGATTTGCTGAAGGCTAGTTTATGATGAGTATGAATAGTACTTTACTCAGTATGGTTTCCTAATATATCGTTACAATCCATTAATCATTTGGTGTTCAAGTTCAATGCATGGTCAGAAAATCAGAGGTTCAATCAGAAAGTCTACTAAAGTTCAATTTCAGATAAGCTTCGTGGCGAAATGTTGTTAATGTTATTAGGTTTTAATCTTATGACTACACGTCACTCCTAGTTCATTGGCCAATGGAATGAAATGTAATATTAGTTTGTGCACTCACGTTGGGGCCCGTAGGTAACCTTTCGATGTTGTGTGGCGAGGTAGGATCCGTGGCGGCTGATGTCCTTGGTGGGTCGTACAGCGTGGCGGCTTGGGGGGATACTGGGGGTGTTGAACTAACTCACGGGCACGGAGCTCTCGGTGGTTGTTAACTAAGCAGAGGTCGGGAGGGGAGTAGTGTCGTCCAGGCCTGACCCGAGGTTCCGTCTTCTCTCCCCCCTCCTCCCGCGAGGTGGTGTTGGCGGGGGCGGCGGTGATGGTGGGGGAGAAGCTCTTGACGCTTCTCCCGCCGGAGGGGGGGAGGGCGCGCGAGATGTTGGTTGGCGCCTCCTGATTGGGCCACGTTGACGTCACCTACGAGTCAGGCCGAAGGGGGTCGGTGGCGTTGACCCGGCCCCACCCTACTGGAGTAGCGTTCCTGTGGGCGGGAGCCCACACCCCCCGTCCCCCCGGGAGCCAGGGTCGTCAAAGACGACACTGGGGATGGCTAGGGGTTCGGAGGGGCGCGCCTTCTTGATGGCCTGCTCGTAGGCGTGGCGACGGCAACCTCGGCATCTGGTGGGGTTCCTCTTGGTGGTATGGTCCTTGGCGCAGGTCGGTAGCTCCTGCCCCTTCCTATGCATTGCCTTGAGCCGCTCCCAAAACTCCTTGCAGGCAGGACAGCGGAACTTAAACATCTTCGGGGCGGGTCGAGTGCAGACTGGGCAGATGATCTTTTTGCGCCGCGTGATCTTGATCTTCAACCCCGGTTTTGACGGGGGTGGGCTGCCTGCCTGCAAGATCACTTGAGGTTCGCGGATGGGAGTGGGCAGCGGCTCAGGTGGTGGTTGGCTGGTAGTTTCGTCGTCCCAGTCGGAGTCCGCGAAGATGCCGGTCCGGCTCTGAGCTCGTGGCGGGGGGCTTGACGATGGTAGAGGTACGCCGAGGTCAGGATGTTCAGGGGAATAGGATCTTGAGGAGATGGAAAGGACCATTGCTGACGGAGCTGGGGAAGGGGCCAACTCCCTCACAGCTCCTGCAGACCTTGCCGCAGGTGCCTCTGCTGGTGCCTGTGAGGATGCCTCAGATGTCTGCGTCCGTGCCGCAGGTGGCTCTGCATCCACCTGTGCCTTGGCCCGCTTCGCCTCTGCTATGGCCTCATTCCGTTCGATGATCAAGGTCCGTCTATCCTCCAGCCATTGCTTCTGTCGGCGGAGGAGGGCATTTCTCTCTTGGGCGACGCGTTTGTATGCCGGGAGCCAACGGGAGACATCGAGGGCGGTCTGGAGTGCCGCGTGCCCAGTTGTTTGTCGGGCGGCGAGGGTATCTCCGCACATCGTGAACCTTATATAGTTAGCGAGGGTCTCAAGGGTTGGGAAGGGGTCGTCGATGGGCTCCGGGGTCTCTACGTAGCCTTCTGGTCGATCGCCAAGACGTTCTTCTTCTTTCTCACGTTGCTTTCTCATGAGAACGACTACGGGATCAGGTGTGACAAGACCTCCTTCGAGACCTAGCTCATCGTTAGGTTCATGTGCCATATCCTACAACAAACAAAACAATATCCTATGTGACATCCTGGCCTAGGAAAAGTGACTTGCTTCAATAGGAATTCTACTTTGGTACTTCAACTTTTCATGCACGGCCGTAGTAGGACAGTGTAGCCATAAGGGGTAGGCGATCAGAAGGATCAAAGCGAAGTGTTACGACCTGAAGGGTCCAAGTTAAATTTGGTGACCTGAAGGGTCCAAGTGAAATGGGGTGACCTGAGGGGTCCAAGTGTAATGGGACCTGAAGGGTCGGTCAGTGTAATGTGTATGTGCCCTAGTAGTTTGTCAGTGTGTCTTTTTCCCTAAGTGGAGTAGCCTATAGTCGACAGTTTTGTGCCTTGTTCTTAATGGATAACGACTAGGTGTCTCCTCTATTTCTTCACAAAGTCTCTTAGCAGGTGGATCTTCCTTCGCTTCTTCGAACTCTTCATCGGAAGATTCAATTGGCTCTCCGTCTTCGTTGACTTCTTCTGTACATCGCACCTTGTGGCGGTCAGCGTTGCGATCGGCGTTGCGAGTGGCGTTGCGATCGGCGTGGCGATCGGCGTTGCGATCGGCGTTGCGATCGGCGGACTCATCATGGCGTTTGGTTTGGCGGAGTGGAGTCTCGTGGCGATCAACACGGCTCGTTTGAGGGTCGTCCGTCCCATGATGTATTTCACTTCTTTCCGTTTCACGTTCGGTGGAGCGATCGAAATTGTGATCCGCGTCCATGTCACGATCCAGTTCCGAAGGGATACTATGTTGGGTTGACGCCTCTCCTCGAGGTGTCCTCGGCGTGTATTCTTTCGAGCTGGTGGTGGGTACAGGTGCTGGCGCCACGGCTGCCGGTGTCGACCAACCGTAATTTTCATACCAATCTTCTTTGTTTGTTTCAGGTGTCATCGTCGTATCGAGGGGTTCTGATGTCGCAACGTCTCGTGGATTCGACGGGGAATCGTTGGGATCAATGAACGTTTCATCAGGTACTCCCAACACGAAAGCTGGTTTCAGGCGATTGATGTGCACAGTTTGTCTTCGTATATCCGGTAAGTCTCTAATTTCATAAGTAACGTCGGAGTGTTTCTTCAGTACTATCCATGGACCGCTCCACGGGCTCCAAAATTTCTTCACAACTCCGGGTGGCGGTTGCATGTCCTTTAGATATACGGCGTCGCCTCCCTCGAAGGATCTCAGAGTTCGTCGTGAGTTGATGGCTTCGCTACGCCGCCGCCACGCCTCTTGAAGGCTTTGGTGGGTGGCGTCGCGTGCGATCCTCAGATTTCTCATCGTGGTGGTCTCATCGGCACGGGGTTTCAAGCTCTGCAGTGTTTCGTTGGGCATTCGCAATTCGCGACCGAAGGTGAGAAAATTCGGACTGAATCCCGTGCTTTTGTGTGGGGTCGAGCGATATGCTGCAAGCGCAATGGGGAGCATACTTTCCCATTCTTTCGTCTTCTTGGATATTTTCGCTAAGATGTTGGCTAGCGTCCGGTGGAATCTTTCACAGACTCCGTTACTTTCTGGATGATAAGCTGTGGTAAAAATTTGTCTTATACCCCAGTTTTTGCATAGTTCTCTTGTTGATCCGGCCGTAAAAGCGGTACCACGGTCCGAGACCAACCTTTCGGGAACTCCGTGTGTCGGAATGTATTTGTTCGCCAGATTTCGGGCGACGGTTCCAGCCGTGCAATCTGAGGTAATATACGCCTCCGCGTATTTCGTGAAATGATCCACGGCGGTGAGTATATACTTGGTCGTGTTTCCGTTTGAGATGGGGCCGACGAAATCTATGCCGACGATCTGTCCGGGACGTTCGGGAAGCAACGGCCTTTGGATGGGATTCCGAAGTCCGGATGGTGTATTTCGTCGCGCACAGGTTTCGCAACGTTGGAGATTTTCTCGAACATCTTTCGCAAGTCCGGGCCACGTTCCAAGTCTTCGGACAAGTTTTTCTGTGACTTCAGCTCCTGGGTGTCCTGCCCATTCGTTCTTATGACAGCGATCAATCAGCCATTCTCGAAGCGAAGTTGGAATTAGTGGTACCCATTCGTGTTTTCCGTCTTGACGGACGCGTGTTTCCCATACGCCGTTTGTGTTGCGTAAATTCTCGTGTTTTCTATCGAGAACGAGGGCTTGAATCCAGTTGTCCAAATCTTGAGCGGCAATCATGAGTTCTCGCGGAAATTCGAGGGTTACAACCGCAACGTCGCCTCTACTTAAACCGTCGGCGTGTCCCATTTGTGTGCCTGGTCTATATCGGGGTATGAAGTCGTATTCCGCTAGGCGTAATATCCAGCGTCCGATGCGCGAAGTCGGGTCACGAAGATGCATGGCGGCGGTAAGAGCCATGTGGTCGGTCTGAAGTTCGAACGTTTGTCCGAGCAGGTATTCTTGGAAATGTCGGACCGCCCACACAACCGCTAAAAGCTCTCGTTCGGTGACCGAGTACCTGGTTTCGGCCGGGTTCAACTTGCGACTCGCATAAGCTACGGGCCTCTCTTCCCCATCAAAATTTTGTGAGAGGACGGCTCCCAAGGCGAAGCCGGATGCATCGGTTGCGAGGATAAAAGGTTTCGTCAGATCGGGGTAAGCGAGGATGGGTTCGCTGGTCAGTTTGTCCTTGAGTTCATCGAACGCCCTTTGTTGTCTCTCGGTCCACTCGAAGGGATTAGTCTTCTTCAAAAGCTCGGTCAACGGAACAACAATCTCGGAGAATTTGGGAATGAACCTCCGGTAAAAACTGGCGAGGCCCAAAAAGGATTGCAATTTCACCATTGAGGTAGGTATCGGAAACTCCTTAATGGCTCTTGTTTTCTCCGGTTCCGTGAGAATTCCGTCCGTGGTGATGCGGTGTCCTAGGAATCGCACTTCGTTCTTGAGAAAGTCGCATTTAGCGATATTTACTTGTAATCGAGCTTCTGATAGACGTGTGAAAACCTGATTGAGCTTCTCGAGATGTTCTTCCCGCGTGGCGGAAAACACAATTATATCGTCGAGATAGACGAGACAGTTGTTTCCGAGGATTCCATCGAGCGCGTCATTCATCGCGCGTTGAAACGTGGCGGGTGCGTTCTTCAAGCCGAAGGGCATTTTTTCATACTGGAAATGGCGTCCAAGGACAGAGAAGGCCGTTCTTTCCTTTGAGTCGGCATGTACCGGAATTTGATGATACCCAGCTATAAGATCGATCGTGGAGAACCATTTGCACTGTCCGAGCATGGCGAGTGTTTCTTGTAGTCGTGGAAGGGGGTAGGCGTCTCCTTTGGTGATTTTGTTAAGTTGACGGAAGTCGGTACAAAAACGCCAAAGCTGCTTTTCCCCCGGCGGCGTCTTCTTCTTGACTAATAAGACGGGCGCGCTCCACGGACTAGTGGACGGGCTAATTACTCCGGACTCGAGCATGTCTTTAAGCTGTGTCTCGACAACTTCTCTAAGGGCGTGAGGAACCGGATAAGGTTTTTGCTGAGTGACGGTGGGTTGAGTAAGGATTATCTCATGGGATACATTTAAATTGCACCCCTCCCCCGTAGGTGGCTTGAATAAGTCCCGGAATGTATTCAGCAAATTCCTCGTCGGTTCCGCGTCCGTTTCGTTCAGATGTTTCAATTTGTCATTGAGAACGGTGTCAAATTCGGGTAATGGCGGATCCCATTGGTCAGTGGGGACCTCTTCCCATTCCTCATTTTCTTTGTCATCTTGCAGGGTGTTAATTAACCCCATTTTTTCATCGTTTTGAACATTTTCGTCGTTTTTCGGGCTTCGGTCAGCGTGTGCTCCCTCAATTTGCATCAGTGACTTGAGGTGCTGCGTGACGATTTTCTCAATTTGCATGTCGGGTGTATTTTCAATTGTCTTTTCTTCTTTCAACATTGTTAGTATGTCAAGATCTGTGTTTATTTTTTCGGTCGTGGCGACCACCGTGGCGACGTGGCGATTTGGCGTGGCGACCACCGTGTTGTCATGTTGGTGTGGTGTAACCATCACGGTATCGTTGAGTCGCTGTGGCGTGGCGATGATCATGTTTTCATGTCGATCGGGCGTGGCGTTGAAGCTCCGTATCATCGTGGCGACGGGCGCGTCGAGTTTCCGGATTGCCCTTTCGACAGCTGCATCAATATATTGGTCAAGCGACAAATTTTCAGGTTGTTCATAGCTTGTGTCGAACTGAATGGGCGTCGCTTGTTCTTGCGTGGCTGTTTCTTCATCACCATAAACGGTCACCATGTCCTCAAAACGTACTCTTCTTGGTTCTTCGGGGACTCTTTCGGGGTTTCTAGGCGTCTGTTTTTCATTAGGGTTTTCGTGGCGAGATGCGTGGTCGTACAGGTTGACGGGTGCGTCTATCGGCGTGGTGACGCCACCATAATTCCTACTCCAAAACTTCAGGCTTCCGGTTCCGCTGATGTTCGTGGCGGGCGTGGTCGGCGTACTCGAGGCGTCAGTATGCGCGTGGCGAACAGGCGTCGCTTGTTCGTCAACTGGGGGAGTGGCTGTTGCTCCCGAAAAGGTACTAGGGATGGGTGCGCTTGTGTCCAAATGGGGTTGTTGACTACCAAGCGTCCCGTTTTCCCGCCAATCCGGTCGCAACACCACCCCCACGCTATACGGCTCGTCGAGTAGGTCGACAGGAGTATATGGTCGTGCTTTCTCCTCCAGTGCGTGAAATTTCATGGTTGGACCCGTGGTAAAGGTAATTGGTACGCGTCTCAATACGTCAAGTCCTAGCAAATCGAGTGTGGCGCTTTTTCTCGCGAACACGAGGAAGGTGTGTTCGAAAGTGCAACCACCGAGTCGCGTGACGAGGCGTTGTTCCCCCGCGAAGTGTAGCGGCATCCCGTCCGCGCCCCACGCGACAGTGCGCGTCGGAAGCAGTTTGATCCCTTTTACGGGAGAAGACAATACCGAAAGCGTGGCGCCGGTATCAACGATCATGTCGCGATCTTCGGGGCCTAGTCCAACGGTTATCTTCATTGTGCGTGACATGGGGGCTTCTACGGCGGGGATGTGGTCCTCTTCTGCGGGTTTCTTGTAGCGTACAACTTCCATTGTGTGTGCTGGTGCCATCACGGGTTGCGATACGGGGAGTAGGCGTTTCTTCTTGTAGCAATCTTGTTCCAAGTGCTCTCTCATTCCACAAAAATCGCAAAAAATTGTTTTATGCGGACTAAAGGGACAGTTCACGGGAAAGTGTGTTCGATCGGCGCAAAACATGCAGGGATAGCGCGGAGTCGGTTTTTCCTCGTTTCGTGGTTCATTTTGTTTGTCCCGGCGGTGATCTTCTTCTTTGTGGCGGTTGTATTTCTGCGTGTTGTCATCTTTGCGTGGGCATCGTGCGGCGAAGTGATCGTGGCTACCGCAGTTGTAGCACCGACGATCATTCGTGACGGCCGCTAGATCCCATCTTCCTTCTAAGTCGGTCGTGTCATCGAGGGTTTCCTCGAGTTCTTCGGCTTTGCTCAGAGCGTCTTGGATGCATCTCGGTCGGTTCGTGATTAGGAGGGCACTCATGTTTTTCCCGACGCCTCGGATGAAAGCGTCCATCGTCTTTTTCTCCACCCAATCGTTTCGTTCGTGGCGTCGCAGACGCGCTACTTCTTCCATCACAGCGCAGCGCGCCAAGCCTCTCACGCGGTCAGCGAACTGCCGAAGCGTCTCCGTCGCGTTGCGTTTTACTGTCCATAGTAAAGCGGCCGCATGTTGGGGGTTTTCTTTTTGGAACCACCGCAACATGTCCTCCCTGACGATTTCGTAGACGTTGTCAACGTCCATGGCGTCATCACGGTCAATCAAAAACTGCTTCGCAATCCCGCGTGTTTTTGTGCGCAGTATTCGATAACGTTGTTGAGAGGTTAAGCCCGCGGTCACTAGGTCAAAATTTGCAAAGAACGAAACTACACTGAGTGCGCCTGAAGCGTCTGGGTCCCATGGTTCAAGTTCTAGAAATACTGAGCGCGGTAAGTCCCCGCGTTCACCCTCGTGTGTGGCTGTGTTATAACGCTGAAGGAGTATATTCATCTCCCTCATCGTTTGTGTCATGGCTTCTACTGCTTCGGGACCAACGGAGGAGTGTGTACCTTCCCCTCGGTCGCTTGCTCCCGACAAATTAAGAGACATTTTGTCGGTTTGTTAGAAAGAAGTGTAGGTGAATGTGTCGGAGTTTAACTACTACCACTAGGGTGAAAAATCTGTCTGCGTCTGTTGTCGGTCTTATTGAAGAAAACAGGTTACTACTGGAATTTTGAAGAATTTTCGTGGCGATCGTGGCGATCGTGGCGATCGTGGCGATCGAGATAGGAGGCTGCGTTTACGTCACTTTTCCTATAATTACAATAAACGGATGCACATCCTACCTAACAGTATACCTGGTTAGACTATGTGTTTCGCTTTATTTAAATTTTGAATTTTTGACTCTAAATTTTGAAAACAACTCGTGGCGATACAAAACCTTACTATTTAATTTGTGGGTTCGTGTGAGGCTAACTCACACAAAGATCCCGCTAGCTGCCACCAGTTTGTAAGTTTGTTACTTCGGATATACCTGGCAACTTGGGTACCAGTGGTGAAGGGAAAGGTTCACCTCTGCTATCAACTCGCAGGTATATCTTTAGTGTTTTGTCCTAGAGGATCTAGGCGCTTGGGTGGTCGGGTTTACCAACTAGGTTAATGAACTCGACAGCCCAAGCTATCGCACGAGTTGTTGGGGGGGTTGATTTGAAAATGAATATTGGCTGAAAAGAAAACAAGACAAAAGTCGAAACACAGATAAATTGTAAAGAAAGGTATTTACCTGTGATGAATTTAGAATTAAAGATGCGTGGCGAAAAGCGTGGTGAAAAGGCGTGGCGAAATTGCGTGGCGACCTGAAGCGTCTCGTGGCGATTTATGCTGAAAGTTAAAAGCCTGAAGGGCCAAAAGCAAATTGGATACACAAGGGTGTTCCTGCCTGATGGGCTTACGTGGCGGTCCTGAAGGGACTTGTCAAAACCTCGAGGTGTGGCGATGCACTAGCCTCAACTATCAAATTGGTAACCAGGTATACTCTGACAAAAGGTAAACGAAAATACAAATATATGGCACTTTTATTAAATTAAAGACAACTTCAAAGTTCGTGGCGATTTGCTGAAGGCTAGTTTATGATGAGTATGAATAGTACTTTACTCAGTATGGTTTCCTAATATATCGTTACAATCCATTAATCATTTGGTGTTCAAGTTCAATGCATGGTCAGAAAATCAGAGGTTCAATCAGAAAGTCTACTAAAGTTCAATTTCAGATAAGCTTCGTGGCGAAATGTTGTTAATGTTATTAGGTTTTAATCTTATGACTACACGTCACTCCTAGTTCATTGGCCAATGGAATGAAATGTAATATTAGTTTGTGCACTCACGTTGGGGCCCGTAGGTAACCTTTCGATGTTGTGTGGCGAGGTAGGATCCGTGGCGGCTGATGTCCTTGGTGGGTCGTACAGCGTGGCGGCTTGGGGGGATACTGGGGGTGTTGAACTAACTCACGGGCACGGAGCTCTCGGTGGTTGTTAACTAAGCAGAGGTCGGGAGGGGAGTAGTGTCGTCCAGGCCTGACCCGAGGTTCCGTCTTCTCTCCCCCCTCCTCCCGCGAGGTGGTGTTGGCGGGGGCGGCGGTGATGGTGGGGGAGAAGCTCTTGACGCTTCTCCCGCCGGAGGGGGGGAGGGCGCGCGAGATGTTGGTTGGCGCCTCCTGATTGGGCCACGTTGACGTCACCTACGAGTCAGGCCGAAGGGGGTCGGTGGCGTTGACCCGGCCCCACCCTACTGGAGTAGCGTTCCTGTGGGCGGGAGCCCACATGGCTATGATATTGTTGTCAAGTATGTAGAAAACAATAGAGGTAGTCGTGATGATACAGCAATCAAATTGAATGCACTGACTGCAAACTTCTCGTTTGCCGTTTTTTTTAAAGATTATTTTCAACAATCGGAAATTAAGACTTCAGTTTCTTCAGAGTTGAAGAATGAGAAATTTAGAAATTTACTTTTAAAAACATACTTCTATGCCAAAAATCGTTTTCTTAATTTCATTCCAACAGTGAACGCTTGAAACAAACGCTGCAAATTATTACACATTTTATTTTTCTGTATAGATAACTCGCCTGCAAAAACACATATTATATGTATAATGATATGTGCAAATATTATTTGCCATTGTCACGACCTAGCTGCCTACTTCACACTCAAGTTTATTTTGAAGAAATCGGGAGTTGTGGTGTCTTCATTAGGAAGTTTCAATACTGGTTGTTAGGACGCAAAACTAAGTACAACCCAACGAAACAAACAATGTTAGCATTTTTGGTAAGCTGAAATTTGAACTGATAATATCAGTAGTATATTATTAGGCCTCTCTTGCAATTCGCACTCGAGTTTCTGATGAAGTAAGTCCAACCCTCAAGTTCTCATAGGACCCGAACGGCTGGTCTTACAGAGCTCTGTGTGGTCTCATTCGATTCTAAAAATCCAATGATACGAGAATTTTAAATTGAAAAAACAATATCTTTATTTTGAGTTTTTGAGGAGAAGCGGTTTTGACAATGACAACCCCTCATTTTCACCCCTTAGAAGTAACTGACAACAAAAAGCTTCGCGGCACAACAACTAGCCCCCAAATGGAGCCTGTTTAATAGGAGCCGGTCCATGGTAACTAAGAGAAGTGGATTACGGCGGACGAACGGATTTTTTTGCTTCCGAGTCTACCAAGGTAGCGGAAGCTTTGTTTTCACTTTTCAAGGACGAAAAAAAAAAGTTCTCCAAAATCAAAATTTCCACTCGCGTTTTGCGTTTTAGACCTTTCTGAACAATTTTGGTTCCGTGTCTGTCTGTCTGTCTGTCTGTCTGTCTGTCTGTCTGTCTGTGTGTCTGTCTGTCTGTGTGTCTGTCATGAATTCCTTGTAACGCGCATAACTATACGAAGTTATTGTCCGATTTCTATGAAATTTTCAGGGATTGTGCGGGTCGGTGTGTAGACGGTCCCCTATGAAAATCATCATCCCCGGACTGATAGAAGCGACTGCGCATGCGCAAACGTGAATTCCTTGTAACGGCCATAACTTCTACATTTTCCATCCGATTTCAATGAAATTTTCAGGGATGCTACAGACTAGTATTTAGATGGTCCCCTATGAAAATCATCACCTTCGGACTGATAGTAGCCACTGCGCATGCGCAAACGTGAATTTCCTTGTAACGGCCATAACTTCCACATTTTCTTCCCGATTTCGGTGAAATTTTCAGGGGTTATGTGGATTAGGTTGTAGATAGTCCCCTATGAAAATCATCATCCCCGGACGGATAGAAGCGACTGCGCATGCGCAAACGTGAATTTCTTTGTAACGGCCGTAACTTCAACTGTCCCCCAGGGGTCGCGGGTTCGAATCCCAGCCGAGGCTAAGTATTTTTTTGATACAATCACATACATCTACTCACTTAATTTTTCATCCGAATTTGATGAAATTTTCTAGGATTGTCCAGATTAGCGTGTAGATGGTCCCCTATGAGGATAGTGAAAGGTACTTAGAGATTGATGTTTTGAGATTAACAACTATGCATCTGATCATCTATATAATCGGGTTATGGATACGAGGAAGCTATGTGCCACACCCACTTGGCAGACCTTTTTTCTTTTTTTAAGTCGATTTCCGGATTTTACTATCTTGAAACATGAATCATCAAATTTTGAGGGGGGATGGGGGGTTACATTCTTTTTCTTGATCGATTCTAAAGGTTCATCATTAAAAATAATGAACCAAAAGTTGACATCATCAGTGCAGTGCGCGGCGGTGATGACGTGGTTTGGAGTGATGATTGAACCTCCACAGAAAGGAGCGTATCCACGAGCAGCAACCGAGGCGATTCCAACGATGAAGGGGTATTCGTTGGTTTTGTAGAATTTACCTCCTACAATTCTGGACCCACTGTCCTGCAAAATGAAGTGACACGCTTCAGGATCTGCAGTAAGTTGTATTTTTTAATTGCGTACCTAACTTTTGAACCACACTTTAACCGTACCGCATACTATCAGAGAGTTAAGATCTACTTGTAAGATTGCCTACACAGGATTTTAGGAAGCTGTAGGTAATTAAAATCCTGTACGGGTACCTCCTTGGTCGATCAAAGCCTGATTTCAGTGTTATGACCCTCATTTCACAAAGTTCATAATTCATAATGTAATAAATCACCACCAGGAGTGGGCTTGATTGATATTTATTGCTGTTAATTGTTGATTTGTAGCGAAAAAAAAAACTTGTTGAGAATAAATTGCAGAAAAGTTGATTCTAAAAGTTGTTATCATTATAATGTATTACGAAAAGTTCAACTGGTTCCCTGAATCATATTAGTTATGAGTTTTAATTTTATTTTTCAACAGCGGTCGCCAATAATGGTTTTATTTCATTAGGGGTGGTTTGAATCCTCGTGGTAATTATTCATAATTAAGGTCTGGACCTGATTCACCTCATAAAACGTTCCATTAGAAACAGAGAAATTTTATCGAGATTGAAGTGCAACCGCAGAAACCTACAATGACAGACATGTCATTCATAAATTCATAACAAAGTTGCGTTTTCAGAATGAAAAACGTTCATTGCGTTCGGAGGAAATCCCGAAAAACTTTTGACCTCGCTACAAAAGCCATCAATTTCATGAGAATCACACTAAGTGGCCTTCCACATTGTCTTAACCATTCGTTCACCTTCCTCCACACGGTTGGAAAAACAAAATAAACTGCAAATTGTTACACAAAGGTTCATTAATTTTCTCTTCGCAAAGAACGCGGCTTTGCCATTGTCACCGCCTACCAATCATAGATACCCTACTACGCAAACAAGTTTATTTGGAAGAAATAAACGCTCCACACTCACTTCAAAGAAATAGGGAGTTGCGTGTGCCTTCATTTGGACATTTGATTACTGGTTGCTCAGGACTCAAAACTGAAGACAACCCGAAGAAGCGAACAGCAATCGCATTTTGGTCAGCTAAAATTTGAAAGGAGATTATGCCTATTTTGCGATTCACGCTCGTGTTTCTGCTTTATCGAAAATCCACCCTTAATGCTCGTGGGGAGCGAACGGTTGGTCCTACGGAGCTCTGGATGGTCTCATTCGATTCAAAAAATTCAATAATAGGTATTTTAAATACACAACAAAACAATCTTCATATCGAAAGTTTTTTTCGAGGGCTTTTTGAAAATGTCAGCCCATATTTTTCAACCCTTTGAAGAGACTGACATTAACCAAAGCTTCGGAGCACAACTAGACCCCAAATGGAGCCCATAAACCAAATTTCATCAAAATCGGTCCATGGTAACTAAGGAACGTGCCGAGGACGGCGCACGGCGGATGGACGGAAAAAATGAGGACGTATGGATGTGGCCTCAACTCTGGGACAACCATCTTACAAATTTTTATGAATCTGCTTCTGGTATGTAAAACTAGATTACGGAGGGTAGGAAATTCGCTCCTATGAATTTACTATGACGTTGATGGTGAGATTATATGTATTAGGTTTCAGGTTAAATGGGTGCCAGAACCCCAGGTTAGCTAGCCCTTCACCTTTGGTGTTCGTTGTGATCTGATACTCGGCTGAGAGGCTACTGTAGACCCACCGTCGGAGAGGGCTGCCCATTGGAAAATATACTCTACAGTTGTCGAAGTGACCTTCCTAAAAATTAGGATCAATATGAGATCGGATTCTGTTTGGTATTGTTTTGAAGCTACAAGTATTCATGGCTCATCTTCCAAGTTTCTCTGCTTTCAAGGTCACGGAACAGTTCCTTGACTGTTTGCCATGGCTGATGGTGAGGTAGTGGGTGTATGGTAATACATGTCAGAGCGATGACCCCCCGCCACCCTGCCGATCATCACTTCTCACTCTAAACAGTCCCGAAAATTCATTTTTTGCATCCGAGTTTACCATGGTAGCGGAAGCTTTGTTTCACTTTCAAGGATTGAAAAAAGAAGTTCTCCAAAATCAAAATTTTCACTCGCGTTTTGCGTTTTAGACCTTTCTGAACAATTTTGGTTCTGTGTCTGTTTGTCTGTGTGTCTGTCCGTCTGTCATGAATTCCTTGTAACGGGCATAACTAAACGAAGTTATGGTCCGAATTCTATGAAATTTTCAGAGATTGTGCGGGTTGGTGTGTATACGGTCCCCTATGGAAATCATATCCCGGACTGATAGAAGCGACTGTGCATGCGCAAACGTGAATTTCCTTGTAATGGCCACAACTTCTACATTTTCCATCCGATTCCAATGAAATTTTCAGGGATATTACAGATTAGTATTTAGATGGTCCCCTATGAAAATCACCACCTGCGGACTGATAGTAGCCACTGCGCATGCGCAAACGTTTTTTAATTGCTTCCTAGTCTACCAAGGTAGCGGAAGCTTTGTTTTCACTTTTCAAGGCTGAAAGTAATAAGTTCCCTAAAATCGAAGTTTCCACTCGCGTTTTACGTTTCAGACCTTTCTGAATAATTTTGGTTCCGTGTCTGTCTGTCTGTCATGAAATCCATGTAACCGGCTTAACTAAGTATACGAATTTATTGTCCGATTTCGATGAAATTTTCAGGTTGTGTGGGTTGGCGTGTAGACGGTCCCCTGCGAAAATCATCAGTCTCGGACTGATAAGAGCCACTTTGCAGGCCCAAACGTTGAATTCCTCGTAACAGCCATAACTTCCACATTTCCCACCCGATTTCGATGAAATATTCAGTGACTTTGCAGATTACGTTTTAGACGGTCCCCTATGAAAATCATCACCCCCGGACTGATAGTAGCCGATGCGCATGCGCGAACGTGAATTCCTTATAACAGCCATAACTTCCACATATTATACCTGATTTCGATGACATTTCCAGAGATTATGTGGATCATGTTGTGGATGGTCCCCAATGAAGTTCATCACCCCCCAGACTGATAGTATTCGCTGCGCATGCGCAAACGTGGACTCCTTGTAACAGCCATGACTTCCGCATTTTCTACCCGATTTCGATGACATTTTCAAGGATTACGCGGATTAGGTTGTAGATGGTCCCCAACGAAAATCAAGGTCCTAAAATTTACAGTAGCCTCTGCGCATGAGCAGACGCAAAATCCATTGTAACAGCCATAACACTTACATTTGTCATCCGAATTTGATGAAATTTTCTATTATTGTGCAGATTAGCGTGTAAATGGTCCCCTGTGAGGGTAGTGGAAGGTACTTGGAGATCTGTGTTTTGAGATTAACTAGGTACTTTGCATCGGATCATCTATATAATGGGGTTATGGATACGAGGAAACTATGTGCCACACCCACTTGGCAGACGTTTTTTATTTATTTTATTTTTTGTTTTTTGTGTCATGTTAAAGTTCAATTTCATGAGACTCCACAACATCAAGGTTCAGTAGACAAAACATTGCAGAGTTCATACCTTGAGTTCAGAGCTTCTTTTCATTGATCATCTTCCGCTATTTATTCGAAAAATCCACTTTCTAGCAGTCAGAATTATAACGGAAGTTATTTGTAATTTAACGCTCTTTCCAACGATAGCCTCAAATTCGAATTTTCTTGGTAAATAACGGGAGTTATGACAGTTTTAATGTCGTAAGGTCGAACACACGAAAAACCCCTTTAAATTGAGAAAACAAGGGGTTTAAAACAAAATTTCTGAGACACAGTTTCTATTCGAAGTACCGTGTAGAATCGAACCCCGAAGTTGTGCCATAGTTAAGTGTAAACACGCTATATAGGCACAAATAAAAGGACAAAACAAGCTCTGAAAATCCTATAGAGTTCGAATGTGAACTGCAGAGGCTGCTTTCAATCTGGTGACGATGACTTTCCTAGGGGTCCATCCCCAAACCCCGCACGTTGCCTCTAAATTCATCAAATTCAGAATGTAACTTCGTCTAGTTTTATCCGTTTCAAGGATTTGCACATACATAGACCGACTGACGAACACACAGACACACAAGAAACGCAGAATTGAGATACAGCGTTGATTTTGAGGACATGTTTTAAAACTGAGAACAATGTGTCCGCCTTCTTTTTAGATTTGGAAGCAAAATATCATCTTCTATGCTTATTCCCAGGGCGATTCCCAGGCTCGATCAAAAAACTTATTAATAGCGATCTTATCACCTCTAACTCTATGAATAATTTTCGAAGGATTTCATATAATTCCACTTTAAATTCCAGAGATTGGATCTGATTGAAGTTCGGTTGGATCTGAATCACATATGAATGATATCTAATTTCGTCGTGATCATGGCCCATGAATTGCCACTGGGCATGCGTAATCTAAAAGTACTTGTTTCAATAGTTAACTCCACTTTTTTTCGTTCGATTAAGTCCTCATTTTCTGGAAGCATGTTATGAATATAAGCTGAGTGCCACATCCATATTTAAGACAAACATCTATTGTTCTTACACAATTTTATAGGCTCTGTAATGACTCATACTCTTAACTACGTAGTTCTCCAATAAAGGACAAGGGAAACCCTGAGTGACTCACGCCATGCAAGGTAGGTAAGGTGAGGTAAGGGGAACAGTGACATCATTTGACGTCACCTTTTTCCACCCTCTTCTTACCTTGTCAAGTCCATATAAAAGGAGGACTCAGGGCTTCCCTTTCATGCACTCGTCTTCGAAAACTCGACTTGTTTATTTCTCAAATCTACCTCGCCTCTTCTCTGAAGCCCACAGTTCATCAGAGGGTCTCGGTATGCGATAAAGCTCATCGCGCCGGCTTCTGCTCCCATTTACCCTAGTCGTCGTCTGCCTCCAACTAGGTATAGGTAAATGTGGTGCATCCCCCGGGTCGGCGAGCAATCGCGCCTAGGAATGTATCCGAGCTGGCGATCTTAACACTCCTGCACACGGTCTGCGGTTACCCGCGCCGGGCATCGAGTGTTGTCCCGTCCTTTGTCTTCGTTGAGTAGGAACCAATCAAATCGACAATCCGAAGGAAGCCGATCGCCTTCACGCTCCGACACGCAGTCATAACATTGGTGACCCCGCACGTTTTTGGTTCACTATTCAACACAAAGCTAACTCGAGGATATGGACGCCCCTGCGCCGCCGCCCGCACCGGACTTCGCCGAGGCCACGAAGGTCTCAATACCTCTCACGCTTCCGCCGTTCTACCAAGAGGACCCCCGGCTGTGGTTTATACAGCTCGACGCAGCTTTCACCGGCGCGCATATAAATACGCAGCGTGCGCGCTTCACCCAGACCATCCCTCTGCTGCCCTACGATGTTGCAGTACAAGCGGCGGACCTAACAAACGCCCAGCTTGTGACTCCCTACGACGATCTAAAACAACGGCTCATCGAAATTTTCGAGCCGTCTCGGCATGCGAGGATCACGGCCCTCACTGAGCCCCATCAACTGGGGGACCTCAAACCCTCCCAGCTCCTCCGCAAAATGCGCCATCAACTGGGGGACCTCACGCCTAACGAAATTACTAAGGCGTTTTGGATCAGGGCCTTACCCGTCGCGGTCCAAATGTCCCTAGCGCCGTGGATGGACAAAACCTCGGAGTTCCTCGCGCCGATCGCTGACGCTACACACGAAATCCGCAGCGCCGCAGCGGTTCATCAAATCGAACCGGACTGTAATACGGAAACTGTAGCTACGAGACGAACCTCGGGACGCACGAGCCCTGCACGGAATTTCCAACGCCCCTGACCTCGATCGCCGACTCAACAACCAGGTATGTGTTGGTACCATTTGAAATTCCGCAACAAAGCGACCAAATGCCGACAACCATGCTCCTTCAAAAAGGTACGATGGCAGGAAAACTAGCGGGCCCGCCTGTTTACAAGGCGGGCGCCCCTTTTCAAGACGTTTCGAACCGTCTTTTTGTCAAATGCCATAAAAATAATATACCTTTTTTGATCGATACGGGAGCAAGCATCTCAATTCTTCCGAACTCTTTAGTTCATCGGAAGAAAAAAACATCCGACTACCTACTTTTCGCCGCAAACGGCACAGCCATCACCACCTACGGTACTTTTACGACGAAGGTTTATCTACAAAACGAAATCTACGAATGGTCATTTGTAGTTGCGGACGTTAAACGACCCATTATCGGAGCCGACTTCCTCGGATACTTTGGCTTACACGTTGACTTGAAAAATCGAGCGTTATTCAACCCTCACTCGCAAAAACCTATACGCGGGTACGTCAACACGGTCAACTCCGGCGTCACCACCGAACCTACTCCGCCGACCTTCGTCAACATGCTCAATAAATACCGACCGGAGCCTCGATTATCGTCACACCTCTCCACGGTCAAACATTTTATTGAAACCAAAGGTCCGCCTGTCACAGCGAAAAGTAGACGTCTTCACCCCGAACAACTCCGTCAAACGAAGGAACACTTCAAACAACTAATGAACGACGGAATAATTCAACCATCGAAATCACCTTGGGCAAGTCCCCTTCACGCAGTACCTAAGCCTAATGGTACTTGGCGTTTCTGCGGTGATTATCGTCGGCTAAACAAACGCACTGTCGGAGATCAATACGCCGTTCCACATCTTCGAGATTTTTTGTCTCATCTTCACGGATGCACGGTTTTCTCCACGCTCGATATATCGCGTGCGTTTCATCACATCGACGTGAACCCTCAGGACATTCCGAAAACTGCGATTATAACGCCATTCGGGTTATACGAATACCGAAAGATGAATTTCGGATTAAAAAACGCTGCACAATCGTGGCAGCGATATATGGACCAAATCCTTCGAGACTTCGACTTTGTCTTCTGTTTCCTAGATGACGTTTTAATCGCATCTCGAAACATAAAGGAACATGAACGCCATGTAAAAGCGGTCCTCGACGTTTTCGCTGCGGAGGGTCTCACAGTAAACAAGGAAAAATGCGCCCTTGCGAAAAAAGGAGTGACTTGTCTCGGTCATATTGTCAACAAAGATGGGATAAAACCAATGCCGAAAAAGGTCGACAATCTCACGACATTCCCACTTCGACTACCGTCACCGACCTACGCAGGTTTCTGGGAATGTTAAATTTCTACAGACGGCACATTCCCAACGCGGCTATACATCAACAGCCTTTAATAAATGCTATTCCGCAACCTTCCAAGAAGAAGGATCGTCGCACGATTGAATGGACGGAACCGATGAAATCCGCATTCAATAAATGCAAAAACGATTTGCAAAATGCGACTACGCTGGATCATCCCTCGCCGAACGGGCGACTATCAATCACGACCGATGCCTCGGATGTTGGAATTGGCGCGGTTTTACAACAAGAGGTCAATAACGCGACGTCACCTCTCGGATTTTTCTCTAAAACGTTAACAACAGCGCAGCAGAAGTACTCCACATTCGACAAGGAGCTTCTAGCTATTTACGAAAGCGTAAAACACTTCCGAGATTTCGTAGAGGGACGTACGTTCCATATTATTACAGACCACAAACCGCTCACAACATCGCTCCATCAAGACTGAAAAACTGCCTCGCCTCGTCGTATTAGGCAGATGGAGTTCATCAGCCAATTCACGACCGATATTCGGTATACACCGGGCACATCGAACGTAGTCACCGACACATTATCTCGACCTTCACTCGAACTTCATGAGCTCACAACTTTTCCGTCCCGAAAAGAGATATTTCTCAATCAACAAAGTGATGAATCACCGGAGTTCCACAACCTCATTTCGACCGGGCGTCTCGAAGAAACCCAGGTACCTGCGCTCGACCTCTCGCTATGGTGTGATACGACATCGGACATGCCTCGCCCGTTTGTTCCTAAACGACTTCGCCGTATACTAATTGAGCATTATCATTCATTTAGTCATCCCGGAATACGTGCAACACGGGACCTAATTCGTGCGAAACTGTTTTGGCCTCGCATGAACACGGAAATACGAGAATACGTCCAGGCATGCGCCAAATGTTCAAAATTTAAAGAATTTCGTCACCCTCAAATTCGCCCAGCGGAATTTGACGATTCGCTTCCCTTCGAAGAGTTAAACGTCGATCTCGTAGGACCTCTTCCTGATTCACAGGGTTACAAATACCTCTTAACCCTAATCGACAGGCATACCAGTTGGCCGGAATGCATTCCACTTAGAACTATAACTACAAAAGCGGTTATAGAGGGCATTCTTAACAATTGGATCGCACGATTCGGTTGTCCGCTCACAATCATCACTGACCAAGGTAGGCAATTTGAAAGTGCCGAGTTCTCCGAATTCTTGAAAAAATTCGGCATCAAACGTAATCGCACGACGGCCTACCATCCCGAATCAAACGGAAAAATCGAACGATGGCATAGGGATTTGAAAAACGCCCTACGGACAGCTACTTCTTCGCCATCATGGTGTAAAGATCTTCCGACCATATTATTGGGCCTCCGCACTACAATACGGTATTCGGACGGTTACAGCGCCGCCGAACGTACTTTTTGTGCACCCCTCCGCCTCCCTGCTGACCTATTTCAACCTCAGCCAACGGAATACGACCGACCGCCCGCAAAACCCTCAACGGACAATCGCCCTCGGGTTTTCCCAAATGCGTTCCAAAACGCAAAACGAATGTTTTTGCGAGAGGAAGGGCTTCGTAAAGGCTTAAACCCCCTCTACTCCGGCCCATACGAGGTTCTGAACAAAGGAGACAGGACAGCTACGCTGCTCATCGACGGTTCTCGGGTGACCGTTTCACTCAGTAGGTGTCGACCAGCCTTTGGTATTTCCCCCACCACTGATATTTCCGTCTTACCTGAAGCACCTCCGGACACAACGGCAGTCGAGTCATTCGACTCACGACACTCGACCAAACATGGAGCTCCTCTTCACGGCTCAAGAGCCCGCAGAGATGTTCTCGACGCCGGTCAACCCTGCAAAAACCCGAACCTCCGGCTTTGCGGAGATGAAGACCGCAAACACGAAACACAACAGCCCTCCGATTCATCGAAAATCTCCAGACTGTGCGCTCCCACCGTCCAAGAAGCCGACGAGGCCCCTAAAGCCTCCATCCTCAAAGACATTCGTCCGCTCTTCCGATCATACACCGACGCAGTACGGCGCGGACTCAAATAACCAGCCTTCACATCTTCGCTGCGTTACACAGGGATTCGTGCAGCTTCGACTTACTCAATATGTATTTTCTCACATGTAATTAACACACTGCTGTATTTTCATCAACCAGATTGTTACCTATGTTTCATATCGAGTTATGTTCCTAAAATTCGAGTCAACTTTAACTTCATGTATTTTATAATTACGTTTCTCTTTATTGTACGAACTGGGGGACCTATGTAATGACTCATACTCTTAAGTACGTAGTTCTCCAATAAAGGACAAGGGAAACCCTGAGTGACTCACGCCATGCAAGGTAGGTAAGGTGAGGTAAGGGGAACAGTGACATCATTTGACGTCACCTTTTTCCACCCTCTTCTTACCTTGTCAAGTCCATATAAAAGGAGGACTCAGAGCTTCCCTTTCATGCACTCGTCTTCGAAAACTCGACTTGTTTATTTCTCAAATCTACCTCGCCTCTTCTCTGAAGCCCACAGTTCATCAGAGGGTCTCGGTATGCGATAAAGCTCATCGCGCCGGCTTCTGCTCCCATATACCCTAGTCGTCGTCTGCCTCCAACTAGGTATAGGTAAATGTGGTGCATCCCCCGGGTCGGCGAGCAATCGCGCCTAGGAATGTATCCGAGCTGGCGATCTTAACACTCCTGCACACGGTCTGCGGTTACCCGCGCCGGGCATCGAGTGTTGTCCCGTCCTTTGTCTTCGTTGAGTAGGAACCAATCAAATCGACAATCCGAAGGAAGCCGATCGCCTTCACGCTCCGACACGCAGTCATAACAGGCTCATTGCAGAAAATGACAACCTAACTTAACAGGAAACTATATTCTATGACAATAACCTGCAGTCAAGCCACTCACCCCTTTCTCCGCCGGAATTTTTAAACTGCTCTAATTGTAAATATTGTAACCATAGTGATTTACCAAAGTTTCGTGAATACTCCGATTTTGTCCTTTTGTAGCCATTTCAGGGTAACTAAGATTATGATCCCGAATCCATTCGATCTCGAACGTTTCACCTCAAACTCAAACTTTTCTTATAATATTAACATTAGGCAAAAAATTCATTCAGCTCATAAAAGAAGTTTTATTTCCAAATTTTGAAAGGAAATTCCATTCGGTTGGGAAATGCAACTGGTATTCCTGTAATGGGCTTGATGCACATGGTGGAAGGCATAGTGACTGAAACAAAGAACGAAAATTTAATATTTTCTAAGATAATATCTACGAAGTGCTCTTACTAAAATTATGGAAGTATTTGAATAATGGCAAAAATTTGGTCTTATTCACGCACAGTTTAAGAAGACAACATGAAGAAGCTCGAAGGATGGGGACAAGAGGGCGAGCGACTGATCGTAGTGAATAGACTACTTTCTTTCTCACCAATGGGATGACAGGCACAGAAAGCTACCTGTGACTGGAAATTGCAGATAATAGGCAGCTCTTCCTTTGTCATCTCTTCCTTAACCAAATTTAGCACTCAATCGCTTAACGATCCATCATACAAGATTCGGCTCTTAAAGTTGGCAAAAAGGATCCCACTTGCTCATCAACCCGTTATTTCACACTAAATGGTCAACGTATACTAACGAGCGATTTGCTGTTGGATCCATGTAATGAAAGCGGCAACACGAGTGTTCACGCTGGGCCTCTTAACAGAGCAATAGAAACCGTAGGAAACGAGACCAACAAGGGTGTACCTGTTGGTTTGAGGATCAAGCCAGACAACTGGGCCACCAGAATCTCCCTGAAATAGGAAATAGAGGTAGTTATGAGGAGAAATTGTTATTAATAGTTGTGAGGAAAATGTGAATATTATTCCAATTTTGGTCAATAAATAGTTAGGTTAATTTTTACAGTAGGTACCTGCATTAATGATTGAATGAATTTTGTATCAACTTCTTGATGCGCTTGTATTCAAAAGATAGCAACAAATAATCAGGTAAGTCTGACACCGGGGACTCGGTATACGAAATTGAGATTATGCAGGGGATGGTATACGAAATTGAGAGCACTTATCGACTACCGGCAAGACAAAGGTGAATTGCTGCATTTACCTGGCAAGCAGTTTCCCTCCTGGATTGTGTACAGATTTGAATTGGGTTCCAGGTGGGGATCTTTCCACCCCAGGTAGAAGCGCAACTGTTGATTGGGACAGCAGTAGTGTCAAACTTCTTGGGCTTCAAGGTATTGAGGCCCTCGTACTTCTCAGCTCCCCATCCTTGAGATGGAAATTTCGAATTAAGAAAATAATAAAAGCTAGGATTACTTATTACTTATGATCCCTAAGATAATTTATGAGCCATACACTTGATATAATTACGTAGTATTGTAAGTATAGTGATCCCATTTTTGAGTTACATTGAAAATAACAATGACGTTTTGACGTCTAGTAAAATTATGTATTTACAAATAGGTACTATATTTTCCTAACAAACAAAAACTCCCTTAAAATATAGTTATTTTGGATCGTGTGGCTTTATACAAATCTAACACTCCATCACCGCTACACCGATTCCGATGTGTTTTGTCACTACAGACGCAAAGTTCCTGGGATGGTTATAGGCTTGAGAAGTCTATTCATGCAGCAAGAACTATTGAGCGAATTTTAAAAGAAATCTTTCAGTTGAAGGTATGGTTGAGAAAAGGAACAATGGTGTTGCAATTTCTTTTCAGAAAGTTTTTTTTACACGATTCTTGGTTTTTTCGATTTTTAGTATAGCATACCAACAAACTGTATGCACCGGGTGTGCTTTGAAGATGTTAGGAGTCCATATTCACGTTCCACTCGTCTCCACGGACTCGTAGAGTACCCACACGGCTATCGTTGGTTCTTTTCGATTTTCAGTATACCATACCAACATACTGTATGGTATGCTGTGGTATGGTATTCAGTATACCATACCAACATACTGTGGGTATGCTTTGAAGATGTTAGGAGTTCATATCCACGTTCTACTCGTCTCCACGAACTCATAGAGTACCCAAAAGGCTATTGTTGGTTTTTTTCGATTTTCAGTATTCCTACGATACCAATATACTGTATGCACTGGGTATGCTTTGAAGATGTTAGGAGTCCATATTCATTTTCTACTCGTCTCTACGAACTCATAAAGTACCCACACGGCTACTGCATTTCTGCGTACAACGAATAAACGCACGTATTCATTACATATATAAATAGATACATACTTGTCTTAATTTTGGACAATTTTCATTCTTGACAAAAGTGTTGACATCAGAAATTGTGTGCTGAATCCGAATATACATATATTACCATGATTGTGAAGGTAATAACCACGAAAAAAAACGGGGAAACCCCATTTTTTTGGGACTTTTTTGAATTTTGGACTTAGAAATATGGATAATATCCATCAACTTTGGTTTTCCAGTAGTCAATTGTGTACTAGATTGTGTTATGGTCTTGATTGGTTGTTCGAACTTACAACTGAATTTAGTGAAGATGGAAAACTAAACACACAATACACAGCCGAACACCCTTTTTCAAATAAAATCTATCATTTAATTTTTTTGGAAAACACAAGATAATGAATTGATTACTCCACGAACTCGTAGAGTACCCACACGGCTATCGTTGGTTCTTTTCGATTTTCAGTGTACCATACCAACATACTGTATGCACTGGGTATGCTTTGAAGGTGTTAGGAGTCCATATTCATGTTATACTCGTCTCCACGAACTCGTAGAGTACCCACACGGCTATCGTTGGTTCTTTTCGATTTTCGGTATACCATACCAACATACTGTATGGTATGCTGTGGTATGGTATTCAGTATACCATACTAACATACTGTTATGTATGGTGTGGTATGGTATTCAGTATACCATACCAACATACTGTATGGTATGCTGTGGTATGGTATTCAGTATAACATACCAACATACTGTATGGTATGCTGTGGTATGGTATTCAGTATACCATACCAACATACTGTATGGTATGCTGTGGTATGGTATTCAGTATACCATACCAACATACTGTATGGTATGATGTGGTATGGTATTCAGTATACCATACCAACATACTGTGGGTATGCTTTGAAGATGTTAGGAGTTCATATTCACGTTCTACTCGTCTCCACGAACTCGTAGAGTACCCACACGGCTATTGTTGGTTTTTTTCGATTTTCAGTATACCTACCATACCAACATATTTTATGCACTGGGTATGGTTTGAAGATGTTAGGAGTCCATATTCATGTTCTACTCGTCTCCACGAAGTCATAGAGTACCCATGTGGCTTTTGCATTTCTGGGTACAACAAATATACGCACGTATTCATTCTATATATAAATACAGACATACTTTTCCTAATGTTGGACAATTTTCGTTTTTGAAAAAAGCATTGATATCAGAAATTTCGTGCTGAATCCGAATTTACCATATATTACCATGATTTTGAAATTAATAACCACAAAAAACGGGAAACCCCATTTTTTTGGACTTTTTTGGGACTTTTTTTTAAATTTTGGACCACTTTGGATTGTCCAAAATTGCTGGTTAACGAACTTGACCTATTGTTTATTGTTACGAACATTTTGGTGCAAACTAAAAAAAAAAATTATAAACAAATAGGTTTATAATCTCAAGTTATTGTGCGGATGTATATATTATACACATGTGATTTCTCGAAAAACTTCAGGGATCGTTTGAGAATGTTCCAAAACGGATTTCAGTGTAAAAAATGTTTTCCAGTAGTCAATTGTGTACTAGATTATGTTATGGTCTTGATTGATTGTTCGAACTTAGAACTGAATTTAGTGAAGATGGAAAACTAAACACACAATACACAGCCGAACACCCTTTTTCAAATAAAATCTATCATTTGATTTTTTTCGGAAAACACAAGATAATGAATTGATTGTATTGAATGTTATAATGAATAAAATTTGATTGATATTGAATGGAAATCGGTAACCGGATGGGGCGGTGATGAGGTTGGAAGGGTTTCTTCCGGCGAGACGAATCGGAGAGATGGAATATGTCGGCTTTTATGAGATCGATGAATTTGGGAAACCGAACGCCGAACGCGGCAACTTTCCTCAGTTAGCATTGACCAATTTTGATGAAATTTGGAATGTGGGCCCCATTTGGGGTCAAGTTGTGCCCCGAATCTTTTGGATGATGTAGGTCACTTCTAAGGGTTGGAAAATGAGGGTTGCAATTTTTGAAAACGCCCTAGCTCAAAAAATGTACCTAATAAAAAGGTAATATAGGTACCCTATTGTTTTTCCATAATTTTAAAATAGAACTAAATTTTTAGAATTTTTAGAGACAACGCGGATCCGTGCAGGACAAACCGATCGCTCCCTACGAGAACTTAAGGGGTGGACTCACGATAAATCAGAAACACAAGAATCGCAAAACAGGCCTAATCTCCGTTCAAATTATATTGACCGGAATGCGATCGATGTTCTTCTTCAAGTTGGTGGGTGTTAACAATGACAAAGCCGTGTTCTTTGCAGACGAGTGATCTATATAGAAAAATAATAAACCTTTGTGCAATAAATTGCAGCAGTTTTTCATATAGGAACGTTTTTACGTGATATGTACTACTATAGTACATAATATGTATAGTACATAATATATATATATCGCAATGCTCACATTCAATGGATATTATCCATTGAATGTGAGCATTGCGATAAATATTTGAACAATTCGAGCCAAAAAAACGCTGCAAATTATTACACAACGGTTTATTATTTTTAAATAGATCACTCGTCTGCAGAGTCACCAAACATCCAACATGAAGAAAAACATCGATCGCATTTCGGTCAGCTAAAATTTAAACGGAGATTAGGCCTCTTTTGCAATTCACACTCATGTTTCTGATTTATTGTACGTAAAACCATTAAATTCTCGTAGGAAGCGAACCGTTTGTCCTACAGAGCTCCGCGTGGTCGCAAAAAAATTTTAAATATGCTATAGAATCTTAAATTGAAGAAAAAACAATACCTTTATATCGAAATTTTTTGAGTTAGGGCGTTTTCAAAATTTCAAAATTCATTGTTTGACCCTTAGAAGTGACCTACATCAACCAAAATCTTCGGGGCACAACTAGACCCTAAATGGAGCCTACAAACCAAATTTCATCAAAATCGGTCAATGCTAAGTGGGGAAAGTTCCGCGTACTTCGGACGGACGTACGGCGTATGGCGGACGGACGTCCAAATTTTTATTCGATTTTTGGATTCTACGTTACTTGAAACGTAAACCATTAAATTTTGAGGGGGTGTTAACATTTTTTTTTCTTGGTCGATTCCAAAGGTTAGGTAATTATTGAAAATAATAAACCAAAATTGGTACTTGGTAAGGGATGCTTGATGAAATATTTCCTATCCTATTTGAGGTACCAACGGTAAAAACTCCATTATTTGTCGGCAGGTACTTACTAAACCCAAATTTTACTATCGCTTACCAAGAACTCTGACGGTCTGTCCGGTCACGTCCAATCCAGATTGAGGCAAGCATACAGGGCCGATGTTCTTGTTGAAGTTAATGGAAGAAGCAAGGGTCAGGATGGAAATATCGTTGATGAAAATTCGTGCGATGTAACCAGCGTGCTGTTGGATGGCGGCAACTTTGATGACTACAGGGCTGGCTTCTATTTATTCACAACATAGATTTTAATTCAAAGGAAAAACTACCGTACGCATACTACAAAAAAAACTACTGTACGTATACTACAAACTTGTAAATATTGTTAGAACAGTCAACCTCCATATCTTCGAAACTTTTTTTTTTGGTTTATTGTTTTCAATAATGAACCTTTGGAATCGACCAAGAAAAATAATTTCTAACCCCCCCCCCCCCCCCCCCCCACCATTCAAAATTTGTTGGTTTTTACGTTTCAAGGTACGTAGAATCCCAAAATCGAATAAAAATTTGTACTTCCGCCGTCCACCGTCCGTCGTACACTTACCCATTGACCGATTTTGATGAAATTTGCTATACTGGCTCCAATTGGGATTTAGTTGTGCCTCAAAGTTTTGGTTGATGTCAGTCACTTCTAAGGGTTGATAAATAAGGGTTGACATTTTGAAAAAATCCCTAGCTGAAAATTTTTTTGCCTATAACGGTGTTGTTTTTCCATCAATTTAAGATAGAATTGAATTTTTAGCTTTCTACGAGAACTTAAAGGTTGGACGTACGATAAGTCAGAAAAACGAGTATGAATCGCAAAAGAGGCCTAATCTGCGTTCAAATTTATTCTGACCAATATGCAGGTAGGTAGGCAGTATCTACAGTTGGTAGGTGACAATGGCACAGCCGAGTTCTTTGCAGACGAGTGATCTACATAGAAAAAATTAACCTTTGTGTAATAATTCGCAGCGTTTTAAAAATACTTTTGAAAAACTAAGATTTTTATTCGCAAAATCATCTATAAGTTCGAGGTGATATACATTGACTACACATGTATATACGGAGATCCCTGTTTGGTATAGTTAGTGCACAACAATCTCCATTTGTCTGGTTGTAGATGGGCTTTATGAATCTACCCACGTTTCTCATACAGTTTCTTCCAATTGTATGTTTTCTACCAATAATTCTTTCTCCACTCTGGACTAAGCAGTTCAAAAATTCTCAAAAAGTAAAATATCACGTAATCTTCTTACTAGAGCGATCGTGGGTTTCCCAAAAGGACGACGGTCTTGACCCTGGACTTGATGACTTTGTCAGTGCAGTGAGCGGCGGTGATGGACGTGGTTGGAGTGATGATTGAACCACCGCAGAAAGAAGCGTATCCACGCTTCCGACGTTTCACCTCGGCGATTCCAACGATGAAGGGGTATTCGTTCTTTTTGTAGAATCGACCTCCTATAATTCTGGAACCACCGACCTGCAACAGGAAGTGACACACTTCAGGATCTGCAGCAATATTTTGTAATGAATATCTAACTCTTAAACCACACTTTGGTCATGACTAAAACTATCAGAGAGTTCACACCAATTTTTAAGAGTACTGAAGATTACTTCAAACTTCCGTCAATTAAAGTCATGTATGAGTACCTCCCTAGCCAATCTGAGCCTGAATTCAGTGTTTTGGTTCCCTTTTAACAAAGTTCAAAATAAATATGTCAGAAAAAGTTCAACTGGATATCTATATGATAGTAGTTAAGGTTTAAATAAATTATTCAATATTTCACCATCATCCACTGAAAATAAATATATAAAGTAAAAACACCTGAGATTAATAAGAAATTCATGTTCTAGTAAACTGGAAAAAACTAGGGTCCCGTGTTATCCATCTCCAAATTATGAATGGTTGCACATACATAGGTACTTATTGTTACCTCAAACTGATCAGTATGGTTTTATCATAGTTGAGAATGCCTTACCCTGTTGGCCCACCGCATTTGCAGGAAGTTCCCTTGGCTCCTGGGGAAACACCGTCCTCGCTGGAGTCAGCGCTAGCGTAAGCTACGACTGCTACTAGTAACAACCACTTCATCATCTGTGAGAATAATCGAAAACGGTAAGTACTACTTTCATGAAAATATTTAAAA